>VZRW01002351.1:33369-486179 GCA_013398125.1 Aegotheles bennettii
ATAATAATACGGGGGCGGGAGGGGGGGGACGATAAATAACAACAGGGCTCTCTTCTCCGGGGAGCCCAGGTGCAGCTGAATGGGTTGGGGCCGGATCCTTTCCTGCTGCAAAGCCGCTGGTGCGTCGGGAAATTCTGCTGAGGATCTGGCCCGATAACATGCAGGAATCTTTTACCCGGTGATGAAATGCAGCTACTTCTGGGACAGAGCCCAGCAGCTTTTCTGTGCCAGCAAATACTACAGGGGAAGTGAAAAATCACTTCATGCATTGAAAGTGCAGAGATGAACTTAGTGAGGCAGAATATAAATTACCCGGAGTTAGATAGCTTGTGCCCTGTGGTTTGATTTACACCATCCCTCTCGCAAAAGTATCATGAGATTTTTAACAACCTTAAGGACCTTGGCCTATTTCCTTCCAGGCCCCACAGAGCAGCTTTCCAGAGAGGGAGAATATCCATGCACAGAGAGATCTGCCTTCTAAATAGACCTATGGACCATGGTCTGATCCTGCAGTTCTTCCTCTTGCCTGGAAGATGGCTGCCACCTGGAGCAGGATGCTGAGTTACCAAATGGTGCTGAGCTGAATCAGCTCTATCTCCTTCCAGCCATATGCGATACCCCAGAGAGTTCTCAGATGCCAGGGGAGGTTTTTCCCTGCTCGCTGTGCCTCTACACTGCTGTGTCCAGCCAACCTGCTGGGACCAGAGCTTGGCTGGACAGGGCTCCAGCAGGCTGTGGCTTGTAATCAGCGTGGAGAAGGGAAACGTGATCAGGCAGAGAGGTCTGGGGAAGGAAACTGGATATATCTACTGGGTTCTGCCTGGAGAGAGTCAAACGTGGGCAGGGCTGGAGTAGACAAATGAGGTGACATTCACCAGAGTTGGAGTGTAGGCGTAGGATAGCTGTTGCTGACTTGACGGGCTAAGCTGTACGGTTTCAGGGAAGAAAAAGTGTTAAGACTCGTGGGAGGGGAAAATGGAAGAAAGAGCAGAAATCTGAGGAGCAGCTGATTTAGCCTGAGCTGGAGACAATTGAAGGACTCAACTTCAGGGATGCTGGATCAGATCCTAAGCGAAGGTGGCATAAATTGGGCATAAACATGGCATTTTGAAAAGGAGCTAAGAATCAGGCCCAGAATTCCCTCTGTGGTTGGGTTGGGGAGTTTGATACAACATGTCTAAGCCTTTCCAGCCCCCGGCTCAGTGAGTGGTTTTCTTGCAGCCTGGAGGCAAGACCTGCAAGCAGCATCACAGGAGAGAGAGAAAGACGCTTATTTATTTTTGCTATTTGTTCTTCTGGAGTCATGTGCTCTACATCCATTTTATTGTCGCCTACAAGGTGCAGCTGACAGAGCTTAGCTATGCACGAGGCTGTTACTGTGCCTGCTCAGTGCTGGGTGAGACTGGTACCCACGGTGACACCAGTGCCCCTGTGGCTCTGGTGATGGCAGGTCCCCGGGTGTTGGCATAGCATTCCCTAATGCTTGAACACTCATACACAAGATTCCCTGCTCCTATTCCAGAAAAACTACTAGTTGTATTGCTGATGGATCACCTCTTACACTGGCAATAGAAATAACAGTAAGTCAGAGCAGCAGCAACTGATGGGAGCAGATAATCGAAAACCGCTTCAAATGGTGGCCACCAGAGGAGGACAGAGTGAATAGCCTTTGCCAGACACACACTGTTATTGTTCACTGTTTATATTGGTGATGGAAATGCTGGGCAGAGGTAGGAACCCAGGTGCCAGAATCACCACTCCAGCTTTCAAGCCCTAGAACAAATTCTTTCTGTGTGTTAGCAGTGAGCACTGTTCAATGGAGTATTGCCATCACAGTGACATCTTTCCTCTCAGAGGTCCACAAATAACAACAAAGCAAGCTCAGGGCTGACACATATGGAGCAATGACACACAAGCTTGCAAACTAAGCTGTGAGAGGTTCTCACACATAAGAGAAGCTCCAGAAAAAAAACCCACAATTTTCTTCAGGGCATTTTGTTGGAAATCAAATGGAATATAGGAGCAGAGAGAGCTCTCATGCCCGGTCCATCCTCCCATATTGCCTGATTTTCAGCAGAGTAGTTCTGGTTCTTGCAGTCTCTTCATGCTTGGTATCTGTCTCATGGCTATCCTGATAGAAAATGCACCCTTTTACCTGGTCTGTATAGAATCATAGAGTCATTATGGTTGGAAGGGACCTCCAGGGTCATCAAGTCCAACCTTTATCCTATAGAAGATATCCCAGAAGATAAAGCCTGGAGCCTTGTGATGGGTATTCTTATAGCTTGGCCTCATATCTATGCATATTACAGCTGAAATATGTTGTACAGCAAGTACCTGTGAAAAGCTTGGAACCGCTTGCTGTAAATCATCACAGCCTGTCGAAGCCAAGGGAGTTAACTGGCTTCATGGTGAGTGAGGATCTCTTTCTTAGGGTTTGATTTAGAGCATGATTTAGAACCTGGCCTATGTTCTAGACTCTGCTGTGTCCATCATGATTTTGGATGCAGTTTTGGCCAGAAGTCCTGAGTTGGCACAACTGATCCCATTTAGCCATCTCTTTATACCCTGCTGGAGCTGTGTGTGAGGTTGTCAGATTCATGGCTAACATTGGAGACCTTTCTGGTGATTTATCCTTGCAGTTGTGGATGCTGACTTGCTAAGCAGGGTGGAAGATAGGGAAGGTGAGCTTTAAAACCCTTGCCTTGTGCAGGCAATTCATTCCAGGTGTGGATGCCAGGATCAGAAGAATAAATAAAAGGCGCTTGTTCAATAGTTCAGATCAATAATTAGAAAAGTACAAAGAAACTAAAACTAACCAAGGAAGGATGGAAGGAAATGAACTGTGACCCTAGGGAGGAGGCTGATGATTCAGGGCAGGCAGGAGAATGAGGATGAGCAAGTGTGAATCTTTAGCTGGACTTGTGGGATCAGTGGAATAAACAGCAGTGAGGCAGGCTATGAGTGCTGGAGCAGCCTGGCTGCTTTCAAGCATGTGACTGCTCTTCAAGCAGGTACAGATGGTGAGCGGGTGGGCAAAGCCCTCAGACATATGCTGGGGTACATATGTGGCTATGGGTCCCTCCTGGCTCAGACCACTTCCTTGCCTGGAATATGAAGATGCCAGAGTTATTCCAGGCATTTCTTGCGCTGCTCTGTGCTGGGGGAGGTTTGCTGTCAAAATGAAAGGTGGGTGTTGAGGGAGCAGGGAGAGCTTAAGAGGTACAAGGTGAGACTGAAGCATGCTGGAGAAATACTGAGAAAGTCAAAAGTGAGAACTAACAAAGGCAGAATAATGTTTGTGCTAAAATTGTGAACGGAGATAAAAAAGCAGCACTGAGGATACATGTAACATAGCCTTAAGACCAGCAGCTATTTCTAGAACTGCTTATGTCATGTCGTCCAAATTCTGAGTTGCTTCCGCAAAACAACTCCAGGCTTCGCTGTTTTATGCCTGAGAATGCTGATAATGTGTTTATCTGCCATTTCCACTCTCTGAAAAGAGAACTATAAAGTATCTGAAAATGATGGTGGGTTACTGTACCGTGTTTTAGGCCAGTGAATATATAAATTTAATTAGCCAGGGGAAAGCCACCAGCCAGGATTCTCTCAGAATATTTATATGGTGCTGGCTTAAAGTAACCTAACAGCAGTGGTTTGAGCTCTTATAAGTATTTTGATAGATCCTTTTTTATACATTTAGAGATACGTGTGTATCAATCCTCTTATTTGCTTCTTGGGAGAGAAGAGCTAATGATCAATACAGTGATTGGAACTGGATGTGTTGCTTGGAGTATTTGCTAGTGACATGGAGGGAGGAGTGATGTGTTTTGGTGATGGAGCTGGATGGGGCCTTGTTAAGTCTGGGAAAAACTGAGAAGTGATCTAAGCAAAAGAGTAGGACACTGAAAGGATCAGAAAGGTCTGGATGAGTGCTGCCAATCCTGGGATAATCTTTCAGCTGTTTGGGGACATGCAAAGTCAGCAGATGTCTCATGACTGTCATGTGCAGTGTCACCAGAAGGCCAGCTCCTGTGGGTATGGCTGTTTCTTTGTTGAGCCCTTTTATGCTTTTAGTTTTCATAATATTCTGCAGTAATGGAATTAGTTATGAGTCATACGCAGAAGTATTTTGCTAGGGGATTTTTTAGATCTGGTACCACATAACCTCTTTGGGTGTCTCCAACGTTCTGTAGGATGAGAAGGAGTGAGTTGCCATTTCTCATTGTCCATCTCTACCCTGTCTGTCACTGGATAGATTCCAATTCCCACTCCTTGTCTACATGGCGTGCAGGCTTTACTGCTGCAGGATATGAAGGTCTCCTCCAACCTTGATGATTCGATGATTCTATATTGCTCAAAAATATCAAATATAGGCTTGCTTTCAAACATGTGCTCAAGTGTCACTGACCCAGTGCAATCGTCACTTCAAAGGGCCTGATCCTGCAACCTGAATCAAACAGACAAATTTTTAATTAGAGCCCCACGGACATAATGAAACCTGTTTCCAGGATCAAAGTCTAAGCAACAGCAAATCCATGCACATGCTGAGTGCAGAGTGACTCATGTTTATGATCCGCCGGAGTTCAGCTTCTTTGTTCCAAAATGCTGGCCAGGAAGGCAGAGAAATATTCCCCGGGACATTATAAAGACTAACATATCATCAGAGGGAGAATCAATGGAGATTGATGGCAAATTAGATGGATACTTAAGACATTAAAAGGAAGGATGGAAAATAGAGGTGATATTATAATTGGACCATATTAATATATTTTAAATTGCTTTACAAATATTAACAAGTTAAATAAGGAAAGCCTGGAAATAGTAGTGCATTTAATCTGGGAAAGCTAGGAGTAAGAAGGGACATTTGGGGTCCAGTACAAAAGTATATGAAGGTTAGGATGAAAAGTGATCAGAAACATTTTAACGCTTTGATGATACGAGAACAAGGGGACACATCAAAATTAAAGGGCACAACTTTTAAAGCAAATTAAAAGGAAATAGTCCTTTCTTCAGTGTATAGTGAAGCTACATAATTCCCTGCTGCAGGACGTCGCTGAGATGAAAGTGTGGATGGATTTGAAGTGTAAAAGGCTTCATAACTTTGTAGCAATTAATAGCATTTGCAGCTCTGCAATCTAGGACAATGGTAATCAGATCTCATGCTTCAAAGCAAAAGCTGACCGTCTTCTGGGGTCAGGAAGGACATTTTCTCTTTGCATAGAAAGAACATAATATGGTTGGCCAGGTAATATGACTTGGGTATGGTCGATCCCACTAGAAGCTAAGTCAGCAAGAGATTAGCAAATTGCTTCTGTGGGTGCTGGATTAAGGTTTTACAAAAAGGTTTTCATCAATGCCAGGCAGAACATCAATCCAACAATCTCCTCTTCTGTGTCAACTTCCACAAAAGTAATTTCACTGATTACAGTAGATATTGAAGTAGGACGTAAAATGGGTGGTTATAAGCAGCAGAACGACCCTGAGCTGCACATTTCAGTTTCCTCTATCACCACTGTTATCTGCAGGATGGTGCAGAGCTCAGATGAGCCAGGAGTCTCCCAGTGCTAGGCACTGTACAGCTGCAAGCTCCCTGCCCTCGAGGGCCTGCAGTCCAGACAGGGGAGGAGGGAAAGGAACAGGGAATGCTGTCACCTCTGCTCTCTGCCAGAGGAAGTGCAGCACAAGGTTTGAGGATCAATTCAAATCCTATTAGAGCCAGTGGAAGCATTTCAGTTTGCAGGAACAGGAGCTTGGGCTTGGCCTTGACAGATTTTGAGAGTAGTTGGTGGCAAGGTAATGGAACATTTTAGAAAGCAGCACCTTAAATATCACAGTGGTTTATGCTGAACAGTTGGAAAATCAGCCTCCAAGGTGTTTGCAAAATGTCACCTAAAGAATTTGCCCAAGCTTACGCAAGAAGCTGCAGCAGACATAAATGCCTGCGTGCATCTAGAGATATAACTGAACAAGCCTGGTAGGAGTGACAGAGTGGAGTGAGACCAGTTAAGGAGCCCATGAGTGTCCCATCTCCTCTCCCCACATTTTCTCTCTGGTGACACAGCTCCATGTACCGGAGGGTTCCAGGTGCCCCCTCCCCAGACAGAGGTCCACCCTGTCTGCCATGTGCATCGTGCCCGTGGTCTTCCACCATCACTGAGACCATGTTGGTGGGAGGAAAGAGCAACCTGCCTTCCTCTGTACTCTTCCTCTCTTGTATCAGTCACTTTTTTCCTGTTGTCACAGTCAGACATTTGGGTGAAGGGAGAACAGGCTGTTGTATACAAACAGGGATGTGCAGCTTCAGCAGGTGAAGCTTTCTGAGGGCCACTTGTCCAGCGGCTACAGGTGAGCAGAGAGAACAATGCTCTAGGGCTGAGAGAGGTCATAAAACTGTGTTTCCTTGAGAAAGGTGGAAAGGATGAAAAGCTGATGGCTGTGGGGAAAGCATATACTCTAGATGGACTAAAGCTCTGAGAGAGATGTGCGACTGGGGCTAGGAAAGAAGGGAGAGGAGGCTTGGCAGGTAGGAACACTAAGTTCACTTTGAGAACTCAAAGGTGTGTGAATGGACAGGGAAATGGAAAGGACAGGGAACTGCTTGAAAGAGTCCAGTGCAGAGCCACAAAGATGATGAAGGGAGTGGAACATCTCCCTTATGAGGAGAGGCTGAGGGAGCTGGGGCTCTTGAGCTTGGAGAAAAGGAGACTGAGGGGTGACCTCATCCATGGTTACAAATATGTAAAGGGTGAGGGGCAGGACGATGGAGCCAAGCTTTTTACAGTGCTGACCAATGACAGGACAAGGGGCAATGGATGCAAAGTGGAGCCCAGGAGGTTCCATGTGAATCTCAGGAAGAACTTCTTTCCTGTGAGAGTGCCAGAGCACTGGAAGAGGCTGCCCAGAGAGGCTGTGGAGTCTCCTTGGCTGGAGACATTCAAACCCCGCCTGGATGCGTTCCTGTGTGATGGACTCTGGGTGACCCTGCTCTGGCAGGGGGGTTGGACTGGATGATCTCTCGAGGTCCCTTCCAACCCCTAGGATTCTGTGATTCTGGGAATGCTGAGACAATCTGCCACATTGTGACAAATGATTCCTTTAATTGCTGGATTGCAAACAAGAGATGTGATGGTGCATGTCTGCCGGCGAGGTGTTGTGTAGGTGCGATGATTGCTGTGCGTATAGGATCGGCTGGAAAGGGGAAGGATGGACGAGGGAGGTTTCATTCTGCAAAACCCATAAGAAAGATGCATGCGAAAAAACCAGTTATGAGGTAGGATTGCAGTTTACCTGCATTATTGGAAGATTGATTTCTGATGAAAGGAGCAGAGAAGGGAGGGGAATAAAATTTTATAGATGGCAAGAATGGGGATCAGAGCTTTAAAATGGCAGTTGTGAGTTAGTATTCTTGAAGGATTGGTTCAAATGTGACTGTAGAGACCAGTGCTAGTTTCTGGTTTCCAACCATCTGCATTTAAAATAGAGAAAGAGGGAGAGCAGCAGACTGGCCTCGGTGACAATTCTGCCGGATTTCCCCCAGGGAATCAGTATTGTCCCTGCATTTCAAGTACCTGGAGGACTTAAAAACACTGACGAGGCTGAAAGGTGCGGGGAGGATCGAAAGGGAGAAAGGCTGGCAGGAATAGGCAGATTGTAGATGAGGCTGGATAATTCAGGGATCTGTAATAAAACTGCATGGTAACGGACAGTGAATAAAAGTCTATAGGTATATTATGGTTTACGGAGCACAGGACAGATGTGTCTCTAAGGAGACTGTGATAAGGAGTGGAAGGTTGCAGCAGACCGGGAGAAGTGGCTGTTTTGGGATGCAACAGCACTGTGTGAATAAAGCAGCACAGTAGCAAGATAGTTCAATCCCAATGCTGTCACCAGCATGTTATATATGACCTTGGGCAGGTCACTGAGGCTGATATCTTTCAGAAGAGTTTTTAAAATGCATGTGTTTCCATGCATAGGAGCTGAATTTCTTATAGTCGGCGCTGTGGCTCTGAGCCCTCCAGCTCACACGGTGTATGTGAACCACCCCAGGAACTTGGCTCCAAGTTTGGCATGAGGAAAAATCTGGAATTTTTTTTTTAAGAATTCAGCAATCTGTGTCCTCAGGAAATGTAGGCCCCCAAAGGCTGATATTCAACAGTACTGAGGCTTTACATTTCCAATGCTGGGTAAAAGCAGCACTGGTTTGTATCTGATTCCCCCCACCCCCAGTAAAACGGCTCTGTGTTTAGAAGTCTTGTGTGAATTAATTTCTCATTGCCTAAGACAACTAATGAAGTTGGCCTTTTACTGGAATATATAAGTGCAGAATATGCTAATTGTTTCTCTCTCCCTTGCACACAGATACGGGGCTTTTACTTACACAAGATGCACAATGAAGTGTGCAAGCGTACAGTGCACACGTGTGCACACATGGACATATACACACACGTGTGCATTCTGTGTTAGGAAGCCTGAATCAAGACAGGTGTTTCAGGGCAGCATGTTATTCTTTCTACCAACTTCAGCATTTGCAGTAAATACCAATTAATGATAAAGCTGCTTGCATTAAAAGGAAGAGCAAAAGAGGCTGGTAAATCCTTCCTACCAGTGGATTCTCCTGCAGTGCTTCTCATTACTTTGTTTGTTTTCAAGCTTGAAGGCAGGAATTTTGTCCATGGCATTTTTTTTCCTCACTGCTGTTCCTCCAAGGGAGCTCATCCATAGAGCCTCGAGACCCGTGAAGTACAGTCCCCAAATCTGTGTCTCAGATCACAGGAACATGCTGACACTGGGGCATGACCCTCCCTCAAGGGCCATAATAGAGGTGGACGGAAGGGCCAGGGACAAACACACGCTCTGCTGCCCTCCTGCAGTGTTACTGTTTGTCTGTAGACCTCCATAAATAAGATTTGGAGCTGGAAAAAATTTACAGGAGAGCTGAGATAAACTCAGGATTTTATTTTTATGTGTAATTTAAAAATTTCTGGCTCTTGAAAGGATATGAGGGCCAATTTCCAGCTCAATATTGCAGTGTTTTTGTAGTAAGATGTTCAGGATGCATTTTTCATGCCCCGTTGCATAGTGTTTGAACGTGCAGAGTCATCTGGGACAGGGCTGAAGGATTGTGGAAGATGACAAGAAACCATTGGAAGTTTCGGGCTTGCTCATATAGCCCACAACCGATGTTAATAAAGCAAAATAGCAAAATATACCCAGGAATGCGTTCTGTCATAGAATCGTTGAATCATAGAATCATTATGGTTGGAAGGGACCTCCAGGGTCATCAAGTCCAACCTTTATCCCATCATATTCCTAACCATTGGACCATCAGACCATGACCTCAAGTGCCTCATCAGCCCGTTTTTTGAACACCCCCAGGGACGGTGACTCCACCACCTCCCTGGGCAGCCCATTCCAGTGCCCAACCACCCTCTCAGTAAAGAACTTCTTCCTAATATCCAACCTAAACTTCCCCTGATGGAACTTGAGGCCATTTCCTCTAGTCGTGGAAGCTTGTTTCCTCCTGAAGAAACCCCAAAAGCGAATTAATACAAGTGCAGTGTCTGTGGCTAAGGAACCCAGGAGACAAGTTCTTTGACAATGGAGAAACACCCAGAGATATTTAGGTGCCTAACCCCTCCATATGTGCTTAATTTTCTTTGAATCCACTGGATGCAGGGAGCTAAGCAGGTGATGCTTCCCTAAATACCTCTGGGACTGAGAGTGCCAGGGGGTGGCTGTGAGCAGGGTCCTATGCTTGAGAGATCAGATGCAGAAACGGATGCCAGACGCTGCCTGAGGAGCAGGATCCCCAGTACATGCTGTTCCCATCCCTGTGTGTCCGCATCTCATTCCGAGCGCACCTCGGTGGTTTGAATCAGGGATGGCTGATTGCAGGGAGCTCAGGGGTTTTTTTGCCTAATGTCAGATGCACTTGGACATCACACGTTCCAATTTTCTGTAGGGACTTCATGATTATTTGGTTACAATGTAGAGATAGTGGTGCTTAAAAAAAGAAAGAAGTGAAAAGATGGAATTCAGAGAAACAGAGGGGGGAAAAAGGGATGCTGTGACTGTCTTAAAATAAAACAGCAGTAGATGGCAATTTCTGGTGGAAAAAAGTAAATCCAGTCTCTCCCAGGTTATTTCCTGGGAACTTTTCTCTCATTTTTGATACAAGGGTTTGCTCATTTATTTTTCTGTAAATCTTATGATTTTACTTTAAGTTCTCTCTTGAATGCAGGTTTAGGCTAGAAGAGAGCAAAGGACTATGAAAGTCATCAGCTTAAGAAATTCACAGAAACTCAGCCTTGCTGAGATCCCTCATGTTGTTATGAAGATCTGACAGACAGTTATTGTAATTCCTAGCAGGGAGAGGTGAATAATGATTTTTCTTTTTTTTCTTTTTTTTTTTTTTTTGCAGTTTGCTTCTGAAACAAAAAATGAAGAGAAAAAAATACTTTTAGCAATTCAAACATAATTGGAGTGGAGGGAAGAATGAAGAGATTTTTTTATACGTGGGTTTAAAAGGAAAGAAGAATAGAAAATCCCTTCAAAACTTTAAATGTTGCAGAAATGCATAGCTTTTTTTCACAATTGTAGCATTTCACTTTTGCTTGAGGTTTTGTTTTTTTTTTCATTTCCTTCTAGATCCACTTTGGAAACATTTCAATATGAAGCATTTAAGTTATGAAGCATTTAAGTTAAGAAATAATGCAGTCATGTACTTTGATTACCCCGGTTTTTGACAGTAACTATCTAATGGCTTCAACCTGAATTAATAAACATTGTCAGTCAATCCCCAAGCACTTTTTTGTGCTTAATTTTAGTGTGTGTTAAAAATGTCTCACATCTTTTTAGTGCCTATGATTGCATTTTTTTCTTTACACTGTGCACAGTTAAAGACAATTTGTACCGCAAATAACGTATACTCAAAGGGTACAGAGCAGTGGGAGTTAAAAGGAGAAAAAAAGATTTGTCTGAAGTCGTAGAGTAGATCAGTAGCAGAAGCATATAGGGAAGCCTGTGGTCTTGACTTCCCTTACCCTTTCCGTGGATTAATTATAAATCTCTTTCTCACCCATTAGATTTTTCTCATACTTCTACTCCTGCAGTTTCTCATTCACACCTTCAATTCTTGGTTACTCTTCCTTTAATTCGATTTTCCATACTCTCCATTTTTGCACACTTTCCTCTTTTCTCCTCCTTTGCTCCGCCTGGAGAAGATTACTAACCAAGTGGCAAGTGTTAATAATGTGTCTTGGCTGTGCCTGCTGGGATGGATAAAGAAAGAGCGAGGTGGGTGAAGGAGCAGCAAAGAGGGAGGGGAGGGAGTGATGTGAGCTGATTTCAGACTCTGGATGAAGGTGTGCAGGAGGGCAGAGGACCCAGCTGCAAGATCAGAAACCCTCATGGCAGTAGGAGCAGAGTCCCGAGCAAAGGTCTAAGAAGGAAGGCATAAGGGTGTCTGGAAGGTGGGACCTGTATCAGGTACAGGGGCCAAATTGAGAGCAAAGACTTTCAGGACTGGGAGATGTGCAGGCAAAGGGGAACCAGCAGATTTCTCCTCTTTGCTGTGTCAGAACCTGAAACCTGGGTGTCTCACACTTGATTTGTCTGGATGAGTTCGTGCACAGGGACTTCTGGTGCTGGAGTAAAATCAGATGCAGATATGCATATTCAATCAGACAGGGGTTACGGGTGCTCTCTGCGTGCTGGGCATTGCGTGCTGGCAGGGATTAAACCACCATCTGCTCGGTACAATGCACATCACGGGGTCGGTACCTGAATCCCTCTGACTTCCTCAAGTCCTGCAGAATTGTTGTCATTTTTGTCACCGGAGCCTCTTGTGTGGTTAATGGACAAATCTGGACAGAGTGTATGGATTTAGAGAAGAGAGACACTTAAGGGTCAGATAGGAGAAGTGGCTGATGAATCCATGCTTTGGGCTGACACCTACAGCTCCCTGAGGAACACAGGCCAAGCACACAACAGCTGGTGGGGAGAAACTGTTGATGCTGTGGGAACAAAGAGGTTGTCTAGCATGCAATCCCAGCAGGAGGAAGGACAAAACAGAGATGGAAATTAGGAGGAAGCTTTCTTGAGCTGCTTGGGTCCAAGAATATTATACCAAGAATAAAATGTCTGGGAATAGCTGTCTGTCATTGTAAACGGTCACACTGGACATGATAGATAACTTCAGGCTATGTCTTGATGAGCACAGTAAACTCTAAATACCCCTTTTTCTTTGGAAATTCCTTTCAAACACCTTTGATTTCACAGGGATAAGCCAGCTAGCTGTATTTCTGTTCTGCATTTGATTTGCCACTCATAGAAAATTATTTAGCTTGCTAGCTATTTATTATCTAATTTCATGGCTGCAGTTGAGGAAAGTCTGTTTATCCCTTTTCCACAGCAGTGTCTCTTTCTCTGGCAGCTCTGACTAGCTGCTAGGTGCCCTGAGGAATGTTGAAGCAGAATTAATTAATGATGACCACTGATGGAGGTGTTTTTCAGATTTGAATTTGGCCAGCTGGTTGCACAGGATCTTTCTGGGAGTCAGGCAGTTGAAGAAACAAATGTGATGCCTGCTCTGGATTGCTTTCAGATAGAGTCACTTTAGGAGGCTGCAGAGGCATGTGGGATCTATGGAGCAGTGGGGAAAATCAAGCAGAAGTCAGCTGTGTGCATGCTGGTGGAGAAGACTGCTCTCTCCCTTTGGCAGGACACTGTGCCAATGAAACTGTAAACTACAGTTTAGCGTGTCCTGTACTGTCCCCAGTAGGCAAAGGTGTGAATCTTACAGCATCCCCAGGAAAGCCTTCTGGGCGGAGTCTAGTTCTGAATGTCCCCTTTGGAGCAGGAGGAGTTGTGATGGCACCTGCCACATGCCAAACTGGAATTCACCCCTTCAGCATGCCCATGAGTGATGGCAGCGCTGGCCAACTGCACAGGTTGTGCTCAAGCAGCAGTGTTTGTTTTACAAATAGCTCTGAATTCTTCCAGGCCCTCTTCCCTCACTTTGTAGAGCCTAGCAGAGCATGTGCTATTCTTCCTGGTCAATGATTTCCTCCTGGCAATGGAGAAAGGTCAAGTGTCCACGCCAATTCTTTTTGATCCATCAGCAGCCTTCAAATCCTCTGGCAATGAAGGGCTAATGATTTGCATTTGTCTGGCATGGATGGGCAACCTCTCCCTGCAGGAGCATTCCTCCTTTCCAAAGAGACTCCTCAGTGTGGCTTGGAGTAATGAAGCATTTCCCTCAAGGACTCTTCCAGGGAATGTAATTCCTTGCTCACTTGTGCTGTTGCTGTCTGAAGGATGGGGCTACAATATTGTGGATGTGCTGATGACAAGGGATAAGTTAATAATCCACAGTTTTCAAAGTTTACCATCCTCAAACATCTTTTTCTGCCTTCAACTTGTTCCATTGTTGCCTAACACAGGCACAAAGGTGCTTTGCTCCTTTCCCACCCCAGAGGTGAGGCCACGCGTACAGAAATGCCGGCTGGGATGGAGCCGTCTGTGGGGCAGGGAGGTGGAAACATCAGCCTTTAATGCAAGTCTCAGACTACAGCAGTGCTCACTATTAGCAAAAAGCTGTAATCTATAGTGACAGGCCAGCTGGAGCAACAGGAGACAGCCAGGGATCTGCATGCAGAGGTGCACTGCCAGCGGCTGCGAGGGGGGGATTCAGGTTTTAGACTGCAGTGCCTGGTGGTAGAGGCACCCTTCCCTTTCCCTTTAAGAGGAAAAGCAGCCAGAGAAGCCCCCCTTGCCACTATTTTAAATAAACCTCCAAAGACTGAGGATGCTTCTCCTTGTTATTCCCATTGCACCAACCACACTGCTCACCCTGATGGGATCTGAGGAGGCTGGCAGCTGTAAAATGGGAAGGAGCAGCCCTTAGTCCTTCACTCCTGCTTTAAACTTTCTCTTAGGCTGATGAAGGGGAGGAGAAGGGAAGAGAGGGTGGTCATGCACAGCCACGCTCTGCCTCCTGCTCCATCCACCATCACGCCCAGGTTTGTGTTACCCTGCCTGTGTGTACATTGTTCTTTGCCCATCCATTTAAAATGGACTCGGTGTCCTCACTGCTCAGCCCTGCGCACGGGCGCTGCCAGCTCTGCAGCACACAGACCCCGGGCCCGAGACCCTCTGCCCTCAATCTCTGATTGAACTGCAGTGAATGCAGCGGAGCCGTTGGGGACATTTTCATCCATGAAATGAAGAATCAATAGAGTTGCCTCATTACAGGCTCTGCTCCACGCTGCCGTTCTCTCCTTCCCTTTCGCCACTCGCCTTGCCCTTTTTTTCAACCTGCTTTCACCACCATCTACACAGACTCAATGGCACAAATTCAGGGGTATCAATTCCTCTCTGCTACATACCAAAAAATGGTCTGAAAGAAGAAAAAAAAAAAAAGAAGAAAAAGACTTCCAATAAGGAAGTGGAATATATCTTTTAAAATATGTAAGTGATTTGGAAGTCAAAGACCCCAGGAGGTCAATGGTATTCAGACTTTTAAATTCCTTATGCTCGTAAAAAGTATTACATACAACTTCCACCCTGGGAAAATCTGCATTTTCTTTCCTTATTTTTTTTCTTTAACAAGCAGAGAAGTTGGGTTTCTGATGGGCAGAGGGGAGTGGAGCTGTGCTATGCAGTCATTGAGCTGACAGAGCTGCTTGGAAAATGGACGTGCAGTTTCCTTGGGAAATTCTCGCCTTTTGATTTGTGGTTGTTTTTTGTTTTAAGCTCCAGTTTGAATAAGAACCGTGCTCCCACAAAGCTCTTATGGCCTAAAAATTCAAAAGCAATAATAATTTGAGGCCATCAATACCTTCTGTTTCTGTGGTGCTGAAGCTCTAAAATGCTATGGGAAATATTTAGCATTGTTTATTGGTAACACATAATAAATAAAGCACCATCAAATGTTTTTATACAATATATAGTATATTTTAAACATATACCAATACAATACAGAGCATGCAGAAATGTCAAAACAAATTAATTGAAACAACGTAAAAATAATGTGTTTATCTCCTCCAAATGAAACATTTCCGTAGAGCTGAAATGAAGAGAGAAAATCAAAATGAATTGTTTTGACACTTCAAGCATAAAAAAGTTTGTCAAAATTGACACGTTCCCATGCAATGTTTCGATTTCAAGAGAACTGCGTTTTCCTGCGAAAAACTGTTCTGTCAAAATTTTTTGACCAGCTCTACTTACAGTCTATCTAAACAGACAAGCATCACAGCCAAGACTCTCAAACGCTCCAGGTGGTCTGAAGATGGATTTAGCACAGAGCAGAACAGTCTCAAAGAAGAAATAAATAAAACTCGCAGCGAGAAGTGGCCTTAAACTTGGGTACCAAACTGCTTTAATGTTTGAGATGCTCGGAGATGAGAGGCTTTGGACTCTAATCCCGGCAAGGACTGAGTTCCTTCATTGTTTAGGAAATCTATGCTGCAGGATGGGTGTGCTGATGGAAGGGGCTATTTGTGATGGTCAGATGCCAGTGCAGATTCTCAATATCCTCTAGGATTTTTTAGTTCTTGGCATTGGTTGGGGTCTAGCTAGTAACAGTCCTCTGTGTTTGACAGTTTAATGCTGGTAAGTATGAAATGGCTTTATTTTCCATACATCCTTCTGTCTCAGTGGAAATCCCAGCTTTAGGGTTTAAGGAACAGGCTGAAATGCAGTGCTGCAGGTAGATTGGCTCTGGGATTCAAGGCTGGTGAGAACAGCTTTGGCTAGGAGCTCTCCCACCTTCCTGATACACAGATTTTAAATCTTCTCATTATATAAATGCAGTTTCAGGTTAATTTGAGCTTCTAATTTAATATGCTGTTCTGAATTAAGAGTTAATATGATATTTGATTATCCTTTTGCAATGAGATCCAACACAAGGCTCATTGACTTCAATAGACGTTCCAGCAGAACCTGTGACTGCAGAGCCTGTGGAGTTGTATGCTTAGAGCAGGAGACCTACACTCAAGAGTTCTGGCTTCTGTTTCAGAAGCTGACAATAAAATGGTGTTACCTGGGGCTATTACACATCCAGCTCCCATTTCTAGCCTGAATTTAAGCTCCTGTGCATATAACTTCCCCCATATGGGAAGTCAGGGCAGTAGAAGGTGCTGAATTTGGATGTTTTCAGCCTCAGACTGTTCCTCTGCAGGAGTCTGAGCTCTGTTGTCCTTGTCCCTGGGGTGGCCTTGCAGGACTGTTGCACAAGGGTCCAAGGCAGTGGCTGCAGGAGCTGGCCTGGCTAAATGCACAGGGAGATTTTTTACGGCCACAGCAAATTCGTCATGGGCTCAGTGTGATGAGAGAGGTGGATCTGCCCGAGGCCAGAACGTGCAGCTGCCAACAACTCGGGGTCCCTTTTCCCTCCCCTCTTCAGCTGCTCCTGCTTTCCTTGGCTTCATTCAGCAGGAATGGTGGCAGAACCTGGTGCTCAAAGGAAGCGCTGAGTTAAATGGTGCTCTTCATCCTGGCAGGCAGGGCTGTCATTATCCCAGCAGCAGGAGCTGTACCAGGAGAAGCAATGGCCTGTGGATGTTAACCCCTTCTGCTCCTCCAGTGAGGGCTGAGGAACACAAAAGGCCCAGGTCAAGAGCTAAGAGGGAGAAGAAAAAGGGGAAGATATATCATTTGCAAGGATCATTATGTAACCTCAGCTTCCTAGCATGCCAACACAAGCAGTGTTAGCTTGCATTTCCCATACCCTAGGGAGTGGGATCACTCCATGTGGCCGTGGTGGTAAAGTTCCTGCCCAGGAATGAACTTCAGAACAACAAAAATATTGGGAAGGATGTCAGGTGTGGGATAACAGTTGACCTTTTGGATTGAACGTTACATTATTGCTCTTCAGGGCAGTTTTGGCATTGATTTGTTTTACCTTCTAGCTCTTTCCTTAGAGGTCCAAATTGTTGCAATGGAATATATTAGAAAGGCAAGACTGGCACACAGAATAGGGCAGGCATGAAAGCAAACCCAGGGTTTCTGGACTCTGACACAGATCTCTGAACTTAGTTTTCAGGTTACTCTCTTTCTGAAATTTCCAGTAAAAATTGTAGTGAATAATATGGATTTTGTTCAGTGTATGGTTTGCAGGTGTGTCTTGCTTCAAAATGGGAGAAAAGTATTAAATGAATTTGGACAATTCCTTTTATGCATAAATTACAAAATCTATTTTGGCTCAGTCAAAACATACTGCTTAAGAAAACGCTTCATTTTGATTTTTAATGTATATTACTCATTATGCAATGAAAAACAAAACACAGCCTTGAACCGATCCTTTCCAAACAGAACACTGGGCTCATTCTGTTCCAAAGAAAAGCTGACTTTAGAAAAATACTCCTTTTTCCCCTTAAATCAACAAATTCCTACAAAGTGTTTTGCCTCTGATGAATTGGCATTTTTCTGATACAAAATGAGCAATCCAAAAAAATTCTTAGCAGCTCTGTGGCAAGTCTTGGCTAATTCTGGAATAGTAGCATGTAGGTGCGTAGGAAGGGTACTGCAAGGAGATGTAGCATTGAGCTGAGACTTAAGAGATTTGGGTTGAACTCCTGAAACAGTTATAAAATGAGTTGGGACAAGCTATTAATCTACCCCATGTCTCAGTTCCCATTCTGCAGAATGGGAAAAAACAGCATTTCCCAACCTCTTGAAGCTACTGCAAGGATAAAAACCTATTAACATTTATGAGATTACTGGACTTTGAGATGAGGTGTATAAATACCGAGGAAGACAGAAGACAGAGCTGCATTTTTGTGTAACTTAGAATGAAATTATGGGGAAGTGGACTAGCTTGGACAATAATTTAGTAATAGTAGGAATAAATTCAAGTTCAGGGCAGTGTTTAATAGAAATCACTACTCACCACCCACCATATTTTTTTTAATAAGCAGCTCAGAAAAGTGCAATTTATCATTATTATTATTATAATCTATATTCTTTCTATCTCTGCCACTTCACAAATGAGAGGAGTTCTTCACAAACATCTACAAAGCTAGCTCATTATCCAGCCTCCCTATTTAGAGCTCTCATTTATGACAATAGCTCTCAAACCCTCGCCAACAGTAGGGCTGCTGGTGTGCTGACACCACTGCTCCCCAGCCCGTGGAGCGGTATTAGCTCACTGTTCCCTTGCGTTCCCCCATCTGTCCCTGGCCATCTGGTGTCCTTGGTCTTCTAATTAGATTGTAAGCTTTTTGGGGCATGGACCGCCTTTCTCATTTCTGTTTGTACAGCACCTAGCATGACACTGTTCCAGTCTCAGGTTCAGCAGGACTGTCTTCCAAATGTGATACTTCACCAAATCTGTGTGCACACGCAGAACATTTTAATTCAGTTTCCAACCTACTAAGAACCATTAGATGGATCCTTTCATGTTTTTTAAGTAGAAACCTGAATCTACTGTCCGTGGATGCTGGATTTCAGAGTAGAGGCTTTGACACCTTGGCTAGTAGATTTATGGTGAGGACTAACAGTTTCATTCCCTCCATCCAGCACCACCTGATGTTGTGACTTGATGGAGGTTCTTCAGTTTCAATCTGCCTCTCATCCTCACCATAATAACACCAGTAGTTTATAATTAGCTGAAGTGCGGGGACAAATGAGCTGAAAACAGGTACCAGGTTGTTACCAGTGTGATTCTCGCCTCACTATAGGCAGGGAGTAATTAGAGTATCTGCACAAAACCTGCTCCCTTTAGGCTGCTGGTCGAACTGCATTAATAACAAAGGGTGTTTTTGGTTCACTGAATATTCTGACAAGTTGTAAGCAAAGTGTTGACAAACTGAAAAGAAAACAACCTTTTCTCTTCTAAGTCATTTGGGGTCAAAAGAAAAGTTTTTATCACTGTTCCCTCTTAAGAGTTTGGAAAGACAAATCAAAAGGAGAAAAAGAAAAAGCTCTAGTAGTTTCAAATAGAGATTTGGAAATCTTTCCCCTTGGTGCTCTCACAACCAAAACATGGACATCTCTCAACCACCATTTTTTTTCAACTCAAATAATTTGACAAAATTGCAGTGAATTTGTGGACTGTGTTGGTAGTTTTGGAGAGGTATTTCTCATCCTTTCTCCTTGCATTTCCTCACCCAAAAATGTTTCAGCTGATGAATATCCCTCAGGTTTAACCACTCATGAATATTTTAAATGGAATTGGTTAAAGAATAAGTGCAAACTTAGACACTGATTAGTGAAGAATTACTGAGGTTTGGGGAGGGATTCACCCATCACTGCCTGAAATGGAGACATCCCACTTCCATGAAGAAATAGCTTTGCAATTATGTGGGATTTTACAATATTACGTGCCACAGTCATCCAGAAAGTCAGAGCCACTGCTGAATTGCAGCTCCATCTCTGACTCCAGTCAGATATAGCATCCATAATTTGAGCTACAAGGACATCTAGATCAGAAGTGGCCAAATTTTGTTTTGCCAGGGCTCAGGTTTATCCACATAAGTTCATGATATAACAAACCCTGACAGATTTGACTCCACACCCAGTCCCTCCATATTCCCTGACATCCATTTTCCCCTGGCCCTGACACACTAACACTGTCCTCAGCTTGGCTGAGGTCAGCTAAAGCTGCTTCACAGGAGGTAGCTGCCTTCCAGCACTTTCATGGGCCACCTCTGAATTAGGTGCAGGATGTAAATGTTATTGCTCCAGTTGCACCCAATGACCTAACAGGAGTGAAATCCTGCTGGTGTAGGGCAGCAGTGACTGCTCTAGCAGGAATGTGAGTGTACAGTTATTGTGAAGCAGGGATGGTTGAATAAAATCTAGAAGAGCATCTCCTGTACTTAAGATTACAGAAACACTTAAGCTGTTTGCTGAAATGGGGTCAGATGTTCGTCAGTTTGCAGGGTCAAGCTCTAAACTAACATAAGCTGTTTCATCTCTCCCTTGACACTTCAGTCTTTTACTAATCTATCAGCATCCTAAAGCAGCGTGTGAAGTTGCTGCAGAACAGAAGTGTTTCAGATACAAATAGCAATTGTTAGCCTCTTCCCTCTGGTAAATGGCAGCAGGCAGAAACCTCTCTCAACCTGCCAAGAACCAAATGTGGGACACAAGAAAGAATTATTGGTGCATGAAGCTTAAAGAGATAGGGGACTGATTTCTTTACTGCAAATAATGTGTGCAGTAATTTCTCTTCCCTGAGTCTGCATTTCTGATGGAAATAGTTTACAACAATGAGCATGAGAAAACAGAGGGATGTGTGCAAGATCAATTTGAATCTAATAGAAGGGGTAAATGAGAGGTACAGGGGTTAGAAGAAAGGTAGAAAATCCCAGGAGGCAGAGGGGTATGGGAGTGCTTACAGCAAGTGATGGAGCAGAGCTCCTGCATTTTGCCTTCCCTTTATAGCAGTAATCTGAGGCTATACAGCCTCCCTCATATGAAACAGACCTTGCTGTATCATTTTGTGCAAAATCTATCATTCTGAGCTGTCCTACTGTATAAAAATTACCTTTTAAGTGGCTAAGTAGACACCCAGCTTTATTCCTTTCTTCTTATTTCAAGAAACAATGGGAGTAACAGCACTTGCCTGCCTTGCTAGAGTGCTGAGAGCTTTAATTAATGTCTCTAATTCAATTTGAACTCCTTGGATAAAAGGCACTGCCTTGTGACAGCAAAGGTATTGCCTAAAATAGAATATAATTAACACACAGATATCAATCACGATGAAATTAAGTGTACATTCAAATACAACTTGCACTTTACAAAAAGTACTTGCCTATTTTTCCTCCAAGAATCCTGAAGACACATAAGACAAGGAACATTTAATATTCCAGCCTGAATTCATCTTAGAATAAAGCCATCTTAAACCTCCCAACAAACTGAAAGGTGTTGTAACAGAAGCCTCTCTTTGCACTGATGGATGTGCCTTCGTGATGGACGATGCTGGAAAGTGACTGTAACATGACTCAGAATGAGCACATCTAGCATTTTCTTCTCCCAATATATATTTACTCTGAACCCTAGCCTATGTCCCAGCTTACCCACTGATCATTTTTATTAACAGATGTGACAATTGCATGATCATGTTTGTTGGCATGAATCAGAAGGACCCAGATCACTGCATTGCTCTGTAGCGCTCCTGAGTGGAAATGGGCTTTGTAGCTTGGGGTGTTTTTTTAACTGCTGTGTGACAAAGCTTGCTGGCACCTTGAGATGGTTGTCAGGACAGGAACACCTTGTGACCTGTGTAAGCAGAGGGCTGCGTTTTGCCAGGTGCTATACCCTGATGATGGCCTCTGCACCAAGTCCACGGTCCAAGTAGTCAAACATTAACTATTGTGTCTCCATGTTGAGGCAAAAAAGCACGTAAGGGCACTGCCCAAGGTCACAGAGGGTCTCTGGGGCAGAGTTGAGCAGAATGCAGGATTCCTGGATCAAAACCCAGTGCCTGACTTCCCCGAGTCTCCCCTTTAGTGCAGAGATTGCTTCTGTTCCAGATTTAGCTTTTAGTTAGTCTTGAGTCTCCTACCCAAGGGCTATATACTTGGAGACATTCCCTCCCTGCCCCTTCTTCCCCCGTCCTATTTGCAAAATCCTCAGAACATGTTTTACATCAGTGGAGCCCCACAAAGACACCTAACAAATTAATTCCAGATTCAAACTTGTCAGGAGTGGAATTGAACGCACCTCACAATATTGCCTTACACACAAAATAATCCCACTTTAGTAAGCTTTATAGCTTCCATGGGGACCAGCCCTGTGGTGTGTATTAATCTTTAATGCGAAACAACATCTCTACAGCAGCTACAGGGGGGGAAAAAGATACTACTAAAAAATTAAAGTTGATGGTGTGATAGTTGTCTAGACCCACTTGTGCTCTACCATCCTCTGTTGCCTCAGGCACCGTTCCTTGCTCTCAGTGCTGATACAGCCAGCTTCTAGACTAGAGGTGTGTCTATTTCTTCTAGAGCTCTCAAGGCATGTTAACCCCATGCCTTAGCCCATGGTTAAGAGCCATCACAACTCTAATCATCCTGTCTCTAACTTGGACCTAAGAGGAAAGGAAGGGAGGATGAAGAGGTGCGTGGGGGGAATTAGTGAATATCTCCTCTCTTTTATAAGCTATTTCCCCAATGTACGATGCTCACACAGGGGAGGACACACTGGGATTTCTCAGAAACCCACGTCTTTTGGGTTTTTCTCATACTTCAGCTCATGCTTGCACTGCACTGGGAATGGGCGGTGAGCTTTGGTATGTAAAAGCTCCCTTCCTCCCTTTGCAATAGAAATTCAATAGAAAGTGAAATATTTAAAGGGAAACTGATCCAGGCTGGCTGATGAAGGAATTAGATATGGATGAGTTTAATGAACAGACAACCAAGCGAGTTTGGGCAATGTGTACAGAACAACTGATCATTATCAGCAGCAAATCTGCATACCCATCTAATGGCAAATATGCTGAGTCTGCAGCTGCTTGCTGTGATGGGCCAGATCTGCAAAGAGCAGCGAGGCAGAGAAGCAGTCTGGGTGGAGAAAAAGGAGAAACGAACTCCTGAACCGGAATTGGGAAATGCTGAGTGTGGGATATAGCTGGGATCATTTCCCACTAATCAGCTTGGGTTCATGACCACTGTGAATGGAAGCAGAGCTGTACTGTAGCCTGCTTGGCATATAGTGCATTCCCCTCACGTGGAGCTAGAAACTCCCCAAACTCCAGCTTTGTAAGGTAAAATAGAACCGGTGTTTTCTTAGAGGCGAGGGACTAAAGCCTTGAGAACTGCCACATTTGTGGGTGAAGCAGGAATCAGTGGTGAAGGTTAATATTAAACACATGCCTCAAGAACAAGAACAACCTCCTCAGTCAGGAGCTACAAGTACCAGTAGGTTTAATAACGGTAATATTCTATCTGCAGTTGTTGGAAAGCAGTTTAGACGTGACCAACAGAACAAGTGAATATTCATTGACTTTCCCATACTAATTTTTTTTTCCATTTCTTCGTGTAATGCAACAGCTGACTGTCATTTTTAACTAGACTTACACAACTCGGTTTTGTCAAGTGCTGCTCAGCTCCCTGCAGCTCCCCAGACACATGCTGTGCACACGTGCAGACTCCCACATGCTCCAGCACGCACACACTCGGCACTTGTGCTCCCCATCACACTCCTGGGTTCAATCCTCCCATGCAGAAGACGTGCACACTCGCTGCCGTGGCCTGTGGCTTTGCCATGCTCCTGGTGGAAGCTCCTGGAGCTGAGGAGATGACCACACCAGTCGCAAATGCTGATGCCCTCTGGTCTATGTTATGCTCAAGGTCTCACGTTCACACTCAGTGCTGTAAATGTGCCCGGCACCCCTAGCACACCTCGGCTTGGCTTCTCCTGCTCTCTTAGCAAAACTTTTTCTCACTGGGAATTACAGACTTTCAGATTGCCTATGGTGGGCTCAGACTCAAAACCAGAAGGGTTTCTGGAGATGTACAAATAAACCTGACACTGAATCTTATTGTAGCAGAGCTCTGCATAGCCTAATTTCTCCTGCTTTAGAGAGTAGCTACAGTCTCTCTGCATTCATTGTATTCTGCAGACGTAGGTGGGTATTGCCTGTCCTGAGGAGAACTTTTAGCCAGATTTGTGCTCCAGGAGGTGGAGGTGCAGCCTAAAGATTGCTCTGCCTACCCAGGCACATCCCCCCCAAAACTCAGCAAGGCAGCCAGATGGACAGGAGATGGGCAAGAGGAGGAACACATCCTGTGTACGGAGAGGACTTTTTCAGAGCAGCATCAGCAATGCCCAGCGATGGGGGTAGCACAACCCAACACATTGGGCTGCTGTTGCAGCCGTGTGGTGGTTCAGAAGCAGGCGGGGAGGGGGTCCACGCTGGGCGCAGGATGCCAGCTAAGCAAACCTGCCACCAACGGAGCACATGGCTTCATTTGGAGAGGGGCATGGTGCCAAGAGCATGGCTGCGGGGGCGGGTGATCTAATGGCTGCCACGCTGGAAATGGGAGTCAGGAGGCGAGGGCTCTCTTCCAGCTGTATCTGTGGCTTGCTGTGTAACCTTTGGCAAAGCATTTCACCCCTCTGTTTCCCTTCCCACTCATCATATGTCTTGTCTGTTTAGCCATTAAACACATCGGGGAGAGGAGCTGGCTCGGGGCAGGGCTGTCCTCAGCCGTGGTTCGATGGGGGTGGAGCAGGACAGCCGCTCTCCCATCATGGGAAGGACAGCGTGCCCTGCACCAGGTGCTGTGCAGCATCCCCTCAAGCTCCTTAGTAAACCTCTGACACTGACTATGCATGTTCAGCTTGCTGCCCTGCAGAGCCTTGATCTTGGGAAGAGCCTCGAGGTCCTACCATAATCGAAACAGCGACAGACCCTCTCCCCTTCCACCAGACACAGCCCTCCCAAAGACCCAGGCAGGAGGGCAGGTTGAGGTGATTTTTCTCTTTCAAAGTTTGGCAGGATTTCATAGTCGTGTGTGTGTGTGTGTTTGTGTCCCTGCATGTGCTCGTCACTGAAGCCTGGGTAATTATTTTATTTCTTTTTTGGCAACACTTTAAAGTAAGAGCTGGATCTTTATAGATTGCTCAGGTTGCACGGAGTATGCATTACAGATCATCAGAGAGACATGAAAGCAGAAGACATGTTTCTCTGGCACGGCATTAAAGGGACAGTAAGAGGGTAATTGTAGCCTAGGGTGAGGCCACCTTCTGCACCCAGCCTTCACTCACCTTTGCAGCACTGCAAAGAACTTCATGGGGCAAATGATGGAAAAGCTGAGGTGAGGATGTCTCAGGTCAGGACTTGGTTATTTCAAAGGTGATATAAGCTCAGGAGGTTAAAAGCACCACTTAGGTACATGAATAAAATACTGTCAAATACTCTAAGATGTAACACAGGCAGACTGAAATATCTTAAAACTTGATTTTTCATATCTCTTTTCACCCTGAGAGATGGTCGTCAAAGGATCAAAACAATTCCCAGTTTTAAACTCTCTCTCCCTTCTCCCTCTCCTCCCCTCCATTTCTCTCTCTTTCCTTCCTTCCCTTCTCTCTCTTTTTCAACAGGACTCCACAGAATGGAGCAAGAATGAGAGGAAAAAGGCAGACAGAAAAGCATGAACTGGAGGCTTGTTGAGTTCCTCTACCTCCTGTTTATATGGGACCATATACTAGTACAGCCCTCCCACCAGGACCCAGCTGCTACCAACCAACATGTCTCCAAGGAATTTGATTGGCTTATTTCAGACAGGGGCCCTTTCCACCACTCGCGGAGCTACTTATCCTTTGTGGAAAGACATCGTCAAGGATTTACAACCAGATATAAAATATACAGGTACGTTGGTTTCCTACAGCACCTGTAGCTCGGATAAGTTGTTAGGTGGTGGGAACTCAGACGCTTCCCCATGGGCTCAAGACTTGTAGTCAATGGGGAGATGCATCGTTGTTCCCATTCCAGCTGGGAACACTTCTTTGGTTCTTCATGGTCCTCAGCTGGCAATTTAAACTGCTTCAAAGACTCAGATGTAACACTCTAATAGTGATATGAAGGCACTGCAGTACCATGGCAATGTGCACAACATAGATCGAGATGAAAAGGGACTAAGGGTCTGGATGTACTTCATTTGTGGTGACAGACAAGTTCATAGGCAGGTTCACGAGTGTGTTTCTCAACAGAAGGGGAATAAGCCAGCAAGTGTCATGAGATTTGCACTAGAACCCAAAGAGAATGCAAAACTCTCCTAGACTTGTGCACATTTACATAATTCTACAGTCCTGTCGTGTTTCAGAAAGACACTTGCAAACACAACCATGCAAACTAGTAAGTAGGGAAGTCCTAGTGAATAGTCTACCGGGGACATGCATGCAAATACACATAGATAACAACTGGGGGATGGGGCAGTGTTCTCCCATGGGCAGAAAGCCAAAAGCACTTGCAGAGTAATAGCAAAGTGCAAGACGTCATCTATGTGTGGGGAAGAAAAATGAGTCGTGCTTGTCCCATGGCCTCCAGGGAGTGCAGCAACCCCTCCCCTCAGAGCAAGGGCAGGTTAGCATGGGTTGAAGATACTGTCCTAGCTTGTCCTCTTCATTCAAAACAGCTCAGGGGGAAGACAGCCCCAAAACCTAGAAATTATGCTGCCACGCTTCCACTGAAGATGTCTCGCTGTCTTTGCACAGAGGAGCAGAGAAAACATGTCTTTTTCAGAAAGACTTTCTCCCTGGTTCTGGGTTTCCCTAGCTCTCCTTCTGCCCTGCCTGATTGAGACTGCAAATCTCTGCCCCACGCAATGCCCCTGGCAGTGGTTCTGCCCTTTGCTAAAGAGCTATTCAGCCCTGAATGCCACCGCAGCAGTCTGCAGGGGCTGTAGAGAAATGCCTGCAATGTATGTGTTCAGACACATCTAAGAACTGTCACTGTAGGTCAGGCCAGAAATCCTTCAAGCCGGGGATCCTGTCTCTGAGAATCATGGAGAAACGGGTCTGGAAGGTCATTTAATCCATGCCTTTTCCCCAAGGCAGGCTCAGCCATACCTGTGTCACATCTGACAGAGGTTTGCAGGCAACCTCTCCTGAAAGGTTTCCATTGATGGAGAATTCACACTCAGAGCAGGCAGCCCGTGCCATGGCTTTGCTTTCCCTACCTTTATAAAGGAACTAAAATCTTGCTTGTATGTGAAGCCTGTGATTTCTAGTTTTATCTGCTATGGGGCAAGGAACAAATTCCCTTTTGTTTTGTAGGAGACTGCTGGTAATTTGAAGGCTTATCTCAGCTCAGGATGAACTTTACACATAGGAAGTGGAAAGAGATCTGTATTTCTCCATTTTTGCTGGATATTGCCAAGGCACTTCTGGCATGGGAGGACATAATGTCTTCTTTCTTCCAACATGGGAAAAAATGGACAGCAGGCATTCTGCACGCACAGGGGGCTCACAGGTATGAGGAGATGTCTGAGAAGGGTCATGCAAGCTGGTCATAATGCTGGAGAAGTCATTATTTGCAAAAGAAACTGGAGTTGAGATGGAGTCCAGTGGAAGGAGTTAGGGAGGGAATTCAGAGAGATATAGGAAGACTGCAAGGGCATACGGGGATGCATCTCATGGCCAAATATCATGCACTAAGGTGAAAGAGGGAGCTGGGGGCTTAGGGAAATCCATCCATGTGTGTCATGAGTTGAGCTGCTGGGAGCTGAGCGCTTTGGAAACACTCTGGGACTAACTTTTACTCCAAGTTCTGTTAGCTGAGGGGGGAGGGAAAACCTTGAGTGCTGCAGCAGAGCAGAAGAAGCCAGTAGATAGGACACTGGTTAGACTTTGGAGGGTTGTTTTCTTCTATTATCTGGCTTTGATGGCAGACCTGGTCACTTGAAAATGGAGCCCATGCATTTCTCAAGGAGTAGCAAAATCAGTCTGGTTCTAGTGAGTTACTGGAGCCACAGCCACTTGTAGCAGTTAAGAAGTGGACTCAGCACAGGCACCCTCCAGAAAGTGTCATTTTACTGACACCCACAGGGGTAAAAACTCATTTCGTGGGCTTCTTAAATTGACTTCGAGAGTCTGTAGAGCTGTTGGGATTTTGTCAACTGTTTAATTCCAACATAGAAGCCTCTTTCCTCCCAAATGATGTCCCTCAATTGCTCTTTGCACTAGACTAGCCCAAGGGAAGCACATATTCTACATTAAGGATACTGCTCCTTTCCTTAGAAAAGCGGCTGATTTGGAGCGTGGGAATTTTCTCTGTAGTCTTCTCTTTCAATGTTCATTTTCTCCCATCCTTTTTTTGGCTGGTTGGTTGGTTCTTTGTCCTTCAGTCAGATAGTTCCTTAGGGCACTTGTGATTTTGTTGAACGAGGTTTGACCTGACCACTGCTCCTCTCCTAAGGCTGATGGCAGCAGACCTCGAACCAGCCACAGCAACCAAGGATTTGGAGAGGATGTGAAATCAGGAGACAGGACCTCACGTGTCCCTAATTGAAACACTGTCGCCTCTTTAGTGGTGATTTCCCCAGTGTCTTGCTGTGCAGGAGCACGGACACAGCACATTAGGACCGTGTCATTTACACTGGAAACCCATGGAGATAAAGCCACTGTCAATGCTGCAGAGCTGTGGAAAGCAAAATGCAGCATTTTCCCATTTGTACAGGTGATGTTAAAAAGAAAGGGCACCATAGTCAAATGTGCAACTCTCCTTCTTCCCTCAGAGCTGAAGTCCAGAAGTCTGCCAGCAGCAAAGAGCCTGTTTCAGTCAGCAAGGCTATTTTACACACTGCATAAGCAGAATTGATGTAGAACAGCATAGCTGCTGCTATCTCTTCACAGGATACCTGAATCCCAGTTTACCATCCTAGCACGGAAAGGCAGTTCCAAAGCCTCATTCCATCCTTCTGTGTATTGATTTTTAGCAGATTTTAGTCCTCTTTCTCACAAAACTTGGACCACTGATTTTCCTGGTACCCTCAGTCAAGGTTTGCAGCTTGCACGTGATATTAGTAGGAAGGCAAGCAAAAAGGGAGATATTTTATATTAAATCATGGACAGTAGGGGTAGATACAATTGCATTAAGGAATCACATTAATCGGCATCTTTTCATACTAATAAGGCTGGTTTAGGGGGGCCTCTGGCAGGAAAACACTGCTTTGATCATTATCTGTGCACTCTGATGTAAATGCAGATAGGATGGCAGATGCTGAGAGTGGTTTGTGGGTTGTCTGAATATTCATTATCACTGTCCTTGTTGTTGTTCCCAGTCATGAGAGCCTTGGGTACTAGGTACTGCACGGAGGCTGGAAAACAGATGAAGCTCAGCTTGGCTTTGGGACTAGGTCACTGCTCGGACCAGAAAACATTCCTGTTACCACAAGATACAAGTTAACAGCTTCAGTCCACTTCTTTGAAGTATATTGTGGTGGTGTCCTTTTTTCTTCTCTCAGAAACTGGTTATTTAGCTGCAAGGCAAAGCAAAAGAAACCGTAGACTGAGCACTTGAATACACTATGCAAACAGCCAGGCAGAAGCACTGAAACAGGCATTTCACTAATGTTGCTGCTCAGTTTAAGCAGGTTCTAGAAAAATGAATTTTTCTAGTTAAAAATGAGGCTTTGCTGTTCGATGCCAGAGGTGAGACATGGGAGGCAAGGAGAGAAGTGGTGAGATGGTCTCGTCCAGCTTTGCTATGGCAAGACAGGGACAGGACCCACCACCTTGGCAAGAGGGACTCACAGTTAGCCTGGCTGAGAAGTGATGCAGGCAGTATCTATATTTTTGCCCCAGGCTCATGGTTTGGCTGTGGGTAAGCTCACTTCTCCATGCCTCATTTCCCTCCCCACCCCCGCGAGAATGGGAGCTGACAGCAGTTGTCTGCTCTGCGTTGCTGGGCAGACTTAATTAAATGCTGCAAGATGCTTGGACGTAAGGGACGACAGCAATATAAAGTGGATGAACACACGGGGCTGGAAGGGGAATGTGCATGTGCAAGAAGAAATGTGAATTTTCCATGTGTGGGAGTTTAATTCCATTTTCTGAAATGACTGTAGGGACAGGGAAATCTGGCACTCTGTGTAAGAGAGCAGGGAAACCCTGGGGTATAAAAAGATCTGCTCGCCTTGCAATTTCTCTTGCAGTGGGACCATTTAGAGGCTGCCTAATTTCATGAAACCCACAAATACAGAATACTTCTGAGACCTCTGCTGAATCTGGTTAAAATGCATCAACAGATTCAAAACTTAGTGGGGGATGTGACAACAAACCAGCCAGTCCTGTTCCATCCCTTCCACCTGCAGAGTGACAGGACAAAACTTGATGGCTTACATACACTTGTTACAGTAAGGACCCTGGATGTATAAAAAACTCCAGAGATGGGAAAGGTTGTGAGTAATGGGCTGCACAAACTAGCTATAAATTGACTGGATGGTGCCTGTGGAAAGAAAGCTGATTATTTTCCCCAAAAAATTGTTCATCAGGAGGGTGATGCAGGTCTGGGACAGGTCAATGGAGAGGTGAGGGGTATCTCCATCCTTGGTGGTTTTCAAGGCTTGGCCAGACAAAGCCCCAGCTGATGTGCTCAAGAGTTGATGATAGTCCTGCTCCAAGTGGGAGGCTGGATTAGAGACCCCCAGGGTTCCATCTACCAACATTTCTGTGATTTCCTTGTTTCTCAGTTTCAGAGTGGACACTAAACTGGGTGCTCGTAAAGGGATTTGCACTGCTGAATATGTTTGGCCACACTAGAGATTTTTATTTAGTCCTAGAAAACCCACAAATCTGAGCAGCTATGTGCTCTCTAAATGTGTCATTCCCTTGGCAAAGAGGAGGAGAATTAACATGAAGCAAGGATCTTTGCTGTGCATGTAGTATGGGTTACAATTGACTTAGAAATGCATATGCTGTTCTGCTTCTTACATTTTCCCTTAGAGGAAAAAAAAATTAAAAAAGCAGAAAAAAAATTGATCTTACAAAACCTCCAAAATTTTATGGCACCACAAATTAAAAACAATGAGCCAGATTCTCTGTGACATAAATATGTGAAGCTGTTGACTTCAAGGAAAATTCGCCAGACTCTGGACAGGGACAATCTGGCCAGTGAATGTGAAGTTTCTGTGACTGTTTTGAGCAGCTTTTATTACAGAAGTTCTGCCTTTCCTGACCAGACCTTCCAGGCAAGTTTCATTCAAAGCTGTGATTTCCATAACTGAGGAACAGATCTGGCAGAAAACTAATCTGGTGGTAAAAAAGAAAAAGGAAAAAAACAAGAGAGAGAAAAAAAAGTTACTTTTCAGTTAGATCACTGTTCTGATCTTGCTCATTGTGTGCTCAGTTGATAGTCAAGGGGCAGGACTGTGTGGATGGAGGCAAGATGGGGACTAAGGGGACTGGTGGGACTGCAGTTTTCAGCAGCAATGTGGATTAAAGTTGTGTTAAAGTGGTTGTGGGAATGCATTCTAAGTTTCAGCAGAGACAAGAGCTATTAGAGCTGTTTCCACCATTGAGCCCATTCCTCTTCTCCCAACTCTCCACTCCTCATTGACTCCTTTTGCTGTCTCTCTATAGCATTGAATTTAATCTACTGGTCACTAGAGCTGTACAAACAATTGATTTTGTGGTCCACTGGTTGTGTGGAAAAAAATAACATTAAGAATGGGTTGATGTGAAATAGATGTTTGTTCAACTTTTCAGTAAAATGAAAAAATAAAAACATTTCATTTTAGGCTCAGTGAAAGGTTTAAGCTTTGCTGTTTGTTTTCATTGTATTAACCCAGTGAAAAACTTTTTTGTTTGGCAATTTTTAAGGCTTAAAAGTTTCTCAAAACACAAAGTCAACCAATGTCACTTTCAAAATGTCAAAAGGCAAACATTTTGATTTTGAGTGTATTTTGTTTAGCTGTTTGAACTTCAACTTACTCATTCAATTTATGTTGAATTTGCAAGTAGTTTTTACGTCCTTGAAACAGCGAAGGAGACAAACAGAAATGTGTCTGTCCTTAGTGTTCACTCCGAGGCTTTGAAATTTTAAAATTCCCCAGGGTTCAGCTTTGACTTTCCTTGGTTTCAGCTTTTAGCATGTTAGGATAAAGAAAAAATAAAATCATTTCCCCAGCACCACTGGGCAAGGGAGGCAGAGCCACGATGAGCAGTGGGATTGCAGCTCCACTGGGGGAAGGCTCATGAGTGTTCAGAAGGAAGCTGGATGCTGAGACCTGGGTGCTACCAGCTGAGACAAACTGTAAAACACTGGCTCAGCCATAGTTCCTCTCTCTCACACGTATCCTAGCACGTTTTCAGTCCTGTTCCAGTTGTTTGGATGCCTGAAGCATCCAGAAAAGCACCGTGAAGGTTCTTTGCAAACAGCATTAAGGTGATGCTTTGCGCTGTACAAATTGATAGGCACTGTTTGGCTTTTTCATCTTTGCTTTGGCTTTTTTAGTCATGCTGAAGTTCTGCTGACAGGGTTTTCCTATTAGGTTTTTATGCTATCTGTTTAAAGGGGACATCAACTTTTATGTTTTCCAGTCAGAGGCAAGGCTTTTTTAGGAGAGGCAGCACAGCAATTGAAGGACAGAGGGAACTGAGATGAAAGGAGGCTCTTGCCTCTGTGTGGAATGAGCAATGGAAATCTGTACAGCATTGAATGGCAAAAAAATACACAATCTCCATGGTTTACATTATGCATGTAAACGAGTGATGTACATTGGTTTGTAATCAGTAAATGCCTTGTAAATAAATGTGTGTAAACCAAAAATTTAAATCTATTTCCATAGTGCATGCAAAAAATGAAGCATTCTAGTGTTCTCTTCAATGTAAATGTTAATCTAAAAATGACATGACTACAAGTTTATGCAACTTTACAAGGAAGCCACAATTTACATTCCTGTCTCACCAGCCCTAACACAGCAGCTTGGCAAGCAGAAGCCATTCAGTGGTGGTGTAAACCATCCAGTTCCATCACGTAGCCTCTGCTTTAGCCACAACCATCTTTCTTCATGCAGTTCAGGGACCAGTGTCGTTACATTCCCTGAATAATGTGGCTCCCTGCATACGGGAAGCTTTTGATATATTTGCATAAGCAGAATAAAGGCAGGAGTGGGGGTTCCAAGGAATGGCTTGGGCTGAGCTGTGCCGTGCTTAGACCTGGGTGTGTTGGGCTGAGCAGACAAGGAGCTTGGCCCTGGTTGGGGCTGGAGGAGCAGCTGCTCTGGCTGCCTTTGGGTCCAGACGGCGAGGGCTTGTGAACATCTCTGGCAGCTGCAGGACTTGACAGAAGGACACACCTCTCCTTCTCTTTGACGTACTTGAGAATAAAGGGCAAACGGAAGGATAAATGACAGAGACCTTTGATATGCTCAGAGCTGCTAAGATACGGGAACAGAACATCTGGCCAAGCTTTGGAGAAGGGTAAACCTTCATCTCCACCTCGCAGCTCCCATCCAGCCCATCGGGAATGGCACAGAAGCAAGGCAATTGATCAGTTTGTATTAGGATAGGGTGTTTGTGGCTAGGACACATCAGTCCCTCGGGAGGAAAGCACCCATGTGAGCTGTGTGCCTAGCAAGGCGTATCACTACCTGCTGACCCTGCTGCTGGCCCAGCTGAGCTCTGGGCTGGATCGGCAGAGCTTGAGCACAGCCAGTGCACGAGTCCAGAATGAAATACTTTACATGTGCTGTCAACAAATCCCAGAAGCAAGATATAGGCAAATATCTGTAGTCACTGAACCTTTCCAAAGAGATCTGCATCCTGCCAGGCTAGGAGGGAGTTTTCTGCACAGTCCCTTCGACACCTTGCCTGATGGGGGGATCTTTTCCCCTCTGCATGAACCATGGAGGGCTGTGCCCTGCAGGCCTCCCAAAGCTGCTGCCTGGCATGCTGGGACAGCAACAGTTCTCCACGTTCATCTCAGATTTCTTCAGACCAGCAGACTATGGTCCAGTGGCTTGGGAGCATATTTTAAAGGCTAACAGGACAAGCAGAAGCCTTCACTTTTTTCTTTTTTTTTTTTTTTTGTGAGTAGATATTAATTCTGCTTTTAAATCAGGCAGATGCTTATTTCAGCAGAGAAGTTGTTACATTAAAAAAAAAGAAAGTCAGCCTGTTAGATACATGGAACAATTTTGTTCTGGCACCAGTAGCACTGGGAGATGGCATGACTGTACCTATTATAAGGTTTTTTCTATTTCTGGATCCCACTAATGTTTCCCTTGGGTTCCAGAAAGTATTTTTTTTCCTTTCTTTTTTGCTGATTGCCACCCACCAGCCTCTGTAAATGGAACAAGATGTGTCCCGCTGGGGCAGTCGGAGCCATCCAGGCTGGTTTCCCCCGTTAAACTACTCAGTGCAGGTACAGAACCCAAGGACACATCTGAAAAGAAACCCAGGAACCAGCTTTGCCTGCGGCAGGGAGGCAGAAGGGTTTGGCATGTCCCTTTGTGCTGGGATCTCCTCTCCAGGCAGCGTGAAACCAAATACGCTCATGCAGAGCCTGGGGTTCCTTGGTGTGACCCAGCACACTTGTGTGGTTTTTAGGCAGTGCCCAGCTGCCAGGTCCGTGCCCTTGGGATGCTGTTTGCTGGTGGCCAAGCCTGGAAACTCCATGTCTTGGGTGGTCAGCCCCAATTTGACACCCACAGCACTTTGCAGCCTTCCACAGTGGCCACGAAGTATTTATAGGAAGCTGCAGTGAGGTTTTCTTCACCAAGGAGTCATTGTTGCTGGTTAAATACATCCCATCAGGTGAGAAATAGCGAGAGGGAGGGGGGGCAGAGGTAGGGATGGGAGCTGCAGGTCTCAGCGGTGTTCACTGGGGCTGGAGGCAGGTGCTGCCTCCTCCTCCCTCCCTGCCAGACTCCTCGCAGCTGTCTGCCTCTCCAACCACTCTGTTTCAACAGGATGGAGATCATCCCCATCGTCCCCATACTCTGCTGGGTGGGAAAGCCTCCGACCTGCCCCAGCACTGCCCTGAGCAGCAAGCCTGAGGTGTGACACAGGCAGCTGTGAGCTGGGGCGTCGCGGAGGGATGGGATCCTCTAAAGTATCTGCTATGCTTCTAAATCAAAGTCCTGCTGACAACACAGAGCACTAAACGCCTGCCTGGGGCTCCGCTCCTGCAGTCATGTGACAACATCAGAATTTAAGCTTTAATTAAGAAACGAGTGCAGGGAGGGAGGAAAGAGTCTCTAGCCCTTATGGCTGCAAAAGAAAGCTGGGAAACATGACCCGAGTGCAACCAACATCTGCTTTAATGTGCAGACGGCTCCCAGCAGAGGGGTAAGCAGCCAGGAGATGAAGCCATTACCTCAAATTCCCCATCAGGCCAGGCCTGCCTGTGCTTCTGCTTGCAATGAAAGCACTTGGCTTGGAGAAAGGGGAGTTTCCATAAAAGCTGTGCTAGGGCAGAATTACACCAAGATTGCAGGGCAGCTTTGCAGGGCCAAATTTTACACTGACACAGCTGCTGCTCGTGCACAGCCATAGCCTTGTGGTGGCAAGGTCCAGCTCACTACCACTGTGTTCCTGCAGGCTGGGTTGTGCCGATGGTGTGCAGCACTTCTTAAGCAGCAACATGGAAATTCTCTCCTCTGGGATTATGGCAGGAGTTTTTTGCCTCCTGGAGTTCCTTAACCCAAATTGAAGGGACTCCACTGTTGTGCCTATATGCCATGCAAGCCTTCAACACCTGCTGGCCTGAAACCACATGCTGTGCTTTCTCCTGCCAGCAGTTTTAACAAGGGCAGGGAGAAACTTGATGTTTTAGAGAACAGTTAAGGAGAAGCCTCTGGGTGCTCTCCATCTCCCATGGATACACTTTTAGCAAGATTCATCGAAGAAGAACCATATTTGATGCTATGCTCTCAGCCAGCACACCAGGGTCTTGAGGCTCAAGTATGCCTGATATTGCAACAGCCTCTCATTCCCATGAATGAGTGTCACAAAAAAACAGTGGAAGAACTGTTCCTCTACAGTTTATAGCTAGGACCTGTCTCTGGGTTCTGATTGACTTAGTGATAGCTCTTACAATCATCCTGATACTGATGCCCCTGCTGATGTGGCTGAAGATCTTACAATTCTGCAATAGAAGTGCCCCTCTGCAAGCTGCAGAGAAAGATTTCCAGGACTGGCAGGGACTGGTAGGGACTGACAGGTCTGCAGGACCACAGGCTGGCTTTAAGCTCTGATTTCAGTAGCTGACCATTGCAGTGCACTCAGGAGATTCAGCTGGGATGAGGATGCAAACACTGACCAGGGAGGGACATCGCCTCCCCACAGCTACCCAGAGGTGGAGGAAAGGATGAGATGAAACCCAGAATTATGTCTGGAGGGTAGAGGTGTTTTCATTATCCATGCATCCCTATTCAATCTCATTTTGCATTTCCACTCCTTTCTTTCATACTTGTTCATATTCTCAGCAAAGGAAAACCTGCCTATTGAGTATCCAGCATTAAATATTTTAGTGTTAGCATCCAGATCTTGAGCAAAAAACCCAGAAAGAACATTACTTTCTACTCCCCTCCAAATGTCTGGGGCTCTCTTGGGGGAGTGCGGGCGCACAGCCCGGGCAAGGCTAATAAGAGAGCTCAGTACACAGGGAGAGCTGTGTGTTGCATGGTTAAGAGCAAGCAGGAGAGATAGCAATAAGAAAAGAAGGTTGTTAGCTTCATCTCTGATTAAAGCTAAATGAGTACCCACCACCAGACTGATATGTTCTTGCATTTTGTCTTCCTTCTCCTTGTTTTCCTCGCCTTACCCTTCCAGTCATGAGCAGACTGTGAAAGTCTCAGATTCCCCCCTCCCACCCATAAAAAGGCTCCCGACTGTTTCTTGGGAGTATTTGATATTTGAAATCTGTGCCGTACCGTTTCAGCAGGCGAGTGTTGCCGAGTCACACGATGAACTGTATCTCAAGACTATTTAGCGTCTCTTCAAAGCCCACACTTCTAGATCCATGTGATTATGTAAGAGTCTCAACTCAATTTTTAAAGTAAGTTTACGGCCCTCATAATTGCAGAGGAAAACTTGATAATACAACTCCTACATAGTCAGAAAGCAGAAGGGAAAAAAAAAACCCCAACCTGAAGTTTATCAGATTTAGAAAGTCTCATGAATTTTAAAACCGAGCTCTTAATTCTTTTTTGGAGCCTGACTCATGATTTTCAAACAGTTAGCAATATGGCTGTAGGGATTGTAAGGCTGGTTTGTTATCTTATTAGATAACTTACATAAAATATCCAAACCCGTGGAGACTCAGAGATTGAGTATTGCACTTCAGTACACAGCTGGAGAGAACAGTGTCTTTTCTTCTGTATAGATGCTGAGGATCTCCTCTTAATCCAGGTCTCTAGCCACTACTGCAGCATAAATATTTCCCAAAATTATATCAGTGCTAATCATATGAATGAGAATTGCCATAATATTGATCTTCATAATACTTAGGTTATTAAATTTGAGTTTGAAGGTAGTTTTGTGGGGCAATTCATAATAGTAAATCTCGTCAGCATGCATAAGCAGGGAAAACAAGCCACAGAGCAATAGCATTGCAAATCTGAAGAATATTCCAGAGTCTTCCATCCTACCATAAGACTGCACACCAGACACCTGGGAATGAGTTAGCAATGCCAGAATTGATATTTTGCTAATCATTTAATAATCTCAGATGAACTTAATTGATCTGAAAGTGGAAGAAAGCCTTTGGATGATGAAACAACTTGTTCCCATGTTTCTGTGAAGCAAAGGCACCACCCAGGGGCACCTTATTCCTGGAATATTTGCACACACACCAAGACTGGTGTTACAAGATGAAGTGGGTTGCCACCATCACCCTTAGGTGGTGGGCTTGCCTTCCACATACACCTTTACCCAGGCTGTCCACACCCAGTCCAAGAGTCATGCATACTGAAGAGGTAGACGAGCATTTCATGCTTGTAGCTGTTCCTGAGCTGTTCCAGACATGAGCACCAATTTCTGAGGGGCATGCAGAGAATGGGGTAGCTGAAGCATCTCGCATGGCCTCTGGTGGATTAAAGGAATTCAGAGAATACTTTCCTGTGAAATGGCTCTATAACAGGGAACAGAAAAAGTCCTAGCAGCTCTTCTAGCATACAGCAAAGGAGAAAACAGGAGTGTGGAAGAGGCTAAATGCTACTATATAATAAGCTTACTGGATAATTGCCAACTGAATTTGGGCTTAATTTTCTTCTGCGGAAGAGTCATAAAAATAAGTTTATTGTTTTCACTCCTGGGCACCGAGATATTTGCATCATGTCTTTTAAAAAAGACAGTGCTTTATCCCCCCCAGTTGGACGTATGAACTCCATTGGTGGTGTCTGCGGTACGATTGTGAGTGAGCATCCGAAGGTAAAGACTTTATATGCACAGCTGCTGTCTGCTATCTGGAATAGAAGCAGCTCAGCTCTCTGAGTCTTGTGTGTGTTTGTACCACTGGGGTGGGATTATTACTCATAGCAGTGGGGATTGTGCACTGAAAGGGGAGCAGATCTGGGGTATTTCTACAAGGATGGTGGAAGGCAAATGGCAGGATGGCAAAGTCTTTGCATTTTAGATGTAATAAAGTTGTCTCAGTGAGATAGAATATTTTCTCAAAAGTTAGGTTCTGCCAAAATGCTGTATTTCTTTAGCAGTATAATGTTCCAGGCTGATGAATTAGATTCAACGTATTTTCAGAGTCCTGGCCTCTCTGGTCACTAGTGATTATAGTGAAAGATCTAAGAAGTGAGCTATTTTGACCAAACTTTTTTCTAACAGAAACATTACAAGTTGTTCCAGATTCTTTCAGCATGGAACAAAGCCAGATTCTGCAGCCCTGGAAGTAGCTAGAAAAAGGAATAATCTCCTGGACAGCTGCAGCCACAACTGAAGTCAGAGCTCTCCCAAACGTGAGCAATTTAAGCTTTATCTGGAGACACAAAACCGAAGCCCTTACCAATTACAGATGAGTTATCGTCAGGTGCCACGGGGACAGTGCAAAGGGGCTGAGTAGTGAAGGATTAGCCAGTGCACACAGAAATATTGAGCAACTCACTACTACCTCCTATTGTGCTCATGCCAGTGGAAATCCTTCTTAGAACGACATATTTTATTCAATTTTTAAGAGCTCTCAATTTTTCATTTAGGAAAGGAAGTCGGAGCAGCGTCCAATCTGTAATCAATCAGTTTGCCTTTGCAGAAAAGCTCTAAGGAAGCGCTCTTGCTCTTTGGTCCTTTATCTTCTCTGTGAACTCACAGAAATTATATTTCTGAATGGGATTAAGAGCGAGGGAGAGGGAGAACTACAGCCAGGGCAATCCTCAACTAAGTATTATAGACCTCTGCCTTGTAGTAGCTGGCTCTGCTGAAAATATCCCCAATCACAACACTTCTGTCTCCAGTCAGAAGCAGCAGATGATGTTTCAGATAGACTTGGCCCAGGTTTAAAATAGGTATTTGAGTACTTTGTGTGAGTAATTAACTGCTTAAGTGCCAAAATTCTGTAGATTTTAGTGGGCATTATAAAATCAAGCGCTTTTGAACAGGAGCTGTCACAATCTTAAATGAGGCCGTCCATAACATAAACCACAGATTTATTATCCCTGGTAATAAATCACTAGAAATACACAATGATAAAAGGAGGAATAACAGACACAGCTCATCCAGGGATCTCAAAGCTCTTTGCAGCCGTGACTTAGGGTTTCTTATGACAGCTGAGGTAAAGGCTGGGTTTTGTTTGTTTGTTTCAAATGAATAAATTAATCATTAGTAAAATATTATGCAGTTCATCAAATATATTATTAGCTAGCTATTTGTCAAAGTAACAGCTCAGTCATATATTATCAGAACTAAACATTTATAATGTGTGTATATCTAGTCATCAGATGATTTATTCAGGCTTTTGTGGAATGAGTTAGTTATTGACCAGTTTAAATCACTGCTCCCTTGGGAGGCAGAGGCGTATTAGGTTGTGAGCTCTTGGTGAACTCTCATCAGTTTTTTCCTGCATTGTTGTTCACCACCTGGCACCACAAGCAGAGTCCTGTGTCTGGCTTTCTTTTTGACACTACCTCAATAAAAATAGTGATAATTCTGTTTATCTATAGCCAATGCCAGGTCTGTCCCAGGTAGGAAAATTCAACCACTGATTCAAGATGGAACTGATCTGAGTTCTCCATGTTCTTCTAGGACCAGTGCCTGAACCCAACACCAAGCTCCTCATCCCTTCTTAAATATCTCAACTTTTTAGTGCAGGAAAAGAGGGTTTACGAATCCCAGCTCCCTGCTCTGTGTGATTAATCACACAAATTCAGTAACACTGGGAAAGAACAGAGGAGCCCTTTACCAGGTCCCTCCCAGCTCCCTCTCCTGTGCCAGCAAGCTGGCCTCCTTCCAAAAGTGCCTCAGCAGAGCAAAGCTACGTGACCAACACCCTCTGAGTCCCCTTGTCATTCGTGACCAGCATCCCAAAGGGCTGCAGCTTCTTCCATGCCTTTATTGGTGTCAAACATCACAGCCTCTCCCCAGGGTTTTATTAGGGAAGCTGATGCCAAATCACCCAGCTTCCTCCTACTCGATAAAAAATGTTTATAACCCAGTAAATTCTAACATATCAGCAGCTTGTTATGGTGGGAAAAGGTCATTGGGAGAGAAAGGAAAAAGAAAAAAAGGGTGCCCTTCCATCGGAAATTCTGGCTGGGTATATACGAAGGAGTCGGCGCCAGAAAAATATCTTTTGATAAGATAAAGTCTCATAATAGAAAATGTTGCTGCAACACAGGCCTCGTTTCTTCAGATAAATATTTAATATAGATCACTAAAGATTAATTGAGTACAGAAAAGAGTCTCTCCTATGGTTGATGTAACGAAAACATCTTCTCGTTAATTTATTATGGAGCCTGAAATGAGAAAAATCCTATAGAGAGAAATGCAGGGTACGGTTTCCATAGAGAAGCAGTGCACCGCACCAGAATTTATTTAGTGTGTGGGCAGAGGCCTTCCCAGAACCAGCTGCAGCGTGGCGTTCGCGTGATAAAAAATCCCAATGTAGGAAGGAGCCTCACAGACTCATTGTGTTTTGCTGATCTGACTCCAGCAGATCCCAGGGTTTCCAGAAATGGTGAGACGGTAGGACCTGTGGGTTCTTGAGAGCATGCTTCACCCTGGATGAAGGCTGTGCGATGGCATGTGGGACATCCCAAGCTGCTCCACCAAGAAAGGGCATTCATTCCTTTTGAAGTAAGGTCACTGAGCTCACTTGTGAGGAGAGGAGCCCCCAGTGTGATCCTGAAGGCTGTTTGCTTTAGCCAGAAGTCCCTGTCAGCATCTCCTTGACAGTTTCCCAAAGCACTGTGGTCACAAATGGAACATCTCCCTTATGAGGAGAGGCTGAGGGAGCTGGGGCTCTTTAGCTTGGAGAAAAGGAGACTGAGGGGTGACCTCATCCATGGTTACAAATATGTAAAGGGTGAGGGTCAGGACGATGGAGCCAAGCTTTTTACAGTGCTGACCAATGATAGGACAAGGGGCAATGGATGCAAACTGGAGCCCAGGAGGTTCCATGTGAATCTCAGGAAGAACTTCTTTCCTGTGAGAGTGCCAGAGCACTGGAACAGGCTGCCCAGAGAGGCTGTGGAGTCTCCTTGGCTGGAGACATTCAAACCCCGCCTGGATGCGTTCCTGTGTGATGGACTCTAGGTGACCCTGCTCTGGCAGGGGGGTTGGACTGGATGAGCTTTCGAGGTCCCTTCCAACCCCTAGGATTCTGGGATTCTGTGTGATTCTGTGATTTCATGCTGTGCTCCTGACTGTATTGGGCAGCAAAGAGTCCAGGGTGCTGGTGTGAGATTTCCATCTCTCATGACACTGGGATGTGTTTAGCCAGCTCTGTTGTGACAGGTAAATGACAGGAGCCCTTCGCTTCCTGCGACATCATCCACAGAAACCATCTCCCCAACCATTTTGCAGCATTAAATAGAACAGTCACAGGGAATAAATCGTAAATAGCAGCAGGGACAGTATGAGGGAGAAAATAAGAGAGTCACAGGCAAGGGAGGAGAGAAAAAAGATTTCATTTCAGCTGAGACTGAAATGGGACAGAGTTGATGAGATGGAGAGATACATGAAGGTTGTTCCAGATGGCCAGCCCCGCTGATGTGGAGCCTCTTGCACCACCAGCATCCACAATGTGTGAACGAGGAGGGACTGACTGCTTGTAGATGAGCAGTGGAAGTGGGCAGGAGAATCCAGCAGATCTGTCTGTGCTCAGGGATGGGGGAACAGAGGATCCACCTCCTGAAATGCGTGGTTTAGAGACCAGAAACAGCTCTGGAGAGAGGGAGGCTGTAACATTTTTCCACCTCATCAACAAGCCATGCCTAGGTGTCTCTCTGGAGGTGATACTTTGCTTTCCTGCTTGACCTTTTCCTGTGGAAACCTTTCCTGTTTGGGTTGTGTTTGTGTCAAGCAAAATGCTAGTCCATGTGTTCAGTGCTCCCCAGGAGATAGGTCAAGGGCTGGAGGGCTGAATGCCACCAGCCCAATCCTGTGTATTGCTGGGAGGCATTCAGGAAACCTAGCTAGAGGGAAGATGGAAAAAGCATGGTTAGAAGAAGATTGGCTTTATTTTTGTGGCATGGGCAATGCAGAGTGTCTGTTCTGTTCCTGCCATGCCTAGCTGGTCATGCAGGGCACGATTTTTTCGGCTCGGGTGGAAGGTGGTGGAAGGACAGAGAGGCTTTAGCATCTGGTATCACAACCCAAGGAACATGGGACTAAAAGGACCCTCCAGGGTCAGAGTATCCCATCTCCCACTCTGCCAGGCCCAGTGTTTTGCCATTTGAAGAATTACAGTCCTAAACCTGCAGGACAGGACGGGTGGTCTCTTTGCAGACTGCATATCCTAGGCTTTGGCTGCTCCCAGAACCCAGGGAACACCTGAGAACCTAAATAGTCATTGTCTCTAGTTCTACCACTGGCTGTTGGACTTGGTACAAGAGGGACTGGGTGGAAAGACTAACAGATTTTTAATAGCAGCAGGGACTGTTGCAGTCATCTAACATAAAACTAAAAATGTGTTTAGAATACAGAGCACTGGGCCAGGCTGCCCAGAGAGGCTGTGGAGTCTCCTTGGCTGGAGACATTCAAACCCCACCTGGATGCGTTCCTGTGTGATGGACTCTAGGTGACCCTGCTCTGGCAGGGGGGTTGGACTGGATGATCTCTCGAGGTCCCTTCCAACCCCTAGGATTCTGTGATTCTGTGATTCTGTGAACATTAATTTGTGGTGTGTGGCACGGATCTGGGCAGGAGAATGGCAACAGGGGATAACCTGGGGCTGACCAGGGGGCTCCTGTTGTCCACTCTGCAAACCACTGCAGTTTGGCCCCTGTCACCTTGGCAGAAGTTTTCCTCAGCCGTGTTCCTCCGACTCTGCCTGCTGCAGTGAGCCACAGATATCATCTGTGGAACACAAACGTGATTTTATAAGATGTTTCCTATGCAGCCAGGATGAAATGCCAAACAGCAGCAGCAGACCATCAGTCAGTGAAACTCGGTGCTGCTGATGAGCCCACTGCCTGTCACAGCCCTGTGCCCAGGAAGATTGAGGTGTTCAATAGAGCCATCACCCCCCTTCCAAACCCGGGAGTACGTGGGGCAAGGGGAGATGGGAGGGAAGGGGGATGAGGCCCAGGGAAGTGGGAATACCCCATACATCTCCTGTTGGGAGGAAGTTAAAGCAGGAACGATATCAGAGCTGCAGCAAGACACCTCAGCAGCAAACTTGCCAGCAGCTACTGGGCTTTGGAAGTACCAGTTCTGGGAGCAGGGATAGGCAGGACTGCTGCAGAGACGGTGTTTAAGTGAGATAAACATGCATTTATTGCGGAGGCCTCTGGGTGATGCTCTTGCACAGGGCCCTATAATTGATTCCTCCCGCTGGAGGCAGTTTTAGGACACCTCTCTCCCCCCATCAGCCAACAGCCCCTGCCCTGAGCAAACTGGAGTTTACATCAGGTTCTGCCTCCTGCCACAGGACTATGGGCTGGAGGACCCTGAGTCTGTACTGCTCAGCACAGTGTGAGAGCTGGGGGAGAGAAAAAATGGAAGGAGGGCTGGGGAGCATGAAGAGGGGAAGCAATGCCACCAAAAAACAGGAGAAAGATGAAAACTGAGTGGCTTGGCATGGAGGGGAGTGCTGGAAAGCAGCAGCTCAGCTAACCTGGCAGGTTATCCCAGCCCAGGGGATAAGATAACTGCCTAGCCCATGATGAGGAGGCAGGCTTTGACCTGTCCCCATTCTTCTTGACACTTTTTTGGGCAACCCGGAGCTGTGAGATTTCTGGTCAGTAGCAGGCAACATCAGGACCAGCCCTTTACCCATCTGCAAAGGGGTTTTTTAATATTATTTTTTTTCTATAGTATTTGTAAGAGTTGGGGGATTCCAACTAGCTTTTTTCCTGTCTTCTTTAAGTACTCCAGGCTTGACTCATATTATTGTATAACTCTCAATTTCCATTTAAAAAATAAGAATAGGCTATCTTTTAGGATTACAAAGAAAAGCCAGAAAATATGAGTCTTTAAATCTCAAAACCCAGAAGGCAAATAAAAAGCATTGCAGATATTGTTGCTTTGTTCAGTAGATAAATATATACATATGCATGTGCTTCAAAATTCTGGGGTCCAGTTCATTATTTCTGAGCAGAGGCTTAGATGTGCAATAGCACATAATCCCTCAGTCAGCCATTCACTTGGGTTTAGTGAGCACAGGAGCTGGTGCTTTTGCTTTACCCAGTCCTCACCCCCTGAAACAGCCACGAGGGGAGATCTTCTCCTTAGCACTCCTGTGGCACCTGATCCCCTCAGACTAAGTTTCCAGTACCTTGCCTCTGAGAGATCCTGACTTTAACTTAGCACAAACAAAAAAGCCTGTCATGAAAGAAAGCAGCATGGGCAAAATGGGAAGAACCAACCCTGTAGAAGCTCTGACTCAGAGTCAGCAAAGGATTCCTGAGCCATGATAAAAGCACAAAGCAAATACCTGCCAGGCCAAAATGAAAATCTGAGGTGAAAGAGCCCTTATTAAAGAACCCTTCTTCCCTACTAAACTTTTAAAAAAACTCCTCCCCCTCAAAAAAACCCCAACCAGCACTGCCCCTTGTAAGAAAAAAAAAGACAAAAATAAATAAAAAAAATAAATAAAATTCCAAACTCCAAAAAGCCAACCCTCCCCACACAGCTAACTTCTCTTTCCCCCTAAATAGACCTTGAATGCTGAGACTATAAATCTTTGCAGCTGGCCTTGTCCTGCCCTAGAGGAGGGAGCCCTGCACTTGGTGGAGGGTGTTGTGCCCTTTGCTTTGCTGTGGGGCTCAGCTCCCTGTCCCAAACCCTGCATTTTGATGCCTATGGCCCAGAGACCTGCTGGGCCTTGGGACTGCCTTTTCAGATGGGGCTGGATGCTCTGAAGTCGAGGAGTTTTTGACTTTGAGTTCTTCAGGACCTGAACTTCATGTCTGGACCTTAGCATGTGAGTGGAGTTTGCTTTGTAGCTGACTTAACTGGTTCATGTGGACAAGTGTGTATGTGACTCTGTGTGCATTGGAGGGAGGTTAGCAGTTTACATGCACTGCCCTTTCACTGAACTCCCTCTTTCCACCATGCTGCAGATTTTATGCCCAAAACATAGTTATCAGAACCCTTCTCAGATGTTTTAGGTGTGCTCAAAGCTCAGTGATCTCAGGAAAACTCTGGTGGTCCTTTCTATATTAAAATAGCCTCCTGTATCATCTGGCTATGGTATATTCATGAAATTGCAGAAATTCAAACTGGCACAACCTGAAGTGGTACAGACTAGCATTGCTGGAGACCTTGGAGCTCTTCAAATTTCTCTCCCAGGGGATCCAGAACATTCATCTTTGCTGGTGTGAACACAACAGAGTCAGCAATCAACATAACCTTCCTGGAGGAAGTGGTTTGCATTTTATTAAATTGATTTCACAGACTTTGGGGTCCTATTACTTTGTAAAAGATAAATGCTATGGGTGTGCATTTGATCCCTCTCACTTTTGCTATAAAACACGTCCAACACAGTCCTTGTGGTATGACTCCAGCTCACTCCATGTTTCAAAGCACATGGCTCATGTGTCCTCCCCGAAGGGTTAGGATTTGGAAATGTATATGCAGTAGTGATTTTAAGACATGTACTTCTGCCCCTGTTTCTCTTCTCTATGGCTGATGTAGGGTTGTGTTTGCATGTTGCCTTGGCATTAGTGAGTGCAATGTGGGAAGTAGAGCATCAGCTGAACAGAGCCCTGGGCAGGCAGTGAGGACCTTGGACAGGAGTATCCATTTGCACAGGCAAAATGGGCAGCGAGTTTGGCCACCACATCCCCCCCATCTGATAGTGTTAAGTTAATAGTTGGACTTGATCTTAAGGGTGTTTTCCAACCTAAATGAGTCTACAATTCTATCTACTTCAGTCCTTCCTGGTGAAATTCTTTGTTCTGGCTCCAGACCTGGGTTAGCTTTGTTCATGGCTGTGCTGTACGCTAGATCTCCTCCTTGGAAAAGTTGTTCATTTCTTGCTGCCTTAGCTTCTCTGTCTACAGTGACACATTTGTTTAAAAGTTCTTTGAGATTCATGTATCAAATTCACAAATAACAGCTAAAGGAAACGTGACTCATGACTGGGAAATTGCTAAGCATGTGCCTGAATAACCAAGTGCTTCAAAGAGATCCCAGAAAACAAAAGCATTTGCATTCACTACTCTCTGTTCCCTGGATAGGACAGGACACAAATAAAGCTTTTCCTCTATGAAATGTTGCATGAAAGCATGGTTGTCTTTTTATTGCAGGCCACTTCACAGCATGCAAAAAGATTGCCTTTCTTCAAGAGTTTGTGAATTTTTATTTTATTGAAGTCTTTTTATTTCCTCCATCAAAACATGTCTGAGCTTGAAATGGCATGACTAGGAATGAAAATTAAATACATCAAAACTGATTTTTGTTGAAATGAGATTTTGGAGCAACCAGGGAATGTTCAAGGCTTTTTCACTGCTTGTGTTCAGTTTTTTTTGCTAAAGAGAGATGTAGTCTGAGGAAATGGGTCACCTTTTTCCTAGAGAAAATTTCTTCAATTTTATTGTAATTCTGAAATGTCACAGGCTTTTTGGGACAGGGTTTTTTTTAAAAAAAAAAAATCTTGAACAAAGCACAAATGTTTCTGATTATGGATGGCTTGAATTTTGCTGCAGCTTTACTCTGTAGCCTAATTTTTTTTAGCCCTTCACCTCTCACCTTATGCTTTTGCTAGTAATTTTGGGCTCAGATGCCATCTAAATCCTATGCTGAGAGGACAATCTCTGCATATTGCCACCATATGTATCCCTGCTTGATGGATGTCACCATTAAAAGAGCAACCCTTGGTGAGTGGCCTGAAGGTAACAGCACATCTTGAAAACCAAAGGGTGTCCCTGCCTGTGGCAGGGGGGTTGGAACTAGATGATATTTAATGTCCCTTCCATCCCAAATCATTCTATGTTGAGCCACAGCTCTCGGGGTGAATGCAGAGAAATGGGTTTCCTGAGGAACAATGAGGAGGAACCACAGTTTTCTCCTCAACCAACTTGGAGGAAATAATGTTATGCTACTGTAGCAATAAAGTAGTAAGGATCAGTGTAGGAGCATGGTTTTATTTTACAATGACATAACACATCTTGTTCACTTGCACTCTCCTACCTCCCCTTTGTACTCACAAATGCTCTCTGTAAGATCCCTTTCAATGGCATGGGTAATGAAGGGTGCTCATCACATCTGTGGGTATTCTGGGGCTGGTGACCATGTGTTGGATCTGGGTATGCCTTTAAGAGCAGAGGGTGATTGGTCTCACTGTCCTGTTGCATCTCTACAAGTTAGGATTTCCCTGCATATTCTCTGCGTGCAGCCTGGGCCATGCTCTTCCATCTGAAGGATGCTCCCTGGCAGGGCGGGGTACAAACTCCCTTCACTTAACCTGGACAAAAGTCCCTCAGCTGGCCTGCAGGGAGAGATCCCTGATGTAAACAGAAGGCTTCACCAGCTGGCTGTCTTCAGGCATCCAAGCTGCCCACCAGCACCCACCTTACATGCTTGCATGGCTCCATCAGCTGAGAATGACTCAGGGGGAGGGGGTGGCTGAGAGGGGACAGCTTTCCCATCACTGCCTGCTCTGCTGAGCCCGCGAGCCTGGTGTCTGTGCCCAGGTGGCTCTGCCTGGACTGCCTTGAGGGCACAGCTGGATGCAGGAGGGACTCTGGATTTAAACATCACTTTTTTTTTTTTAATCTTCTTCTGACATGATGAATTTGAGCCTTTGCCAAGTGAGTAGCACAACTGACCAGAGGGGGTTGATGGCTCCATTTTTCTAACAACAGTTCAAGTTTTGAAACATGGTTGCATGCTGCGTTGGAGAAAATTTTGTCCTTTTTGAGAAAAAGGGCAATCAAGGCTTAATTTCCAATACTTAACCTCCCCAGTATTGACAAATGCCATGCTGAAGTTGCAGTAGCCAGGTACCCCAGCCTGTAGCAGGAGAGCCTGAGGTTCAAGTCCACATTTCTCAGGTTTTTTTTTTTCAAATGAGTTAACTGTGAATCATTGTAAGTAAAGAGCAAAGCTTGGGGCTGTGTTGTCACAGGCTGAGGTTTGCTACAGCTAAAATAAGGAAAAAGAGCCTGTAGTCCACAAACCTATACCTGCAGGAAATGAAGGAAGTGCAATTTAGTTAAATGACTTATTCCAAACTATGTTCTTGTTACAGCCTTTGATTCATGCTGTTGTGCTCATGTGAACAGTGGCAGGTGATTGTGACCCAGTCCAGATGGTAAATTTTGTGGCAGGGCAGGTCTAGCTTGCTGAGGGGCTCCATGGAGTAAAGAGTGCTCACTGTGACTTAGCATGAGCCAGCCCCCCCCCAGGTGATTTGTTATCTGCTCTATAAATTGCAATCTGTCTGCCTGTCTTCCATTTCAACCTTGCTTTCAACAGTAGCTGATCTAAATACTTTCATGTACTATTTAGCCATATGAGGAGGGACTTCATCACGAGTTTAATCCTTCAACCCACTAGAGTCCAAACACTTCAATATGAAAATGTCTCTTTGTTGTTTTGTTTGGGTTTTTTTTTCTCCATAGCAGTTGCTACTCCACAAAAATGAATAATTTAGGACCTTTTCATGTCCCTGCCCCATGCTCCTATACGGTCTTAGTTAATTGTCTTAGCTTTTTTTTCAAGCTGATACTGGCTGAGTCTCATTGCCTGATGTATGCCATGAGCTCTCTGGACAAGGATCATGTGTTGAGCAGATGTGTATACAAGAAGAGAATTGGAAGAAGTGTGGAAAACTAGAAAGAATTTAAAATACCAATTATCCTGGGTTTCCTCAAGACTATCTAAGATTCCTTCAATGACTCAGATGTTCCATCTGTTGCTTCAAAAGTGTTGTTCTTTGAAAGCAGCATCTTGACAACTCCTTGACTTCACAGGATCTGCTTGATCCTGAATTCTGGGTCAGATTCATAGAAATGTAAGCCCAGGAGACCATGCTATGAAAAATAACATCAGTTGTCGTATTCGTAACTGTAGAACTCCAAATGCCTGATTCATAGAGGAGATTCTCTAGGCTACCCCAGGTATTTTAGTGGAGAATTGTTCTGGCTGCATCTCTTCTGATTTTTATAACAATTCATAGTGAAGGAATGGGTGTCTCTATTGTCCATTCCATTGGAGCACAGGACCCTGCAGCCTATTAGAATAGCTTAATAAATCATGTCTGGTCTAAGTAAACTTTTAGGAATAAAACACCAACAGAACAGAACACTTCCTATTGTTGATAATGTTTGTTAAGCTGCAGTGGTGCTAACAACACTGGGAGATCTTGTAGAGATGTCACTTTGGCTTCTAGTAGCTAGTATCAACTATTATGTAAATTGTAGTGGCTTAGAAGAAGTACCATCAGCCCAATGCTGAAAACAGCTGAAATGGTGTTAAACAGTAATGGAAACTACTTACAAGCAAGTCCCCAGGGTAGACAAGGCTTAAGTAGGCTGGTGTTGGAAAGGGTATCTCTAGTGCCTGAAGTGTGTGCTGTTTGCAATGAAATCTGCACGAAGAACATTATGGGGAAAGTTGAATGGAATAAATGTCCCTCAAGCAGTTTGCTCTCTACCCTGATGGGTGTGATGAAAGGGAGTTGTAGCAGCTGACTTGGGTGTAACATGGGAAGAGATCAATAGGTGAAGGATGAAGGTAGCTGGTGAGTTTACTCAGTTGAAGAAGTTTAGAAGTTACGATGTGTTAGATGAGGATGCAGAAACATGTGACTTGGAGGTGATCCCATTCAGCTGAAGGGTAGTAACCTGCCATGTTTGCTTGAGATTGTCTTACTGTAATGGCAGCTGGTTTTAGAGTTGAAGTCTGAGCCACGTCCTGGCTGTGATCAAATTTAATAATAAGATAACTTAATAATGAACAAATTTAACGACCTGTGTTTTAACTTGTACTTACCTGTGCTGAATCACTATGTTTTGAGTCTCTAGTCATAAATTTATTCCAGCTTCACCTTTTTTTAAACAAATTGATCTTTTCAGTATCCAACAATTACATGTTGCCTCCGAAGAGTCCCAAGTGTAGTCTTATCCTAACAGACAACACAAGACTCAGAGTCATGTCTGTCTGATTGGTTTTTAATTTGGTGCTGGAACAATCTGTTTACCAAGATACTTTCCAGGCCTCGTGAAATCTTCCTAACTTTGAAGTCATGTTGTTATTTTTGCTTCTTGCAAACTTCATGTCATTCTGGACTTACTATTACTTCTTATACAACAAAAATTAACCCTGGAATAATACAACATTTTTAAGAAAAATATCAGAGAGATGAAAACAAAACTCTGTTTGTAACAGCAAAGTGGAACTGGCTGAAATGATAGCCCAGAAAAGGGGAAGGAGTTGATGTTTCATACTTGTAGTCCAACAGCACTGTTGTATTTCTGCCATATGATTCTGCTGAGTGATCTGAACATTGATGATTTTCTCCCTGTGTTCAGCCCTATCCAGGTAAATGCCCCTATAAGAGTAAAACTGCTGCAGACAGCACAGCATTTATCAATAGATCAATAGTCAATTTATTTATCTTATTCACCTGCCAGCTGTCATATGTCAGCCTGTCTGCTTGCTTGGTTGTTATGCAAAGTGCTGTCAGACTTTCAGCTTAAGTGATTTCTTTTTCATAGTTATCTGGAATTAGATTTTTGTATTTTTTTCCCCTCTTATGGCAGACCTTCATCATCTGTCTAATTTGGAACTAGTTTGAATCTATGGACTGGAGTTTTCTTAAATAGATTAGGGGGAATGGCTGCCAAACCCTCACAGGAAACTAATTCTTGTAGGTCCTTTGAAACGCTCAGCTTTGAAGATTGACTTCTTCATGCTGGCTTAGATAGAGAAGAGGCCAAGCTGCAGAGGAAACTGCTGAAGGAATATCACAGTGCTCAGCCTGGGGCTGTCTGGCATTTTGAGGTCACGGACTAGAAATAAAACATCACTGACCCCACCACAATCACAGATACCCTGCACAGACTCACATCAAGCCCGATCTGGCAGTAAAAGATAAGCATTCGAGTGTTGTTGTCATGCTCATGCCCTGCCCCTGTGGCATTGTTTGCAGAGTCAAGGGCTCACAGTAACCTGGAAGAGCTATCATCCTGAGGACTGAAGATAACTATTACTGTGTGCAGCCTGTCACTGGGACAATTGGGCTGAGAAAAGGAGAGACCAAACCCCCAGACCAGCAGCTCTGTTGTTGGAACATCTGGGAGGATACTGGAGGGCTCTAGGCTAAGTTGCTGATGCTAACACAAAGCTTTTTTACCTGGGCAAGGCCTAAAATCTGTCAGTTTTGGTTCACACTCACTCTAATAACTAATACACTATACTAATAACTAATAAACTAATAACTAATAACACTAGCTAATAACACTAGTCTGCAACATACATAGGGGCATCCAGAAATGTCTGTCTTACTGATTGTGAGGTGCCTGGATGAAAACAAGGGGCAGAGACATGTCTAGGCAGATGCCATTGTGTATACACCAAAACCCAAGAGAGCAAGAAGACTCTAGGAGTTCTCTGTCTCTGACTGGGGATCCTACTGACACCAGAGAGTCAATAATGTGTGCAATGTACCAGGTAGTGGACACAAAGCAATGTTTGTATCTTGCTGTTGCTGAAGAGGCCTTTGCCTTTGGAAGGGCTCTGGCTGCTCATCACCTGTAGGGACAGTTGCTGGCTTTTGAGCTATGATCTCTAATAAAGCGCTGTTGAACAGAAAGGAGTTAGTGTCTTCTCCTTGCCCATTTCCCAGGGAGCAGTGGGGTTGGTCATGCTTGCCGAGTATGGGCTGTGAGAGGGCTGCACTGACTGCCCTGAAGACCCTGAGGGCAATATATCCAGCAGCAGGAGGTGTTGGGGTGTTCTAGTTAGCATGACAGATACAGGCTTTGTTCAGTGTCTTCCTGCTCTGCTTTTATTCCTTTTTCCATTTTCAAACAGACTGTCTTGATTGTTGTTTAATGCATTTAATTTCTTTTTGGTTTCAAGCGCCAGCCCCCGAGGTCTGTACTGAACTTTTCCTTTCCTCACATCCTTTGGTTGTCTTGGCCATTTGAAGATGGGGAATTTAATTTGCTCCGACGGCCTCTCTCTTTCAGACTTCTCTCCCTGCGTGGAGATGCTCATGCCCTTGGATTCTCCTAGCCTCTCTGCTGCTGCAGTGAGGGGTCTCACACCCACTCTGGGCTTTTGAATTTTTTTTTTCTTTCCTTCTCAGCATTTTTCCCCCTTTTTTTCCTGTTTTTCTGGAGCACTCATAGTGCTACTGAGCACCAAGACATCCCTAGAGGCTGCCTCTGTCTCTGACATGCATGGCCTCGATGGGGAGCTGATTAACACAAACTCTGAAGGGGCAAGGATTTTCTCTCTATCTGGCTGTATACAAATAAAATATATTCCCTCACTGTGACAGGGAGGAAGGCCCAAATATGCATATCTGCCTCCCTGAGGCAGTACTTTTTCCTCTCTCCTCCCTTCCCCCTTTAGGCACTAGCACTTCCTACCCCTTCCAGCGATTAGAAGAGCAGGCTCTTCAGTGCTTTCACCAGACATTAGAGAGCAGGCTCCCCTCTGCTGACCTGGCAGGCGTTTTCCTGGGTATGCTCCACATTAGCATGGGCTGTCTACACTGGCGAGACATGAGAGCATAAATAAGTGCCTCTCCCCCACTACCCAGACATTAGGTCATAGTTTTGCCTTATCCCATCTCTGCATCAGGGATACAGGCTCTTCCTCCTCCTTGCTAAGAGGTTTATCATCTTTCCAAAGCCCTTAAAAGCTTCCCCACTGGCAGAAGTTCAGGTTCTTGCTAGGGATTTCCCCTGAGGGTCAGAAGGCTCTGTACTAATCCCAACCGTATCATGGGGTGCCATCTTAATCCTGATCAAATCATTGCAACTTCTTCACCTGGGAAATGAGTGAACAACAGGGCAATATTTCTCTCTTATGAAGTGCCTTGAGACCTGTAGAGGCCTAACCTGTGCTTTCCAGGCAATGTCACAGAAACTGTGGTGTCCCTGATGGTGACCTCATCCATGGTTACAAATATGTAAAGGGTGAGGGTCAGGATGATGGAGCCAAGCTTTTTTCAGTGCTGACCAATGATAGGACAAGGGGCAATGGTTGCAAACTGGAGCACAGGAGGTTCCATGTGAATCTCAGGAAGAACTTCTTCCCGGTGCGTGTGCCAGAGCACTGGACCAGGCTGCCCAGAGAGGTTGTGGAGTCTCCTTGGCTGGAGACATTCAAACCCCGCCTGGATGCGTTCCTGTGTGATGGACTCTGGGTGACCCTGCTCTGGCAGGGGGGGTGGACTGGATGATCTTCCGAGGTCCCTTCCAACCCCTAGGATTCTGTGATTCTGATGGTTCTGAGCAGCAATGATCAGTGAAATCCTTTCTGAGAATGATTTCTGGGAGGAAAGATTTCAGTGCCCTTTTGCACGCATCAACCATGAATCCAAGGCCTTGGTAGATCCTCCAAAGATTCACAGATTCAAGGATTCAGTGGTGGCAAACAGATGACAGTATGCTTACCTAACCCAGTGCCATGGATTCAGTTTTGGCCAATAGTAGATGCTTCTGCAGAAAATGCAATTAATTCTAGCTTTGAAAGCTAATAGAAAACCTGTTCTTGGAGGTGTTTCTTCACAGACTTCAGGAGTTACAGCCTGGATCATTCCCTAAGGCTGGAGCTATACTGTTCCTTGCAAAGATCACTTTTACTTTTTTTTTCTTTTTTAATCACCTCGGTAATTCTAAATTATTTCATTAGCCATGTCCATTCATGTTAAGTCTATTTTCCAAAATTACCATAATCTTGGCCTCGGGTGCATCTTACAGCACAGAGTTCTATAGGTTGCACGGAAGATTGCTGGTGTTTAGAGGTTTGCTTTTCCATATAAAATATTCTGGAACTGAGGAAGCAAAGTTTAAAATGTATTTGTGTCATCAATCAGGAAGCTTAACAATACCATATCATTTGCTTGTCCAATCCCAACCAATCAACAGCATGCAAAGAATGAATACAGCAAATACTATGCAAAACCTTTAAAAATGTCACTAAATTCAAATAAAGCATAAATTAGAGGGAATTGCAACTGGCTCATGGATATTCTATGAGCAGAAGATAAACATCTAAGTTAGTTGCATAAATTATTCATCATAACCTATTTGCTCAGCTTTTCACATCAGCTATGAAAGCCACACATCCAAGCACTTGGAAAGTATAATAGATCTGGGCTTTCACCTCAATGATATGCCCTAGGAGTAGGAAGCCCTGGAGAGGGATGGCATGCATAAGAACTGAGTGGAAAAAGTCTCCTTCACTATGATGTTTTAGATGTGGATTCTGCTAAGGGCTTATCTACTGCATGAGTGATAACTGGGATTGTCCCTTGGCAGCAGCCAAGGTTGAAGATATGACAATGATTTCTTTTAAACTCCTCCCTTTGCCTCCTGCCAGTGGTGTCATGAGATGATGTTGGACCTGATGGAAAAAATGACCCCACTTTCCCTTTGGACATACCGTTTATCAAATTTTCATTCTTGTTTCTTACCTTCTCCCATTGCCCACTGCTTTCCAGTCCATGGTCCTAATTGTAACCATTTGCCCTGTCCACCTCCCCACTCTGGATGGAGACAGTGGTAGGGTTTGGGTGTTGATCAGTCAGTAGGGCCCCACTGGATCACTTGCATGTTCCAACTCTGTGGTCTTTGCTTTGGAATAGATAACTTTACAGTAACAAAAACAAACTCTCCGTACTTTGGGGAATATGAAGCATTCCCCCAGCCCTTCCTGAAAACACTGGTTCTGGAGGACTCTATTCCCTCTGAACTTTATCGATAATGCTTGCAGGAAGCAGTAATCTGAGAGCAAAAGTGTGCATGAGTTTTACAGGAAGTAATAATTGTCTCTTTGGAGAGGAAGCACAGATGGTATTTTTCCTCTGCTCTCTAGTTATGATCTTTATGATAGGAACATGGGAATCTCTATTTATTATAACCTTGCCTGTCTTTTAGCATCCAGATCTGCATCTTCCCATGCAGTGTAACTGCTGGAGGGACCACTCCTTCTTCATTCAAAGGGGATTTCCAAGTATAGTAAGGTTTGGGATTGCTATTTTAATCAGAAATGATTAGAGCAACCTCTCTGTACTGTCATAAAGAAGCTATTTGTCTTTAGTTTTAAGGTTTTATATATCATTAAAATCAACTGTGGAATGCCTAAACATGCCTCTTCCACAGATACTAAGTACTGGACTTTCACATTCTTCTGGGACAGCAGAGAAAAAGAACTTCTATGCGGTGAATACATGGGCATTGGTACTGTACTCGTTATCTGCAGAAGACTTTGAAGCCAATGGTCTGTTTTCTCCAATCCTTGTATCAAGATCCTGGTGTATGGAGTTTTTTTGGGTTGGGTTTGGGGTTTATTTGGCCTGTTGACTGAGGTTTTTCTAGGAAAGAGCAACGTTTCTGCAGGTATCAGGGTCTGACATTAATGACTTAGGATGTGATAAGAGGGGTGTTTTGTTTTAGCATTCTTACTGGGCTTGTGAAAGCCCAGGAGATACAGAGGGGGGATTAACTCAGGTGTAAGGAGATATTTTGAAGTAAAATGCTGTCACCTTATTGTAATGAATGCAATTGCTACTAGGTAGCCTGGGGTGTTGTGATGGGGTGCAACCAAAATAAACACATGCATAATTATGTGAAGTAAAATAACCTAACACACATAAAGTGGACTGGGTGTAGAATCAATCTCGGAAAAAGATCTGGTTTGTGATCCTGGCTTTGCAACTGCTGTACAGCATCTCCCTAAATCTGCCTGCACATCAGGTTCTCTACCAGCAACGTGGGGATTGCTGGTGCTGGTTGACACACATTGATAGAAAGTGCTGAGTCAGTGCCAGGTATTGTCATTCCTATTATTTAAATGAATTTTTTGTCTTAAACCGGAGTTACAGGAACAAGTGAATGAAAAGTGACAGAAGCCTGTGACTCGATTATCTGGGAGATGGCTTAAGATAGTGCAGGTACGTTGCAGGAGAGTGGTGAAAAATAATATCCTTTCCTTTTAAGAAGGCCTTGCTCAATATTTTTCAAAGGACAGTAATATGTTTCTCATCTTTTAGGTGCTCGGCTGGTGATGTATTTGATGCCTGATTTTTAGATAGCAGGTGTGCAAGATTTTCTCTAGGCATTTCCCTCTGTGCCATTTCAAAATGGATACCTACATTAAAGCTCTGCTTTTGCAAACATTAACTTTATTTTTTTTCCCCAGTTGTTATCAGTTTAAAGGAAGGGATTTGAAAATGACTTGATAGGTTTTTAAAATAAAAAAGAAAAACAAACCAACCCTCCATTTTCATCTTGGCCTCTGCTTATCTCTGAATTGATCCTTTTAGATGGTTTATCAAAACGTTTTTCAAAATGATCTTTAGCTGTACTCCCTGGTGCTGAAAGATTAAGATGTTTGGAGAAAGTGTTTCCTTCAGCCTTGCTTTGCAAAAGCAGTAGCTGCAAGGAAGCCATCTGGACACAGGGACATAGCAACGATCAGACTGGTCTGGATCTCAATTTAACTGACCAGCTCTTTTGCTGACAGAAACCAGTATTTGCTGCTTTACAGAGAAGAATGAGATCCCACAGCACGTGAGGGTGAAAGGACCAGGATGTATTCATTGTAGGGAAATGCAGCCCTCTCCCAGAAATCTCTGGAGACTGAGACCACCTCCTTGTCAGCCAAGACCCTGACCCTCAAAGTGTGTTGTTATTGTGCAGTAATGTCTTGCTTTTCCTCTTCTCCTCCCCCGCCCCTTCTGCCTAGCCTTGTGGCCTCGTGTATATCCATGTGGGGGTGTCCAACAGGATTGTCCCCCTCACGATCCTCCTTCCCTGCCCTTGGAAGCTCTCCCTGCCCCTCCAGACTCAAAGCCTCACCCCTGTTGTGTTCCTGTGTTGTCACATAGGGAGTTTGCCCGTTGGAAGGTGAGGAACACAGCCATCGAGCGGAGGGACCTGCTCCACAATCCACTGCCCCTGATGCCTGAGTTTCAGAGGAGCATCCGCCTCCTGGGCAGGAGACCCACCACGCAGCAGTTCATTGATACCATCATCAAAAAGTACGGCACCCACATCCTCATCTCTGCCACCCTGGGAGGTAGGTGGCAACATGGGCTGTTTTCTGATGCGGTTGTCAGTGGTGGGGTCACAGAATCACAGAATCCTAGGGGTTGGAAGGAACCTCGAAAGCTCATCCAGTCCAACCCCCCTGCCAGAGCAGGGTCACCTAGAGTCCATCACACAGGAACGCATCCAGGCGGGGTTTGAATGTCTCCAGCCAAGGAGACTCCACAACCTCTCCGGGCAGCCTGTGTCGTGGAGCACCTGCACACCTTGATCATGTTGCATGGAGCCTGGCTGGTAGCATCAACCCAGGCTGCAGCTCCCCCAGCCATAAGCCCATCTCATCACCAGCTGGTGTGAAATTCCCTGGAGTACCAATAGCCTTTGCAAATGAATTCATGGGTGCGAGTTTGGTGCCGTGCATGTGTGCACCTGTGCTCCTCCGACAGCAGCGTGTGCGTACCAGTGTGCAGCCAGATAAACGTGCTCCATTTAACTGGGAACCTGGCTGTCATTCCTGCACCCTGTCTTTAATTTGACAATAGAGTGTGTAGATCTCTCTCTTTCTTTTTTTTTGTTTCAAAAATGCAAGAGGAAAAATAATTTACTTTCTTGCTGGAACTGGGGGAATTTTAAAGAACACCAGGAAAGGGAGTTCAAGGGGTTGGGTAGGGAGCCTGTGCAGCAGGGGAAGAGCTGGCTGGAACAGCCTGTGCTGAATACACAAGCGAAAGCAGTAACATGAAGTAGACTTTGGGAAAAAAACAAGTTCAGTAAAATTCAAAATGTATATACAAGGGCTGCAGAGAGGCTTGTGTGTACAAGCAGGGGATGTCAGTGGTGACATAAGACAGAGAGCACCCTTGGGCTGTTAGTCCTGTGCGTGCACTGCTGCTGGTGCTGCATAAGCAATTTGAGTGCCGAGTATTGAAAACAGGAGGGGTGGAAATCAGCAACTCATCTTAATATATTTGCTGATTTTTATTTTTATTTTCCCTCTCGTACTATTTTTACCATTCTTTACCCCCTTGGGGTGTGCATTTAAATGCCTTTCTTTTGAGAACTGCTATCTATAAGAGGGATTCTGCAATGGTAAGAGGTCTTAGTACAGTTTGTTGCTGTTGCTTCTTCTAATGTAGCTGACCTTCAGCCTTGCCACACTGTGAAGTTTCTAGTGAATTTTGAAGAATTTCTGGCCATCTGTCTGTTCCCAAAGCATTCTGCAGACACTCGGATGAGACGTAGATGAGATTAGATGTGTGCATATGATTCATGAACAAATTAGGTGGTAGGTAAATTGGCACGGTTCCATCGAAGTCAAATGGCCTCTCGTGTGGCAAATGTCCTTCAAAGAACCTCAGCCTGCTCTTTATTTGAGGAAATGGCTTTTCAGGACCATATTTTACAGAGCCCAAGCCAGCCAAGTAAGAATCCAGTAAAGTGTTGAGAGGTTTTTTTTGTGAGTTTACTTTTCTTTCAATAGATATGCCTTTTTCTTCTTGCCACTCACATCTGTGAAAATTTAGAATAAGACAGACCTTTGATGGTAAAATATATTTTTAATTTTGCCTGGGTGAGGTTGTGAATTATTTACAGTGGCTTGTTTCTTCTCCTGGTTTTACAACACAACAACTTTAAATATGCAGAGGCTTGTAAGGAAAACTGGTGTTGGAAAGGAGTGCTAAATGCTCCATCAGCCCCAGAGCACGGTGAGCAATGGTGGGGGAGAAAAGAAGGATTTATCTTGGCAATGGCAGTCCCAGGGAAAATGTAGATGAAGCTGAGCATGCATTATGCAAGGAGGACACGCTCTAATCACAGTCTGTGGGACAAACAAGACAATTGCAGTATAAAAGCAGACACGTCCTGGCACTCTTCCTCTCTCAAGACCTCAGGTCTCCTCAGAAAAGTTACAAGAATTCTGCTTTGGGTTACAGCAGTTGGTAAACTTAGCCTGATGTCTTATTAGGCTGCAAACAAGTGACTAACACACAGGAAATTGTCTTTCTTTTAAATGCCAGCTGTTGCATGGACCCCAGGAGGCTGGGTGATGGATCAGGCCAGCCCACCCGAGTACAGCTGCTATTTTCACACCTGGCCACATGAGGAACAGCTCTGATGTGTTTCAAACTGCAGAGCAGCCAGGTCCCCCTGGAGCCTAATAAAAAACCAACTCTGCTCCAGTTTAGTTCTGACAATGGGATTGGTGAAGGGTCATTTTGAGGGCATCCATGCTCTAGGATGGAGCACACAGAGCTGAGAGCCAATTTGCAGGGAAAGCCCTGAAGGAAAGACAACTTTGAACATAGCATCCACTTAATAAACGAGAAATTAAGACTTAATAATGCAGCAAAAGTCTATTAACCTCTCTTGATCTAAGGGTTGCTTTCTCATGCGCCCTCTCCATGGGGATGCTGTGCTTTTCCAGGTCTGCACACGTGTACACAGAACGAGTTTACAGCAACATTATTTCTGCTCTGCACCCTTCACTCCTAGGGACAGTATTTTCCCCTCAGGAGAAGCATCAAATACCTTGGACTTTACTTTTCTGTTTTCTTCCTCTCAGTGGAGAGGTCCAAATGCCTCAGGGAGGAAAAAACCACAGCTTTTGTGGGGAAATCACTGATCTCCACTGGCTCAGAGCACAGGTTTCTCCTGGCTGATGTCTAGGAGCTGTCTCAACTGCTTGTTGTCTGAGGACCAAAAGCTGACAGTGGATCTTCTGGTGATCTGATACCAGTGTTACTGCCTAATGTAATCCAACCCACATTTCCTGGTTGTTCTCTGTCCAAAGGATCTCCAACCTCAGCATTCCTCTACTAAAATGAACTGGTCTGGAATGAGAAGGTCCTGATTTTTGCACCTTGGCCATTAAAAGAAGGCAAGATATTTTTCCACAAAGCTTTTTCTTCTTCCGGTGAAGATAAGTCGATACCTGGATCCCACAGGTTCCTCTGAGAATCGCAGCTCAGAGAAGAATTATTCCAGGTCCTCCCTTTCCCATTGCATCCTTGTGTTATGTTTCCATGCAGATAAATATTTCTCTGATAGGAGATACAAAACTTTTGGCTCAAAATACACCACTTCCAGCCCATCTTCCCCCAAGCCTCTTGGCTAACTCCCATGCAGATGTCTTTTTGGTGACATGAAAATCCCCACAGTCTGACCTTCCTTCACATTCCCCTGTAAAACTCACCTCAAAGATGAAACCTGCCAATGCATTGCCAGCAGCCAGGCATCTGGTGTGTGGGGACCGGGGTTTCTCACACTAATCAGTCATCTTATTTCCTCGTGCTTTGCTGGCTGTTAGTTGTATACACCTCTTGTGTCTCATTGACAATGTGGGGTTTAAATCTTCTGGGACAGGAACCATCTTTCTGCTGTTTGTGTGGGTAGAGCCTGATGTGACAGAACCTGGATCCCTGCTGAGGTCTCTTCACTCTGCTAAATGCATAATAATGTTAATGGTGATAAAATAAAGCTGGCTGTTTTCCAGGGAAAGTGTTTTTGTGAGAAGTAATGATGATACTGTTATTACTACAACTTTGATTGATTGTGGTCAAAGGATAGTATTTTATTAACAAAATATTAAAGAGCAAGTTTTACATGCCAGACTTGTCTACTTAGCTCCTGTGAAGCCAATTAAGACTTCAACTGATCAGTTCTTTTGATGAAAAGTATCTTCTTTCCACCAAAATTTTCCATTTTTCATTTCAATACCAAAGACTCAATACTCAACATATCAATCCCTTGAAAAACTGAAATCTAATAAAAATATTTTGATTTTCAGCCAGAATATTTTTGTGTTTGTTTTCAGGCGTTTGGCTTCCAGATAAAAGCTGGAAAATTTCCAGAGAAAGCAAAGGGGGAGGGCTTATGGGGGTTTTTTTTGCATGTATGCAATAAAAGAAATTATTCAGACAAATCAAATCAAATTATTTCAGCTAATATGAATTTTTAAGAAGTAAATGCTTGTTCTCTTGATAAAATAAATACAAAAATGCTGAGGAGCAAAATATTTCTTGATGAAAAAATGGTGGTTCATTTTTTTTTGACTGTGTTATCATTGCCAGAGGCAATATATTCATCAGTGGTTCATCTATCAAATCGAAACAAGTACCATTCTTCTCATTAAGAGAGCTATGTGGAAATGGCACATTCCTACCCTAGGTATCTATTCTCTTCATTTATTAATATTAGAACTTCAGGTGTTAAGAACGCAGGACAATATTCTACCTTTTTACTCCTATAATTCCAGCCTTATGTTAAGCATGAACTGGATTTTAATCTGGCTCATACAGCACAAGTTGAACTTTTAAGTAAATATTACTTCTTAGCTTTGTGTCCTTTGTATATCTTTTGTTGGTTTCAGGTTTCTGCTAACATTTAGGACGCTTGGTGCTATCAGGTTTTAACTGCTTCGCTCCCAGCTTCTCTGTGATTACTGGCTCAGAATCAACTGTTGTCCCTTCATCTTGCACAATATTTTTTTGCCCTCCACTTAAATTCACTGAATGAGACACTAGGAAATGAGGAGAGGAAAAAAAAAGCAGAAAGGGTGGTTGGTTTGCATAAATGTTTTCATTTATTCTTTCCTCTGATTGCACTCCTTCACTCAGACCCCTGTCCTTGCCCTGTGCATGGTCACTTGGAAGCTAAAGAGGTACAAGTAGCATTTGTTTGTCCTCTGGACCCGTCTATGTACCTGTATCCTACTTGCATCTTAAATCATCATTTGTTCCATCTAGAAATCAGGTCAGAGAGAACTGTACAAAAGTGATGTCTTCTCTATTCAGGTGTGCATCACTGCAGAGGCTCTGCCCACAGAGAAAAGTGTTCATCAAGCAGGACAAGTGGTCTGAATTCTTTCCAACAGTTGTGGTAAAGTTATGATGGCTATTAAATGTCGTCTATGCAATTCAGTGGAGCTGATCTGCAAGTGTGGTGGGACCTGGTCTTTCTGCCTGAATAGAGAAGGAGGCTCACATAGGCTACACTGAGGTTCTGGTACTGGTGAGGAAGGGTGGGTTCATTTAAGAGTGATTTAAGTGTCAGGCTTTTCTTTCCTTAGGTGCAACATGTGACATCAGTTTGTGCCTGTTAAGAGAGCAGCCTCCTGGGCCTTACTGATATCTCCTTTCCTTTCTGCTGCAGGAGAGGAGGCCTTGACCATGTACATGGACAAAAGCCGCCTTGACAGAAAGTCAGGAAACGCTACCCAGAGCGTTGAAGCATTGCACCAGCTTGCTTCCTCCTACTTTGTAGACCGTGATGGCACCATGAGGAGACTCCATGAGATCCAGATCTCTACCGGAGCAATCAAGGTACTACATCTTGCCTTGGGGAGACAAAGATTGTGTGTCCATACCAATACTGTAGGGAATTGGGGCAGAACTTTGCCAGCCCAGCATGATGTCTTTTTTTGATCACGAGTTGCTGATTTCTCAGGGTAAATTGTTCTCTTATGGACCTTACTGAAGAATTGATTTCCCCAGGGCCAGTAATATCTGGAAAGAGGTGGGTGATTATGTGGGATAGGAGACTTTCACTGCGTGTGGCAGTGACCCCTGGAAGGGAGAGAGGAACAGATCAGTGATGGAGGCTGGAAGGGAAAAGCAGGTCTGTGAAATAGGCAACCCCTATTGTGGGTGTAAGACTGCTAAACATCTCTCAGATTAATTTACTTCAAGAAAAGGTGAAAAACTCAGTGTGGCATTACTGAGGTATCTGGAATGAAATGGACTGAGAGACAGCTTGGGGGTTGCAGCAGGTAAGAAAGGGAGTTGCTCAGAGCATACAAAATAGGGGAAATGGCTCTGCAGACAAAGGCTGCCTTCTGTGAAAGCAATCATCCTATGCTGGGAAGGGATTTTATTGTTGCAGAGTTCACTCCAGGGAAGGAGATGTGGATGGAGTCATCATTGTTAGCCATTTCTGAGAGGTTTCAGCCCTTGTTATTGTTTTGTGGTGTCTCATGGCTGAGTCTGTTCCCTTCTGGATGGGAAATCGAATTGAGATACTGAAACAGTGACAGCAGATAATGACCCTTTGTGAATTCAGGAAGGGCAGCTTTCCTCCATGGCTGGAAACCAACAGCAACAACCACAACAACAGCACTGTGGGTCATCTGTGCCTCCATCTATCCTCAGCACAAGGATGGTGTGCACATATGTTCTGGGAGCACTAGGCACCATTGTGGGCTGGCAATCCATCTCTGTGTCTTGCTTTCCAAAAAAGAGAAGCCAGGGAATAATTCCTCTACTGGCTTCTTAGGTTCTCTAATGGAGATCCTCTATGAGAACATCAATCTTCAGGACCTCATTGCCAAGCCCTGGGTAACATGCAGTACCATAAAGGAAGCAGTTATAATTCACTCTATTTTTTCAGCTTGAGTGTGCCAAACATTAGCCATGGCTGTCCAGCATGGGACATTTTTTCCCAATTAGGGAAGATGCATTTTGGATTGCATCTGCTGGTGACAAGGGGTCATTATATTACAAGGGCTGAACCTGCCTGGGGAAGATGCAATGCTGCAGTCAAAGGGAACACTCTCTCTTTTCTACATCCTCCATAGGTAACAGAAACTCGGACTGGCCCCCTGGGCTGTAACAGCTACGACAATCTGGACTCTGTGAGTTCTGTCCTTCTGCAAAGCACTGAGAGCAAACTCCACCTGCAAGGTAGGGCATAGGAATGAGGGAGAGGGTAACAGAGGCATGGAGTGGGGGGATGAAATGAGAGAGAAGTGGCCTTTTTTCTAGCCTTTTCCACTCCTCTGTTTGCTGTGATTGCTGTCTTTGCTGTCAGTTCCCTGAAGCAGGACTGGTGGCTTCTGATGGCTTCATATGATGCTCAGCAGAGCCAGGGCTTGACAGATACTGGGCTAAAGGTGCAAGGATCTGCAGCCTGGACCCCAATGAATTGTCTGGGTGCCCCTTGCCATTGAATTTGGGTGGACTTCTGTGTGTTATACACACAACAATATTAATAAATGTCACCTTTTCCATTTTAAGGGGCATCCATTCACGTCTCTCTTTGTCCCTCTCAAATTGCTGATTTGTGTAAGAGGTTTGCAGATCAGCTTTTGGGACTCTCTAATGACCGTAATCTTCTGGAAAAGTCAGAGAGGTTTTATTTGGATGCTAAAAGCCATGGCTTCAGTCCCAGTTGGGCAGCTAGTCGAGAAGTCAACAGATAGAGGTCATGACTGAATTAATAAATAAATACATGCTGGTTAGCAAGAAGTCAACTTCAGTAGAAGGAGGAAATTCACTGGGCGTGTAATTTACTAAGGTTATTCCCAAGTTTTTGACAAAATAAGGAAATGTGGGATTTAACTGCTCATTTGCCCAGATGGTTTTATTTCTGGAATCCTTGTACTTGCACAAATTTTAATTTTTCAGATGAATGGGCTACATTACATCTTCCGCTTTGAGTATAATTTGGCAAGTGCTGTTTTAATCTTGGTTTCACAGAAACTGGGTTTCATTTACGGAGTCATGTTGCGGTTATATTATTATTGTTGTTATTATTTGCCTTTAAAAATAATAGACAGGTTGTTTTCACTATTCCGGTGATTATCTAAATCACTGAGTTCTGGTTCTTACCTAATTAACAATAAACAATTTGAGGCTTTTTATATACTGAGATGATGGCTGCTGGTAATGAAAAGCCACGGATAACTAGGTAAACAGCTAAATAAGCAGGCAGCTTTAGTTTATAAGCAGACAAACTGGTAAGTAGGTAAATCAATAGGTGTCTATTGGCTATCTGATCCTACAAAAGAAGAGAAAAAGCAAGATGCCTGGGAGGGGGAAGGAGGTTGAAGAGGAGGAAAAATTTAGGAGAGAAAGGGGATGTAAGGTGGATGAGGTTGTGATTTCTGATGGGAGCAGACAGAGAACCACAGGGGTCAACCACACGTGAGCTTCATGGCATAACCCAGCACAGAGAAAGGCCAAACCCAACATGGGAGAGACAGTGAGGGGAGGGAGGAAGGTAAGAGCTCTTCCTAATAGAACAAAGTGACCTTTAAAGCTACACCTGAGTGTTTTCTGCCTAATCTGGAGTGTGGTTCTTGGGATCATTACCCAGGATTCTTCCTCTGCTCTGAGAGGCCTCATTAGGAATTAGTCACAGGGCTGCAGGTCATGGATCGTGACCAAGGCTCCTCTGATCTGATCAGCATCCAAGCACGAGCTGCTGACAGAAATCCATGGCACTACCTTCGTGTCACTCTGGCTCTGAGGCTGGCTCAATAAAAGAGCAGCATCTTCGTGACAGGGAGAATTTCTGTTTCTGAGCATGCTTGTTGCTGCCCAGCCAAGAGTGGTGGTTTCACAGATGTGCCCTTTGGGAGAGGCAATGGTCAGGCCCTGTCCTGTGCATGGGGAGGGTACATGATCCTTCACAGGACTGGGGAGATCCTGTTGTGGGCCAGGATCTCACAGGTGACTGCACTTAATTGCATTTCATATCCTCCTGTCCCTGCCAGCAGCATGAAACTGTCCCTTCGCCTGCCTCTGCCTCCAGTGCAGCTGATGCAGGAGCTGCCTGTGCTGCCTGGAAGAGGAGTAAACCAGAGCATGGGAATGGAAGGTCTGGTGGGAAATGGAAGGTTGTGTTCCCTGGAAAAGTGTCCTAGGCTGAAATTTGAAAATTTGAGTGACAAAACCCAACATTTTGAAAAGTTTCAGGAAATTAAAATTTCAGAGACCCATCCTCTTGGCCAGTGTGATAGGATACATCAATATTGCAGCATGGCACTATTTCAGCAAGGTAAAATCCTTCCATGCTATTCTAAACATTGCGACATTAACACAAAATATTGCACATTAGGTATTTTGTTACATCAATTATGGCAATAGAATATTAAAATTTACATAACAATTAATATGAAAGTGTTTGCCAAGATGGGCAACATAAAACATTTCAGCTTTTCAGTGAAATAAAATGAGGAAGTATGAAAAAATACATTTAAACCTTCCCTTGTCAAAAGTGCTTTTGGAGTCAACACGCTCTCACAAAATGCTTCAATGGAACTGTGTTTTCAACAGAGAACTCTTCTGTGGAAAATGTTTCAAATAGCTCTAATTTAGAGCTTGGGAAATATACCTCTTTTAATGCAGGAAGCCTTTTATATACAGTCCAAAGCCAAACATTTCTCTCTAATAGTTTTTCTATGGGAATTAAGGACACGTTCCCTTGTCAGATGCTTCATATTCTGCCTGTAGTTACCTAAGAAAAGCCTATACCAAATTTGTGCTGCTCTTAATTTTTAAAGAGGAACTTTATGCTTTACAGAGTGGCAGAATTCTTCCTTTGGATCAATAAGTTGCCTTTAAAACTAAGATATTCTCCCTAACATTCAATACCAGCATACTTACCTTCTGCATGTATTATCAGCTATGAGGCTGCTGTGGAGGATGAACCCATTCCTTGTGCACCCTGGCTTGGATTGAGATCCTCACCCCATGGAAATGGTCCAGGATGTCAGTCTTTAAGACCAAGTTGCCCTCCTGCTTGACTGCTGACGTGAGGTTGCTTTATCAGTAGACAACACTTGAAAGATTAATTTATTTATTTTTTAACGTTTGCAATATTCCAAGAAAATTCTTGGAGAACAAAACAACATCTTGGGATGTTTTATTAAGGTCGTGGCTTTCCCAACTAGCATGGCCAGCTCAAGCTGCTCTGTGGGGCTGGTGTGCTGTTACAGTCCTTGGGACTACAGCTTTCCTTCTTTAAAGGTGGCAACCGAAGCATCCAAAGCCAGTTTTCTCAACCAGTATGGCCTCCTTACAGTCTCATGTTCGTAAAGATTCCCTTAAAAATGATTAATCATAGCTGTGCTTTACTGACAGCTGTAATCAATTCAATTTCAGCAATATTCAATCATTGGCCATGGTACGGAATTACGTGGGAATGATGGAGGGAGATTGTAGGACTGAGTGAGATGCTACTGGGCCAGTACTTGTAAAATCTCTTGCTAGGATCTGTACACAAGGATGATCAATACAAAACCAAAACTATTGATATGATTCTGCCCTTGTCTGGGAGTGACGATAAATATGTGGTTATTTATATATATATATACACACACACACACACATATATGTCTTAGTAAAAATGTGAAAGTAGGCATGGTTATATTTCAGTAGCCCTAAAACTGATGTCTTCCACAAGGAAATTCCTGGCTGGAAGATCTGAGGCATGTGTAGTTCCTGCAGCATGTTTGCAGTTTTGAGTTAGGGCTTTGCGTTTGGTGTATGCACATTCGTGTTTTGATGAGTAGTTGGGATTTGTGTGTCACTTGTGTCCCTGGTCTAAGCATGTATTTGAATGTATGCTGCTTATATTTATGCTACAGTTAACTGCCTGGATTTCAGCAGAACTGCTTATCTGATTGACGTTAAGTGTTTATGTAAGTGTTTTGTTGAATTGGTGCTAAGTATACAGGGATCTGACTACCTCTTAAACATGAGATTACTTCTTACAAGAGAAAGTTATCCTGGAAATGGCTTTTTTAGAAACCATGATATTATGGACAAAAAGCAAGCACCTATGTGAGGCATTCTGTGGTGTAAGGTGGGACCATGTTACATTTTGGAGATTACACTGTATTCATATTTCTGCATGTGCTGAGATACACAATGGATGTCCCCTGAAAATTTAGTTGCTTTTCTTATCCTTCTTCCCTCCAGAAAAAGTCTCCAAAGCCAATATCGTTTGTAGCTGGGACCAGACAGTATGTCAGGGCTGTCAACCAAGTTAAAATTCAAAGAGAAAATATGGTCAGCTGAAGAGCATGTGGGCATTTGAGCCTCATATTCAAAGGTTGGAGGAGCAACCAGGTCAGCTTGCTCCTCCATGAAGCAAAGAGTGGAAAGATTTGTTCATGGGACTTGGACCATGAATAAAAAGTCAGTGAACATCAAGAAGCCCAGCTCCACTCTCCTGTGAGCTTGCAAGCTCAGTTGAGTACAGCAGCCTTCAGGCTCTCCAAGCCTCTTTTGTTGAGCTCTCCATCCTGAAGGAAAGTCTTAGAGCCTGGCGTGTTGGACCTTCCCTAATGTCAGTGTGAAGGTTTGAAAAAGGACCATTCTGGTGGTTGCTTCAGATAAATGCCTAAGAGAGTCTGAACTTCAGTCCTTCCTGAAGACAACAGGAAGAAAGCTGATCTTATTGAGAAACATCTAAGGAAGGACTAAGGGGACCTCAAAATGCTGGTGACTGGTTTTGAGGTGTTCACAGGGATGCTGCAGACTGGTCAGCTTCTTGCATGTTCCCTCCCTTCTTCACAATAACACTGCAGAAAAGGCAGCAGGATCTACACAGACACAGTGCCTCCAAGTGCTGGGCTTGAAATCGTTCCTTGTGCAAGGGGCACAAATGTCTTCTCCAGCTGAAGGTTGCTCTGTATTCATCCTGCCTGGCATCTGCCATCACCCGACTGCAAATTAGGTCAGACAAGGGGGCAGCTCGCTGCCACCAGGCATGGTGCTCTCAGAGACTGTGCCCTGGCAATAGCAGGAGGGCAGAGGAAACAGAGGTCCCTGTGCCCTCAAGACCCTCCTGATCCCCCAGAATTGGTTTTCCAGAGGGACATTGTCAAGGGTGAGATGTCTCTGGAACCAAAAACAAAAGGGTAATGGGGGTCCCCGGGGCACTGCCTGCCAGTTTTCTCTTGCCTGAGGTGAAAATGACCCATCACAGAGATGGGCCTGAACTCCTGAAAGGAGAAACAGCCCTTCCTGCCCTTCCTGCACACTCTCATCTTCTGAATTATTGTCTTATTTTCATTCCACTCCAATGAGCTGTCAGCCACCGATACAGTAATTCAGCACAATAGAAACACAAACAGATGGGTAATTGACCTGCGTGCCTTCATTACACTGGAGTTCAGCACTGCTCTTCGAGCCATAAACTCCTTTATCTGCCACTCTGCAATCCCTGGGCCTTTTACAAGGAAGGCTTCCCACGAAATGTGCACTCAGAGTTATTGTCATCTCAGCCTTGTGCACTGCAGATGCTGACGAGGTAGGACTGGCCAGGTAGAAGGAAACAGCTGTGAATCCTCAGGGACATCTGTAGGGAGCCCAGAGATGGGAAGTGGAGAAGGACAGGATGAAAAACCATGTACACTGGGCAAGCACTTAAACTGTTATCATGTCCTCTGCTACCTGAGCAAGTGTACACCTGCACTAATGCCTGCTCAGATGGATGGATACATAAACACTCACTATGGAGAAAGACGTGGGGATGGTTCTCTAAGCCAATGTAAATCTTCAGAGCTCCACTGAAACATTGGCACTAAATCCATTTGCACTTTTATAGGATTTGGCAAGTAGCCTTCCTAGCAGGGAGCAAGCTGAAAAGACTCAGGTACCCAGCTCCTGTATTTATACTGTGGGAGCTGGGCACTTAACTCTGCAAGGCTCTTTGATAAATCCTTGCTTGTATTATTTTCCTTTCTTCTGTTTTCCTTTCTTTCTCATTTTCTCTTTCAATGTGTAGTTTCCTTGTTTCTCTGGTACCAAATCTGGTTAGGCTCTCTCAAAGCAGGTCAGAACAGCATAATGCTCATCACTTCTGAACTAGAGCTTGGTTGCAAAGCATAAAAAATCCTGCACCTGGGAATAAGGGAGGCTTTGGATTCAGATGCTTTGTACTCTACTGGGATGAAGGTGGCTAAGGAGGGGGAAGTTATTTGCTACCCTTCTCTCATAGAGCAGATGGGCTCTGCTCACAGCTAACTCACTACTTGCACTGGAGGCATGCAATTTGTACTCCACCTTCCTTCCTTATCGTGACAGCTCCAAAAGAAGTACCCAGTGGCTTTTAATTCCTCAGCATCACTTTCCCAAGCCGTTAATGAAACAGGTTTTGAAAAGATACCTGAAATGACTTTATTATATTAGAATAAACTTTATATATATTATTATATAATAACTTGTTATTCCGTTTATAATATTATTTATTATATTATTTTTATTATTTATTATATTATAATAAACTTTATTATATTATAACACATTATTATTATTATTAATAATAATAATAATAATATTTCACATCCTTGCCTCTTGTTTCTATGCCAGGTCTCCAGATCATCTTCCCTCAGTATTTACAAGAGAAGTTTGTCCAGTCTGCCTTGAGTTACATCATGTGCAATGGCGAGGGGGAGTACGTCTGCCGGAACAGCCAGTGTGGCTGCCAGTGTGCGGAGGAGTTCCCGCAGTGCAACTGCCCCATCACCGACATCCAGATCATGGAGTACACACTAGCAAACATGGCCAAAACCTGGACAGAAGCCTATAAAGATCTGGAGAATTCAGGTAACTGAGCAAAACACATTTTCCGATTGATTTATTTCCGACAAAACATGTCAGATTACACCAGCTGAGAATCCTTTCTTCTCTTAATATAATGTTCCACTTCTGATAAAAAATAGAGGATATAGAACCCAAAAATGTAATCTTAGTCTTGAGGGAGTGCCTTTTTTCCCTCTATACATGTGCAAACAAAACCACACACCACATGTAATTTTATGTATAAGGGGATATTTTCCATAAAAGAGTTTGTTTGATTAAAAGTCTGATTTTTGCTCATACTAAACCAGCTCAGAATCTCTCTTTAATAGTTCTGCAGAGAATCTGCCACAATATGAATGATGCAGAAATTGCTTTTCTGATTTGCATGAATGATTTATTCTGCTTTGGTGAAAGGCAATTCACAGAGAGCGAGCACAGGCCAGATGACACCTCATTTGAGATAGAGAGGAGAAGGGAAAATGACTTCTCTCTCCTATGGTGCTGACGTCTGCTGATGTGAATGCTTCTCTTCTCCCTTCACTTTCTCCCAGTGTGATGCTGGGGGTGTCAGCAGTTTGTTCCATATTGATGCTGGTAACATCCATAGTAAGTGTGCAACATCATTTTCAAAGGGTTGAGGTAGGAAAAAGAGCCATGTTATCAGTGCAATTCCATCCTTTCCTTTAGCAAGTGGTCTGCCTACCCTGCAGCCTCCCAGGCACTAAGCAGAACTTAATTGAGAACTTCTCCCTGTGCTGCCTCTTCTCTCTCAGTGACAGCCAGTTACTTTCCATCACATTTTCTTTAATAATTATTGCCATATCTGTCCAGGTGTTCATGTTAGGAAAGAAAACTACGAGGAAGGGACCATCTAGCTTCATTCAAGGCATTGAAAAATTCTTTTTCAGAAGTCTTCCCAGCAGCAATTTCTTTCTTCAAGTTGAAGGTCACCTTAATCCCTTTAATGGTTGAAATGAAGCAGCCTATTGATGTTTCCTCCATGGGCTGTTGAGGTCTGCTTCATACTGCAATATGAGGACCCTGCTGGTGTATCTGCTGTTGCACAGATTCTTATGTCCAACTCACACTGTCAACCTGGTGCTCAGCTGAGCAAAGTTAGAGTAGTAGCTAATGGCTCACAGCTGATGACCATCTTGGCAATAGCCCCCAATAATAATATGGGGAGCCACAAGGCTGGGGCAGTTCCAGAAATAGGTCCCTAGCTGAAGAGGTCAGTGGCTTTCTGGGAGTTTCTATAGATTCATGGATGGGGTGGGTACACCAGGGCAACCTGAAATGTGGAGTTCAGAAGCTGCTTCTAGCTCAGTACTACAGAAATTAGTATTACTCACAGTGCCTGCCAGCACTGCTCTACCACTAGTTAACTGTTAGTTGTTAGTTCTGGTACATGATCTTCATATAAGAAGCTCAAGAGCCACATCTTGGTCACCACTCATCAAACCCCTTTGTATTCCCAGAGGATCTAACCCAGACACTTAGGTGAGAGAATAATTACAGTCCCTCAGCAATTGTTTTACTGTTACATTCTATACTTGTTGCACTTGATCTAAGCAAAGACTGTGGTAAATAATTATATTCCATCTCTGTTCCCTTTGGATTTCAACAGGGGAAGGTGTTTTTCATTTGCCATGTTGAAGTGACACATTGCAGTGCAATTCTCTGCTGTGCTGTAGCCATATTCCACCAGGGCTGGAGACTTTTCAGAACTAGATGGAGTGATTATCTTTACGTTAAAAAAAGATGCTGCTGCATCTCATTCATCACTTTGTTGCATCATGCGTGAACTTATCCTTTGAGATGAAAGTTGCTATCACAAAAGAATGTAGTCTTAGTATTTTACTTCTTTGTTTTAAGAAATATTCCCAATAACTAGAGGATTTTCTTCATAATGAACAGCACAAATCTCTAATGACATCTGAAGGCTTTTCCAATAAAGTGGGCTGAAAGGCACACGGGTGCTCTGAAAGCAAATACCATTTGCAGAGGAAGCTGCTGATGGTCTAAAAGATCCATATTCTGTCTCTGATCTATGTTGGATTCATGTTGAAAAAAATCATGTGGGGCAAATCAAGTGCTGGTGTGATTTGGGATAGCATCTTCAAAGTCAAGGAGGCTGCAGGGAAATGATGGTGCTTTAAATCAGCTCAGGAGCTCTCTCTTAGTCCTGTGCTTCAATGCACATGTTTTTTTTCTTTTATTATTTTTTAACTGAGAAGTCAAACACTGGGAACAAAAAGTTATCTTTGGAAGAGATGTCTGCCATGACCATCTTGCTGTGATGCCACCATTCTCCTCCAGAGGCAGGACCCTCTGATCTGTAGCACCTTCGATGAGTCATTGCCATTCGACTGCCTGCAGGGACTGGGTGACTCTGCAAAAAGGGGCCATGTGGCATTATGGGAGATATAGTCCCTAACCATCATCATTTTCTGTGCAGATAAATAAAATAAAACTAAGTGCAAGCAGCCTTATTAGTTAATTGGAAATTGTTAGTGTTACGAACAAACTATTCCCAGAAGGGCTTAGCACAATGCAGCCATAGTCTTGGTTGGGCCCCCCAGGGATAATTATAAATAAATATAAATAAACAATGAAGAAGCTATTCTTTTTTGAAAGTACTTTTTTCTTCCTCCTTTTTTAAAACAACCCCGTCCAGCTTTTATTTTGCTCATTTGTTTTTCCCCCAACGTTGCACTGCAGTATCAAAATGTGCATACTGCACTGAAATTCCTCTCCTACCCGTCTCTATGAAAAATGTAGCACATTCATCATCAAAGGGAAAAGAGCTTGGTCTTCTGCACAAACAGGCTTTTGAGGAAATTGATTTATAAAGGGTGGGAAGCAAAAGCAAGGCTTTTACTGCTGAGAGGTACCAGGAGTAATCAGCATGGTCAACAGAAGCAATTATACATGATGATAGTTTCAGGGGACCACTGAACAGGAGAGAATCATTTTTGGGGAGGAGAAGGGCACTGAAAGCAGCATTACAAATAGAGTGAAAACCTGGGAGATGATTAAACAAAAAATAATCTTTCAGTTATCCTTGGGGAAGAAAGGAGACCAGCAGACGTTCTGTGGACCTTGATAGTGCTATAATGATAATTATTTTTATTAGGTGCTTGGTCTCACCGTGTGATGAGTAGGACATGAACATCCATTTACCATCTAAATAATGATGGCACTGACTAATGCATAGATATTCTTTGTTAGGCAGTTAAGCATGAACTGCAAGTTGCTGAATAATAGGAAATCTGTTATGCAAATATATATCAGCTTTGTAGAATAGGTTGTAAATTATCTGGTCTGATTTTCTCCAGTAAATCTATAGGCTATTTCTTTTTTTAGAAAGGTACCAGCCTTTACAAGCTTGCATTTTTTGCCTTTTTTTTTTTTTTTGCTATTGTCCTCTTTTCCTTCTGCAAATGGGATGAAGGATTTTTTTAAAAAAGGATTAGCAAAGGAAGAAAAATAATGTAGATAGCTTACAAGAAAAGTTGGCTGCATTTCTTATTGGACATTTGTTGGGATTTATGGCAGGGCTCTAGTTCACCTCCCTCTAGAAGCAGGACTACCACCAGCACTAGATCAGGTCAGCCATGGTTTTGTCTAGCAGAGTTTAAAATGAGGGATTCTTCTATATCTGGGCAGCATTTTCCAGTGCTGCATTACCTCCAAGTGAAGAAATTTTTCAATAAATCATTTGAATTTCTCAAGCTGCAAACTGTCTCCTACTCCTTGCTATATCATCTGTCTCTAGTAAGAAGAGTTTCTCTGGTTTGTATTTGTAAGCACCTTTTAAACAGTTGTAGGCTGTAATTAGATAGCCCCATGGCCACTTCTTCACCAGATTAAACAAGTGCAGCTCCCCTCCCCTGTCCTTGTAGGACTTGTGATCCAGTCCCTTGACTATTTGCATAGCCCTCAGCTGTGCCCTCCTCAGTTTCTCAACACCCATCTTTCACTGGGTGTCCCTAATAGTGGATTTAGCCCAGTATGAAGTTTGTGTTATTTCCAGTGAGAACATAGTGTTGACCCCCCTTCAGCATGGTGCCCACCATAACTCTCAGGACCTTTCTAGCAGCTGTTATTCAGCTGCTCGTTTCCAAGCCTGTACTGACACGTGGGGCTGTTCTGCTCTGGTGAAGACCTTTCTTCTTTTCTTTATTGCACTCTATAGGGTTTTTGTTGGCTCACTCCTCACATTTCTCAAGGTCTCAGTGTGTCAAACACAGTTTTTTGGTATCAAAAATTGAGTTATTTTCTTCTGAGAAAGTTGGAACCATCTGTTTTTTCCATATGAGGTTGTCCCAGCCTGGTAATCAGAGTTGAAGCAGACTGTACTTCTCAGTTAGGAGGAAAGGGGTGGTCATAAACAGAAACAGTATCAGATTTTCTGTTTTGTGATAAGAAGAACTCAAATAACCCTACATAGTGTTTTTTCATTATAAAAAAATGTCAAATGGAAATAAAGTGATCATAAAACAACATTTAACTATTTTTAACTAATTTTTGATCAATTAGATTTTTTTTAATTTGGCTAAAACTGACACATTTTGTTCTGACTTCGGCCCTGCAAAGTGTTTTATTTTATTTTCATTGTTACATAAAGCAACTCATTTAACTTCAGATGAAATTAAATGAGGAAAAAAAGAATCAGAATGCTCTTTTTAAAAAATGAGAAACCAGGACGTTTCAACACAATCCAAACCTTCCCCATGGGGATTTTTTAAAGCTTTTTTTTCCTTTTTTTTTTTTTTTAACAACACAGCCAAAGTCATTTGACTTCAACAACAAACAGAATTTTAGGAGCAGCCAGAAAACAATTTGAATGAGAACTCTAACTGACGATTACAACTCCTTGCTTTTTGTTTATAACCCCTAGACTATAATCCCATGATCCAGGGAATTCACTCTGTTTTTCCTCCACCCTGTACGCATTAACCATTTTGTTTCACTCTAACACTCTCCAGGTTTCATTTCCCATAAGGGAGCAATGAGAACCATGGAATTAGTGGCATCTTGGGGCAGAATGACAGACCAGTGAGTTAATGGACATCACCTTCCTTTAGCAGAGCACTGATGGCCTCATACATCACTGCTCTTTCTCCATCCTTCTAATGAAAAGCTTTGTAACTTTTATATAGTTCAGAAACCTCTGTATTTCTCCACATTTTTGTGTTCCAGATGAGTTTAAATCTTTCATGAAAAGGCTACCTAGCAACCACTTCCTGACCATTGGGAGCATCCACCAGCACTGGGGGAACGACTGGGATCTGCAGAACCGCTACAAGCTGCTGCAGAGCTCCCTGGAAGCCCAGCGCCAGAAGATCCAACGCACTGCCCGAAAACTCTTTGGCCTCAGTGTCCGGTGTCGGCACAATCCTAACCACCAGCTGCCTAGAGAAAGGTACCTTCATCCTTCATCAGAGGTGGCTGTGGTGTGATGGGTGACCGATGGTGCTGAGCCTGGGCTTGGACCCATCCCGAACAGCCTGAGTGTGTGGGTATAGGGTGTGCTAAGGTGGAGGTCTGAGGGAAAATGGTAAAATGAGGGCGTGTGTTGAAATTTCTGGAGGTGTAAGTAACCTTTAGCACATAGCTAGGCTTATTGACATCCTTTCTGTGTGGTCTTAGCAACCCAGGTGAAGGGCACCCACGTATTCTGTAGTGTCTGCAAGACTATTACAGGGCTGACATCAGACACCAAGCAGACCAAGCTGCTTTTTTAAGCAGTCTTGCATCATGTACCACAGCCAAACTTCCAGCCTCCATTTGCTGTTAAAGTGGATATATGGAGCACAAGATGCTTCAGCCCATTTTTGAGTTGTGCTCTTCAATGAATATAGCCAGAGTGAAAGAGAAGCTTTAGTTTCACTTGAAATAGGTCACATCTCTTCTACAAAATGCAGATTGAACCTGCAAACCTGTGCTGACCAGAAGCCTAGCAATGTTTTTACAGATGGAGAGAGTAGATTTTCCATTACAGCTGCAGCAACTATCGATATCCAATAGTCATCTCCTGCTGGCTCCTTTCAGCCCTGATCTATGGCTGAGTTTAAGTTAGCTTCCAATTAGTTTTGGAGACTTGAATACGTGGATTTTTTAAAAAAAAACATTTCTCACTGTTTCTTTCTACTTTGTCTGGAGTGAAGTAACACCGAAAATCTATGGAAAAATAAGTCCAAGTGCCTTTTCTTCCATGTTTCTCTTGGAAGGGTCAGGTCAAGTTAATATTTGTAGAGGAGCTGTTTTTCCATCTCCTTCATTACACAAATATTCAGTCTCAAGAGAAAATAAACTAATTTCTGTCTCCTGTTATCATCCAACCCCCTGGTCACTAAGCACACTGAGTTTTCATTTCATCACTGTGCAGCTCAGGAAGCTCTTCCAGGGCTTAACAACTCTTTAATTACCAAGAAATCTCATGTTTCTGGACAAAGACTTGATGGACTTACTAGGGATGAGGAGAAATATCTATGAAGTTTAAGAGATTATGAAAAAAATTCTGGAGAACTTCCTAAAATTGGCCCATTCCTGCCAGTTGGCTGAGCAAAAAATGAACAAGCCAACTGGTGGAGGAGCCACAAGTATGTCCAGGCGTTATTTTGAGTTGTGCCACAACAACAAAGCGAAGCAGCAGTGAGCAAATATCCAGCCAACCATGTTGCTGCAAAGCATTCAGATAAATATGTCTTTAGCATTTCTCTTCTATTTTATAAAGTCAGCCACGCAGAAAGGGAGCCTTCAATGAATACTCTAAAATCTGGGGGAAGGAGGACGAAATGGATGATGGCAGCTGGGTTTTTAACTGACTGATATGCTTGATTTGTTTAAATCAACACCAACTAGGCATATTATCATTTCTTTTCTTATTTGTCATTCTGCATTTGCAGCTAGGCAGGGGAGGGGCTTGGTAGACAGATGTGCAGCAGAAGAGGTATGCATTTCATCATTCCTTTCACAGGGCTTGGAAATATTCTAATTTTCTAATTGTTACTATACAGAACGACAGCCGCTTATCAAGCACGCCGGTGGCTTTCAAAGGATGGAAAGGTTCTATTAAGAGCAAGCCTCTCTCTCTCTTTAGTACCCATAATAGTAAGCCTACTTTATATATTCAAAAGCAATGTAAAAAAGAAATAGGATTGCTGTTGGTTGTCCTCGGGGAAAGGAAGAGATGGTGTTTCCAAAAGAAAGGAAGGGTAGGGATTTTGGCAATTAGGCTGATTCTCCATGACCTTTTGCAATAGCTAAGAAGGAAATATAAATATATATATATATATATAAAAAATATATAAATATATATAAAAATAGAAATATATATAAATATCTATATATAAACACACACACTGCTTTTGCTTAAAAACCCCCACTTCTCTGCAGGCAAGTTTGTTGATTTAAAAAAGAAACCACTCCCCAGTTATTAAAGCTTCAATGCTGAATGAGTACCTACAGTTGCATTTTAAAACTCTGGATGTAAAATATAAATAACATCCAAAAGAGGGAGGGGGGGGTGATACATGTTCTGGGCTTCAGCCAAATTGTCATTAGTTAAGAATACATCTCACAGCTGCTGAGAATAAAAATAGCAGTTTTTGGTTCAGTGCTCCATTCAGATGCCCAAAAGTACCCCCACAGCAGCTAGAGCTGATGGGAAAGTGAAAGGTGAGTTTGCAAAGGAAAACGTGGTAAATATCTACCTTTTTTTCTTACAATTAAAAAAAAAAAAGAATCTGTCCTGCTAGATTGGGTATTTGTTTGGGGGTTTTTTGATGTTATTTTGTTTGTTTTGCTTGGTTTTGTTCTGGTATGGTTTAGTTTTCTAATCAACTCGGACCCCACCTACAATAAAGCTGCAGCTTTTTCTCAAGGGACACCCATCAGTCTCCTCCTCTCCCCAGGCCTGATTAATCCCAAAAGATGACAAGTCAAGAGGAAAGGAAATTTATTCATCACCTTCCTGTATAACCCAACTTCTGCTTCTGATCTGAAAACCCAACATTGTCCTGCAAAAGATTTTTTGGTTTTGTCATGAGAGAGTGACATGGTGAAAGAGCTCTGTGATTACCTGGCTCCCAGTTCCCAGCATTGCCAGGGGATTGCATGGCTCCAGCAAGAAAACACTGCAAAATACCTCTCAGTCCCAGCTTTGCCTGGATTTATTTTTTTTTTTCATTTTGGTTTGGAATGTAAGATATAAAAATTGAATGTAAAATTGCTTGACAATGACATTTGAAGCCATAGTTTTCCTTTTTTTTTAATTTCACAGGCTCTGCTGCTTTATACTTTGAATTGGCAGAGGCAGCAAACAGGCAAAATAACTTTTGCCATGATATTAAGAGGGAGAAAGATAAACTGTTGACTCCTTAATGAAAGAGAAAATAATTAAAATGAAAACCAGTGGCTACACTGCTACTGGCTTTCAGCTTTTAAACAGTGGCTCTTTTCAGCCTCCTTGTGCCCTGACATCTCTTGGTTTTATTCACACGAGTCTGAGCCATCACGGGTGTGGGTTTTAAGAAGTTGCCTCCAGTCAGCTGAAGGGCTGTGACTGGTCCTGCGTATATTCTTATCCTGTCCCACTTGCGAGGCAAAATGGGGTAATTTATACCACTTTTCCTCTCTCTCACTCTATCACACTTCCCATTGTCATGTTTCTAGCTGATGCCCAGCTCTGCCCTGGATTCTGCATTTTCATTTAATTACATCCTGTGTTGCTGCCATCAGCAGATGGTGGGTGGCCACCTTTTTTTTTTTGTCCTACTTGTGTCTTTGCTGAACACTAAGACATATACACACACCTCAAAAAAACCTCCTCTTTCTCCTGCTGTCCTCCCACCCTTCATCTACAAAGTTGATCTGGGGAACAGGAAAATTACTCATTTTGATTGCAAGGTATCAGTAGAAGAGAAGGACAGAAGGATAGCAGGTTTTTTCCCCCTCTACGACAGAGCATACCAAAGACAGACAGGATATGCTCATCTGACACTGATTTTTTTTTACCATGTCCCCTGCTGTATAGCTTGGCAGTCCCTGTCCCATGAACTCAATGGCATTATCAACATGTAAACCTGTGTAAAGCATCAGGCCAGCACTGCATAACTACATAGTGCACCGCAGGATGGGATGGACATTGAGGTGCTGGAGTGAGTCCAGAGAAGGGCAACGAGGCTGGGGAGAGGTCTGGCAAACAAACCTTATGGAGACTGGGTGAGGGAACTGGGGTTATTGAGCCTGGAGAAGAGGAGACTGAGAGGAGACCTTATTGCCCTCTACAACTACCTAAAGGGAGGTTGTAGTGAGGCTGGTGTTGGTCTCTTCTCACAAATTGCTGATGACAGGACGAGAGGAAATGGCCTCAAGTTCCATCAGGGGAAGTTTAGGTTGGAGATTAGGAAGAAATTCTTTACTGAGAGGGTGGTTGGGCACTGGAATGGGCTGCCCAGGGAGGTGGTGGAGTCACCGTCCCTGGGGGTGTTCAAAAAACGGGTTGATGAGGCACTTGAGGCCGTGGTCTGATGGTCAGGAATATGACTGGATAAAGGTTGGACTTGATGACCCTGGAGGTCCCTTCCAGCCATAATGATTCTATGATTCTAACTACACTAGGGATCCTGTGCATGAGGAAATCCAGAGAGTCACATTCATTTGCACAGAGCTGGAACTGAGACCTATGCACTGTAGCTGCTCAGCATGAGCTTGGCTGGTGTTTGCATACACAGCTGTACGAGGCTGTTGGCAGCTGTAGGAAAGTGGTGGCAGTATGTGCAGGCAGGCAGACCTCTGCCAGTGTGAATACCTCAGCAAACCCACCCCAGAAACCACCTTTAGCCCAATGAGCAACCATTGCTACCTCATCTGGAAGCTCAGTACCACAAAGAAAAGCAAATGTGACCCTGGAGAGACCTGTGGCGATGGGGGAAATCCTGTCCTCACCTCATGGACAGGGGGAGGGATGCTCAGAGGGTACCTGATGGAGATGGATGTTTGCCATCTATCTTCCACCAGCCTGCTGCCTCAGCCCTTCATTTTTCTCATGCTACTGGACTTCTCTCTGTCCTTGTCTTTGTAGAAATTACAGCAGGAGCTAGGGACCGAGCTTGGGGCTCTCTTCAGAGCAGCCTCTGACTTTTGTCACTGTCATCAAGCCCAATCATGGGGAGAGGCAGGGTGCAGGACCCGTGTGTTTCATGTAAGGCATTCCCCAAGCCAGTGAACAGCCAGTTCCTATATGGGAGGGTTGCTTTGGTTTCAGTTCATCCTCCACTTCCTCATCATCCCTCAGCTTCACACTCACATTTGTGGTTAGAAGCAAAGAAAGCTTTCAAGGAGGTGCGTGTAGGAATCAGGGTGGGCTCACAGCACCTTAGGAAGGCTGAAACTTGGAATCTGGCTGCCTTGCTAAATTCAAGTGCTTTTGGCTGGCTTTCCAAACATGAACTGCAAGGCTTCAGATGGGGTAAAAAAAATACTTGTGTTGCTGAAAAAGTGAGCAAAAATTCACCAATGAGCAGAAGGCAGACTCAGCCCCTGGGGGATGATTTGAGAGTGCTTGTTGCTGTCAGCAATGTGTTTTGCAGTCATACTGTGCTGTCCCCTCCATTCTGAAGCAGAGCTGCACTTGAAACCAGGAGGAGCCCTATGCACTTTTTCCAGGGACCAGGGCCATCACCATCTCCCTCTCCAGAAGATGCTTCTAGAGGTCATTGCCTGCTCGCAAGCTCCCCAGCCAGCCTTGTCTTTTCTGCTAGCAGGAGAGCCCCTGTTAGCTGTGAGTGGGGAAAGGAGACCCTGGCAGCCCTGTGTCACAGGAGGAATGTGAAAATTATCTCTTCCCACTTCCAAGGCTTCAGAATTTTCCTGCTATTGCACTTGCTTTTTCTTCATTGTCTCTTTTTTATTTTCCTTCCACTCCTTTTCTTCCTGCTTCTTTTCATTCCTGTCCATCCTCTGTCTTTCAGTTCTTCCTGTTGTTTCAGTTTTCCCCTTTCTCCATCCCCGTTCCTCCTGCCCACTGCATTTCTCTCTCATTTTTCCTTTTACCTGTACATTTTCCCCCTTTCTTCCCCTACTCTTTCTGCTTCTACTCCTTGATTATTTCTTCCCTTCCAGCGCTTTCCTCTGTTTTATACTCTCATCCCTCCACTTGCTCCCTCCCCCTAATCATCTTGCTGTTCTTTGCTGCTGTATCATTTAATGCCTTCTTTGATACAGCCTACAGCTTAATGATTATTCGGAGGTCAGGCGATGCAGGTGCCATGAATTTCACTAATCCAGCTCTGAGAGCCTCTGTCCATAATCACTCCTCCCGTTCTACAGGGACTGAATCCTAATTTGTCATTAGCCAGTCCTCTCACTGCAGCACTACCAAGAACTTTTTGCCCAGAGGAGACAATGAAGTATTCATTAGCTGGGGGGGAAGGCAGAGGGAGGGAGCAGGCAGCTGAACCAGGCGTTCTGCTGAGAAAGAAATGGCTGTGCTGAGATTTCCCAGGGGGGGACGAGGGGGCACCAAGGCAACATTGAGAGGGGGTTATATAAAAAGTGAAGGTGTCATTCCTTAGGAGACATTCCAGGGCTGCAGGACGTGCAGGTGAGGGTGCTGCTATAGCAATTATGGAATGGTGGGGCTTGGGAGTGGGCAAGGGTGGCTGCTTGTTAAGGGGAGAGGCTCTAAGAGGAGGTTAATTAGCAGCAGATTTTTTAAAGGAGAAGCTGTTCTAGTAGTTTTGTCTCTATGCCCCCTGACTTCCACCCTCTTTTCTGCTGTTACTGAACTCCGCATCATAAGCAGAGGTTACTGCTGGCTTTGCCTTGTCCCATTACAGCTCTGTTTTTGGAGAGTGGAGGGAATTACTAATGACATGAAGAGAGGTTTTATTCTGCTAGCCTAGAAGTTATGCTGACCTGCAATGCCTGATAGCACCTCAGTCTCTGCCGTGGCTTTATCAGCTCCATTCCCATGGTTGAACTTTGTCACTATGCAATGATGGGATCCTTGGCAGGAGACTGTGCCAGTCTCAGCTCCTAGAACAGTGTGAAGAGAGAAACCTCAGATGATCAATCCTTATTTCTAGCTATTTCTTAGAGAGCTTTTGTTCTCCACCAAAGGAGTAAACAGCAGATGAAAGATTCAGTCTCAAAATAGACTGGAATAGCTCCCAGATGCCACAGCAGGGCAGCAATGTTCTGAGAGCTCTGCCTCAGATATATCCCTGAAAACACTGTGGCTCTGGTGAGATGCCAATGCCAAAGATGCTGTGAGGCTCTGCAATGCTAATGTTTTCCTCTTCCTACCTACAGGACAATACAGGAATGGCTTACTCGGGTCCAGTCCCTGCTTTACTGCAATGAGAATGGGTTCTGGGGGACCTTTCTGGAAAGCCAACGGAGCTGTGTTTGCCATGGTGGCACCAGCCTGTGCCAGCGCCCCATCCCCTGCATCATCGGGGGCAACAACAGCTGTGCCATGTGCAGCCTTGCCAACATCTCTCTCTGTGGCTCATGCAACAAGGGCTATAAGCTTTACCGGGGTCGCTGCGAGCCTCAGAACGTAGACTCGGAGCGGAGCGAGCAGTTCATCAGCTTTGAGACGGACTTGGACTTCCAGGACCTAGAGCTGAAGTACCTGCTGCAGAAAATGGACTCTCGCCTGTATGTGCACACCACCTTCATCAGCAACGAGATCCGCCTGGACACCTTCTTTGACCCCAGGTGGCGCAAACGCATGTCCCTCACCTTGAAGAGCAACAAGAACCGGATGGACTTCATCCACATGGTGATCGGGATCTCCATGCGAATCTGCCAGATGCGCAACAGCAGCCTGGACCCTATGTTCTTTGTCTACGTCAACCCCTTCAGCGGGAGTCACTCTGAGGGCTGGAACATGCCCTTTGGGGAGTATGGCTACCCACGCTGGGAGAAAATCCGCCTCCAAAACAGCCAGTGCTACAACTGGACCCTGCTACTGGGCAACCGGTGGAAAACCTTTTTCGAGACCGTCCACATCTACCTACGCAGCCGGACTCGGCTGCCCTCCCTGCTGCGTAACGAGACTGGCCAAGGGCCCGTGGACCTTTCTGACCCCACCAAGCGTCAATTCTACATCAAGATCTCGGATGTGCAGGTGTATGGCTACAGCCTGCGTTTTAACGCTGACCTGCTGCGCAGTGCTGTGCAGCAGGTCAACCAGTCGTACACGCAAGGCGGGCAGTTCTATTCTTCCTCCTCTGTCATGCTCTTGCTGCTGGATATTCGGGACCGAATCAATAGACTGGCGCCTCCCGTAGCCCCAGGGAAGCCCCAGCTGGATCTGTTCTCTTGTATGCTCAAGCACCGCCTGAAACTCACCAACAGCGAGATCATCCGTGTGAACCACGCTCTAGACCTGTACAACACCGAGATCCTCAAACAGTCGGACCAGATGACAGCCAAACTCTGCTAACCCGGACTTTTCAGTGGACATGTTGGTGATTGATCCTTTTGCTGTAAAAAAATAAAAGAGGAAAAAAAAAAAAAGAGAAAAAAAAAGTAAAAAGAAAGAAAGAAAAGTGGGGGGAAAGTAAAGAAAGAGGGGAAAAACAAGATTTGTAAAATGTAATTAATATACAAAAGAGAAAAAAAGAGGAAATTCTTCATTTGTTGAAAACTAAACCCGTTCTAGCAGCTGTATAAAACTGTCAGGCATGTTTGTTATTTCTATAATCCGTCATAAAAGGGTAACACCTTATTCTCTCTTGACCTTGGGGGTGTTGCTTGCTAGTCCTCAGGGGCAGCAGAGTAAATAAAGGGAGGAGCAGAGAGAGGGGCAAACTTCTGTAATGAACTGTAAAGTTTTCTGCTATGCAGGTGCCAAGACACAGAGACAAACAAAAAAAAATCAAAGCAAGCAAACAAACAAGAGTTATATGTAAATGTAAAAGAACTGCCATTATTCCTATACTGGGAGTAAATGGTTAAAGATAAAAGATATTTCTTCTGTTGAGATTTACGCCAGCTTTATGTTGAGTTATTCATGCAGCCTTGCTGGAGGACAGAAGGTGATGGCAGTCCTTTGAGAGTAAAACTAGTGCCTCATTGGTGAGAAGACACATAAGAGGTGGAGGGTGGGGGCAGGTCTCAGGTGCCTTCACTTTGGGATTTCCATCTTGGAAGACCTTTCACCAGAGGTAGAGTCTCAGCACTTGCTGGAGAACGTGATGAGAGGTCCCTTTGGCCACTTTACTACCCTGGAGTTCATGCCTGCATCAGACTGCTGTTGCCTTCAGCTTCACCCCTTGAGGATCAGCACCCATAAATCTTCAGCCACTCATCTTTAAGGTACTTTAACAGACTCCCTAAAACATAGAAAGCCAAAATCATATGCCACTTTGATAAACCTAGACTTAAAGGGAAACCTGAGTTTGGCTTTTTGCCTTGGTTTCTGGGTTTCCCAGTAACACTGGGAAAACCTCATCACCACAAAAGCCAAGGTCCATTGCAAGAAAATACATCTCCAAGGAAATCTGGAGACACTGAAGGGTACACATCATTTTTGTTCTTTGGGGAAGGAAAAATCCCTTTTACTTTCTTATGTTTCCGTGGCTGTGAATAATATCCTTGTTTCACTTACATTTTCTTTGTCCACAAAAAAGAAAATATCCAAAAAACAGATGAGAAAAATTTATTAAAATGTTTACAAAAGCAGTGAAAGGGAGGGGTGGGAGGCAAGAGCACAACAATCAAATCTATCCTGAATTTGTAAGGATAAAGCCAAATTTAAAAGGGTTGAGTTATGAAAAAAATAACTGAAATAACTAAAAGGTGGGTAGAATGTTGTGGAGTGTGTGTTGATGTGTGTTTGGATTTTAAAAAAAATATATATTGAATGGAGTGTATGAATGTAGGATCAGCTGAGCTGGGTGATGAAGCCTGAACACAGTGGGAGGTGAGTAGTGGGATGATTCTCTTAATCTCACTGGTTTTTAGTTAAAGCTGATTGTGAGAGGTGCTAGCGAGCAGGAGAATTTCTACTCTAGAAGGGAGAAATATCTCTGATCCTGCTGGTTTCTAGAGAAGTATCCTGGGGAAAAACAGGCCAGAGCAGGAGGAACACTCCTGATCTGAAGTCCAAGATTTGGATCTGCTCAAGATTTAACATGTTGATTCAATCAAGTTCAAAATAGTGTTGTAGAAATTTTGACCTTATTTGGAGACTTTGGCTCAGATTCTGAGAACAACATCAGTTCTTCTAGAAAGAGTTAATGCCTTGTGGTGTTATTCATGTCACACCAGGGACTCGGACAATTAAGTTTGGCTTCAGGTTTAGTTTAATTTGTGTGGTTTTGGTTGATGCTCATCCAAACTGAGAAGGAATTGGGTACCTTAGGGAAGATATACATTCACTGAACTCTCCTGTAGAACTAGCAGTTGAGGGCATAAAAGACACTATCTGGGTAGTTAGTAAGAAAACAAAAAGGAGTCTCAATCACAAAAGCACATATCAGTCTGTCCACCAAAAGTGGGGAAGTTCATGCAGCTGAGGAAGAGCTGGGTGAATTAAACAACAAAGATGTTTCTAGGGACATCCATTGATTCCCAATTGCAGTGACTTTGTGTTTTCCTACCTTGCTTTGAGACCTCTTTCTATCTCTAATGCTCAGCCCATGCAAGAGGTTGCAAGGTTTCCTACTTTTCCCAGTTTGTTTATTTGTTTGTTTTTCATTTGATTGCTCTTTGCTTTCTGTAGTAGAGGTTCATGCTTACAGACCTCACCATTCAAAGAGGTTTCTTTGTAGTTGTGACATTCCTGTGTCAGCTTTCTGATAAGGGAAGATTCACCAGCAATAGTATGCATGGAAGTAAGTTTTAAGCAAATAGTGGAGAGTATTCATGGGAAATGAATGTCAAATTTGTAATTATGAGTGGAAATAATGTTCCTGACAGTTACATCCAGCCAAGCAGGGAATAGAAAGGTACTGATTAATTTACATGTATGACCCAAAGAGCTGACACTGAAAAGAACTATAGTTATTGGTCTAAAAATACTGAATACTATTTATGAGTAACCTATAGCCTAAGATGCAGTCTGCATTCAATGATGGGATTTGTTCATGGCTGGGAATAGTGAACGTGCTAACACAAAGTGAAATTAATTCGATAAATTACTTTCCTACAAGATAAGCATCCAGCTCTAGTGACTAGAAGCCAAAGAAGTTGCAATTAAATCTCAGATCTCGTGGGTAGCTATCAACACATGAGCTAAATCTTGCCCTGTATTTGTGGGACTGATAGGGATCAAATCAATTGCTGTCGTGTATCCTTAATGATACCTTGGGATGATCAGCTCCCAGTATTACTGAGCTTCAGCAAGGGGGGCAACACCACAAACCTTAAGCAAGACACTGGGTGCCAGCAGAACATTAAATCACTGCTGTCCAGTTCAGACCCAAGCAAGTGTAGAGAGTCATGGAGTTAGAGAGGCATTGGATAACACAGCATTTCCACCTGGCTGGGAGTGGTGAGGCTGGAGTGTAAGAAACCAGCGTGGGGAGACAGAAGGAAGTTTGGTATAGATATGCTCTCAGCATATGGAGCTAACCATGATGGTGCAGCATGGCACCAGGGTATGATAGCACATCAGCAAACAATTGGAGGCGTGTAGCAGCGTGGCTAGATCAAATTTTGTGATGGAATGAAGTAAAAATGTCAAGAATAAATTCCCTCATCCTTCAGGATATGGGAAAATGAAGCTATTGGGCAGCTCAGCCATCATTTTGGGCTCCAAGTTTATGTCGGAGAGAAAAAAGGAAAACCAAAACCAAACCACCCAATCAAATGTGGCCTGGACCATGCTATACTCTGCTTTTGATGCTAGCAAAGAAATGTCTGCCATAACAAGCACGTGCTCTGCTTCCACTGCTCAGTCCCATAAGCCCTTCTCCAGGTAAGGGGATAACTTGTGAACTCCAGATCCCAAACCACATCCCACAGGTTTGTTTTAGGGTGTTTGTTCTCCAGGCAATAGAAGGTGTGGAGGCATCTGGTATATTTGTGTCTTGTAAAACATCTTCTTCTGACCAAGCAGAGGACTTGGACATAATTTCCTCTACCTGATCAGAAAAAGATGTTTTACAAGACAATTCCTAGAATGGAGGGTAATTAATAAAGGAGAATTAGGTGGGACCCAGAGAATCCTTTCACCCATAAAACTAGATGCACTAAACTGCATGATCAGTAGGTATTGTTATAGAGTTTAATGATGAAAGGGGCATTCATACTTTGAAATATGAGTAACCATTCTCTGACTGTACGAGAATGAAATTCAGCTTCCTTCCTGTACAAGAAGGAATTAGGGGGCAATCCATAAGATTGTCCAGCTCAGCTGATACAGAGATGGTCCTACCAAATCATGGCAGATATTTGTCCCTTGCTGCAATTAAATCAGGGACTGCATGACAGCTGGAGCTTTCAAGTAACCCAGAGAAAAAAAGAAAAGCCAAATGCCAAGTGTCTCAAAGGCTAAACATGGCAAAAAGCAGTGGGTAGTGCTGAGTCTACCTGCTTCCTCCCTTCAAATGCAGAAGACTCTGGGATGAGTTGCTTCAAGTCACATGAAAGAATGCACTGGGAGCTTACTAAGAAATGTGCTTTTCTTAAGTTATTCAAATTTAGACATACCAGCCGATGTGGCAGAAAGCAAAGGACATCAGCAAGTCTTATTAATATGCTGATGCTATGGCTTCAGAAGTGTACAGAATGCCCATTTGGATCAGGGCTAAGAGCACAGCATGGAGTTGCCATGGGAACACAGGGAGGACATTAATTAGCTATCACATGCAATCATCAAGATGAATCTGGACCTCAGCACCTTTGCTCTCCTCAGAGGCAAAGGGCACAACCCCAGTGACACCCCAGTCAGATCCAGTGACCCCGCCACAGCTCCAAGAACAACCACGTCCTGGAGCAGAGACGTTCTCTTGGAGGCATGAGAAGTGGGTGGACAAGTAAGGGGGAGCGGGTGACAAGGACAGGAGGCAGGGAAGTAAGTAAAGGATGGAGACAATTTCCTCTCTTATCTCCCCCTTCCCAGGAAGCTCTTACATAAAAGAACTCAAGAGATCTGCTCTTTTTGGGCTGATGGGACCTATGCTGGTGACCTCAAAGAAATCAGGACTAGCCACAAGGCCCTGTTGAACACGATTAATGGAGTTAGCATCTTCTTGGGTGGGCTGCACCTGGGATGAGTGAATGCCAATGCTTCCTGATGCTGTCCTGCTCCCCAAAGCCATCTCAGGCCATGCTAAACCAGGAATCCCTTTCCCCAAAGGGAAACATGGGCAAGTAAGAGAGGTTTATTGGCTACTTGCCCAGCCTCCCTCCAGAGCCAGAATCCACCTCCAGCCCAGGCTGCTTGCACATGTTCCTGTGACAGCTGTGATGGACTTCAGCTGCCATGTACAGGATGTTCTTTTTAGCCCACTTGCTTAAACACCACTCGTGAGGACATTCAGCAGATGGCATCTCCTGCACCAGGATGCAGCCAGATCCCCAGCCTGGCTGCTCAGCTCCCAGTGCTGAAGGAGAAACGCTGAGTGGCAACCCAAACTGAGTGCTCCTGTCTCCAGCTAAAGCACCTTCCTTGATGAATCCACCTGGTGTCAGTTCAAAGGAAAAAATGGCACAAGGTGCTGCAGTTTCTTGTCTGAAAGAGGAGGGTGATGAGTGATGTGTGTTAGGGGAGAGGCAGAAGGGAGATGGATGAGACAAGGCATAAGGAGGTCATGAGGGAGACGTTTCCATGTTCTTTCTACCCTGGAAAGTTTGAAATGATACCTTAGACCTGCTGGACCCAGTCAGCTTATAGATTTTCTTGTCCAAGGTACTTTTTCTAATTCACATACCAGTTAACACCCCCTCACATTTTCTTTGCAACTTCTTCCAGTAGTCTTTTTTTCCATAATCTAAAACTGTCTTCTCTTAATGTCACCAGGATTATTATTCTTCTGTAAATTAAATAAATATGGAAAACCGTGAGGACTAAAAAGCTATATAAAAACCTTGTTGGAAATTCCAGTCCTTCTTCCTGAATTTTCAGCCAACAAAAGATGGGTGCTTTGTACAAACACATTGTTCAACCAAAAATTACTTTCCTTTTGTTTAATAAGAAAAAAAAAATGAAGTGGTATCAGTCTATGTCCCTTGGATAGGCAAAACAGACCTTCTCACATGCAAGCCTGTCCATATGAATCCTGACCTCAAGAAACAGGTGAGCAGTGATACACCCGAGCTGGCAAACTCTGTGGTTTCTCAGATAAATACTGACAAATATGCCACCAGAGACTGTGGTGAGAGTGGGTCTCACGAGAGGAGAAGAATCTTTCCAGTCTGAGCTGGATTAAGCTTAGCAGGACACATGAGATGAGATGTAGCTAGCTAAACATCTCAATGGAGTTTAGTGCTATTAAAGACATCTATAGGAACAGCCCCAGGTACACCATTTTGTGTTCCCATCTTTAGTGTTTATCTCTACAGCCATGCAATCACTGGGTGGTTCCTGTTGGCCTCCAGTACTTGCTTTTCAGACAAGAAGGAATTTTAACCTTGTGTAGACACCTAGAAAAGAAAGGCCATGGGTCCCTCCCCAGGAGAACTACAAAAAGTATTGCTAGAAAAAAATAATCACGGCAGTAGAACCTGTGGAGGAGCAAGATCTGGTTAAGTGACCCTGAACAGATACAGGCAGGCACAAAAGAAATTGGATTACTGACCTCACTGCTCAGGGAAGGCTTCTTTCCCTCCCCAAACCCATCTTATCTCTCAGCATCTCTTCTCTTTATTTTTGGCTCGGTAATGAACAAACCCAGCCCATTAGATATTATATATAACACACATCATGTAAGTGCAGCTTAAAATAATATTTTAATGCCACTGAAAAAGTCAACCGAATTGAACTGAACAAAGAGGCAAAATGAAATGGGAAAAGGACCCAGACTCATTCTGTTTATTAGGGATGTTTTACCAGTGATAAATTGCTGTGAGACGCCTTGGTTTTTAACAACACAACAGCTTCCAGTAGAAAATGTCCAACTGCATTATTTTGACTGAAATTCTAAAGGAGGTTTAAAAAGAGAAATTGAAAGTCAAGATTTCCTGACTGACACACGTGGGATGGATGCTACTTTTTGAGTATCGGAGCTACCCCTGTTTTTTAAGCCTGTCAGTCATGTTGTCTAGAACAGAGATTTGTCTAAATAGGAAAAAGAAGTTCAACTGGGATGATTTTCCAGGGTGCTCACAGATCTTGAACAGGATGTGCCAAGGGGAGATGAAGGTCAAGAGTTTTCAAAGATGCTGCCAGGAACAGAAGAACGAGCACCTGGATTATGGTGCTGCTAAATTCAAGTGAGGAAGTCAAGAGACTTAATGTGACATCCCAAAGACAGAAACACAACTTATACCTTTTGTATTCCTATATACAGGTGTGTGTTTAGGTTAAGTTTTTATATATTTATACTAGATATCTTTAAATTAATGATATCTATTAATTTATCTATATTTTGAGGTCTCAATTACAATCCAAGTCTCATTGTTCTTGGTCCTGGGCATACACAGACTTAATACAAGTTTGTCCCTTAAATAGACATGATCAGTTTAGGGCCTGATTTTTATAGGTGAGAAAGAGAAGCCCAAGCCAGACAGGGACTGACTTGCTATGGGAAAACCTGCACAGAACTGGGACCAGAGTCTGTCTCAAGTTTCAGTCTTAAGACTGACCATTGTATGAAGAGGAGGAGAGATGACAGAGCAGGAATGGTTGTTCCAGGTATGCTTTTATTTCTACCAACAGGTCCTGGTGTCGCATTCTCACATGTATTGATAGTGACCTTGAGAAAGATGTGCTACCACAATGTGGATTTTGTTTCAGACTAGCAACATCCCAAATGCTTTGGTCAAGCCTGAAAGAGCTACCTTTGCCTGAGTTTGGTGCAGAGAGAAGCCCATAATAGAAATTTTCTAGAGATGAAGCAATCCTTGTTTCAGTCTGTTTTCTGGGGCAGGCTTCTTGACAGCGTGCAGCATCTCCCTCTGAGTCGGGCTGTGGTGCAGTTCAGGACTGAAGCTTGTTCTGCAATGTGATGACAGGATCTTATTATACAAATGTCACGCATCTGACTACTGAGATCTGAATTTCAAACCTCCCTAAGATATTTAGACTCAGAGTTTTGTTAAGATTCATTCCAGGATGAGAAAGCAAAATCTGGATATTGGCTGGGTTGGATTTAAGCACTAATTCTGATCTTTTTGTGTTTTTACAAGCTACTCAATGGATGGAGTTCACTCTTGACTTACTTCAGGAACTATCTCCATACTTTCAGTCTCTCTTGATATGAAAATCTAATCATGTTCATTGCTCAAAATCAACTCTGGTTGAAGACTAATGCAAAAAGGCTCAGACTAAGCAAGCAGCTTGTTCAGGAAATGTAGATAAGAAACCCTTGTGGGTTGCTTTGAAAGTCAATAGACTTGGGTTTAGAAGGATTAGTGAAAGGCTCATTCCTGCAAGGTGCTGAGCACGATGGATTCCAGCACTGAGTGCGGATTCCAGCGTGCGTGCGGGCAGATGCATGAAAGTCAAAGGGACTGCTCAAAATGAGTTAAGATCATGGCCATATATTTTTCTGGCTCAAATTCAGAGTTCTCAATAACTGGTAATGTGTGTTAAGCTCTGGGGGAATCCTAGATCTCAGGGCTGTCAAGGCCCAGGAGTCCCAAGATCAAAAAACAACTTGTTAGCCTGAACTGCTTTTTTATAATCAGTGGCTGGGTTGGGTTCAGTAAGCCTAGGAAGCTGGGATGGAGCACACACACAGCCTTTTAGACTGAGATGAACATACACACTGCACCCTGGAGCAGGCAGCGAAGTGCACAACGTGCGTCCAAATCAACACCAATTGCGTCACTTCTTAATGAGAATTAATATCTCTGATGTAGCTCTAGGGGACCTCAGCCATGTGCCAAGACCCCAGAGTAACTGGCATTTTACTGAGACATAAGAAAAAGGAAATCTGGTTTCAAGAAGCTTCTCAGAAGAGCACTAATTAAGAGGAAGATGGGAAATTCCCAGTGGGTTTTCAAGGGTCAGTCCCATAAAGGTGGACCAGTCCTTCATCTGTTTTTTAGGGTGGTTTATTGCAGCCCTCTCTTTCCAGGAAATGTTGAACAGGAGCCATGGCTTTTTCCATATGGCTGCATTATTCCCATTTGCAAAGTGGTTTTTTACCTCTCTGATATTATTTATAGCGTGAGCAGCATTTTCTTCAGCTCGGCATTACTCGTGCATTTAATATAGGATTCAGTTAATGAAAATAAAGACCAGCAAATGTGGAATAAGAAATAAGATAAAAAGCCAACTAGGTGACATGGGCATGAGAAACTCATGCTCCAAAAAGTATTTGTTTAATACAAAAAAGAGGGGAGAAGTGGATGTTGGAAGAGTTGCCTGTTGTCACATAGTCAGTGGCAGAAGCTAAGGAAGGAAAAAAATGGGTCTCTTGCAGCACTGCTCAGCCCATCATACCCAGCCCATCTCAGTGGTCTTTGAAGTCTGCACCTAGAGAAGCAAGAGTCAACTTGGACTTTTAAGGTTTATTGCTAGGGTGAAGGGAGCTAAGGAGTCAAAACCAAATTTACTGTGTGGCTACTTTAATCACCAGTTGTAGAATAGCTTTAATTTCTCTGAAATATCAGGTATTGGCCAGAGGCATGGTATTAAATTCCAGGGTACTCAGTTTTTCTAACAGACCTGGCATATTCTACCCTTCTGCACTCTCCTGTAAAACAATAATGCCATTTCTCCCATCATTATGCATCACACATCAATCTGGCTGTTCATTAACAGCTCTGACCTGAATCTGTCACTTTACAACAAATTCCTGTAGGAGTCCAGGTTTACTGCAATATAACTGCTTTATTATACATGGAAGGCTGTAATAAGCTTATAAAAAAAAACCTTCCTTTTTTTTTTTTAAGACTTAATATATACTTTTCTGACATTAGATAAGTACAAAATAAACCTGAAGCTTCACCCAAAATGCATTATGCAAAGAAATCCATCACTATAAAAAGCCTAAACCACGCATGGTTCCCTGTACCAACTCCTCTCTGCACCATCTTGGCTGTATAAGAGGAAGTCCTGTTGTGGCAACCATTCATTCTTTAAAAGCCTTGAGTCAAACCACCTGTTCTATGATTCAGCTGGTGCAAGACAACTTTCCTCCCTAGAAATGCAGCTTTCTGGAATGATATTTTCATGCTGAGGAGTAAAGTTCTGAAGTTAAATGGAAAGTGCCATTCTCAAAGTTTAGGGTGAAAGGCAACACCCCATCATATCCCCCAGCTCAGGGATCTCAGGACAGCCTTCCTGAAGGGAAACTGGTAGATGACTGAAGGAGGCAAGGGCTTCTCTGCTGGATTTTGATTACTTTGTGCCAGATGAGACAGAACTGGCCAAATGCTAAAATGGAAATGAAGTGTTTCAATAATTTCCCATTGAAAATGTCAACAAAAAAAATTATATTTTGCTGAATTTGCATTTCTGTAAGAGAAAACTGTTCAGCTGGGGAAAAAAAAAATTGGTCAGCTCTATTGGCAGAACTGGTTATGAGAAGTGAAGTTCATCACATCAGGGCTAATGGGGTGTGAAAAGTTGGCCTCGCTGAGTACATGTAGACCTTTCTTACTGCTCCTGGGAGGCCTTGGAGGAAGAAGTGATCCCTAATCGCTCTGTCTCCTGTCTACACAGCTGTAATGTGGTGATCTAGACAGGGCTGGGGTGTGAGAAGCCTGTGGGTTTGCTCCATGTGATTACAACCTCACCCCACAATCTTCAGGCTGGTCTGCAAAAGTTGGTGTCCATCACACTGAAGGTCACTGCTCCCTTGAGGGAATCGGCCATGACAGCGAGACAGCACCCAAATTGGCTCTTGCCCTTGTGTGGCTTCCTACTGCCCCAGAAAATCAGTCTGTGTGTACATTTTTTCCCCTCAGAGTGGTAGAGGTAGCAAATGAGTGGAATTGCAGCCCTGCTATCAAGGCACAGAGGACATGCTGCTTACCGCAGGACTTGTCATGGGGATGGCTGGTAGTGATGTGAAGGAGTAAAGTCTGCTCTGATAGTAGTGAAGAACTGTCCTGGCTAGAGAGAACCAAACTTGGTCTATATATATGGATAACTAAAATAGACCCAGGAGCAAAATATTCTCTAAACTACAGTAGTGTTTAATTTAGAGAGAACAAGGTGATCGCTCCAAAAGGAGTTAGCTACCATGTGGGATGTGATTGCCCTGGCTCTAGGACCTTGGACCAAGATGGGGGCACATATGGTTAAGTGGAACAGTGTTTTTGCAAAATAGAAGGCAGAATTATGATGATCACCTGCAATATTTTAAATCAGGACTTTACAAGTTAGAACCCAACTTGAAAGGGAGAGAAGGTATTTTGAGTCTTACATCTAAGCCGTTGATAGTGGCAGGGTTTTACGGTCTGTGCTGTACAATCAGTGAACAAAAGCCCCAGATATTTCTGTTAATCAAAGCCCATCTTTTGAATCAGTTATTGGGTTTTTTCCCCTTGTTGCAATCACTGGCCAGCACAAGCTGAATTACAGTGTTCTTTATTAACTGGCTCGGCTTGCTCCATCTTAATTAGTGCAGACCAGTGGAGTTAAGGTGAATGAGGTGAACATTAGATGCAATTTTATCATTGATGTTGAAAAGGCAACCAGACCTCAACTCTTCCCTCTGTGAGTACCTGCCTTCCTTTTGTGAGATGATCAATAGCACTTCCACTGGAGGAGGTGGGCAAAGCACTTTTCAGAACTGATAATTGTGCAGGATCCAAATCTTTTCTAATAAAATCTTTCAAAACCTTTACAAAATTTCTACTGAAGGCCAGCTTTCCTAGGAGACCTATAATTATTGAGAGCAAAAGAGAGAAGAGATGAGAGTTATCAACCTGTTTCACATAAATAGGACCAATTCAAACAAGGGACCTGATATGGACAATGAAATAAGAGTGGAAAAAAATAAATAATAATAATAATAATGAAAGAACAAGGATCAATATCTCTGAGAAAAAAAATATCATTTAATTTTATACAAGCCATAAAGCGTACACACATTCTGTGATTTCCCAGAGGTCTCCTGGCTCATTCTATTTTCTTGTAAACCCACATCTTTACACACTGCATCCACAAGTCCTATCTTAGCAATACAAAATGTACATTCAGACTGCAGGACATCCCAGGAGTTTTATTCCCTTGATGCTGCTCTTCCTCTTCTTTTTCATGTTTCAAAGTCAAATATTTATCTTTTGGCATCTTCTGTTTTGCTTTGATTCTCGAAAGAAAGAAAAATCCCTTCTCATTGCCCTTGCTCTGGGCAACCATGAAGGCAGAGGCACCATCATTTCCAGTGGAGTGGCCAGGAAGATGCAGTGAGACAACCAGCTTAAGACAGCAGATAAGAAGATGTCTCCAAAACGGTTGTTTTCCCCAAACTGTGGCAACATGTCAACATATTGACACATTCAAAAGCTCAGCATTCAGAAGAGAAAAATACTAATTCAGGTTGAGGAAGTCACTCAAACACTTTCCCTGCCCTTTGGAAACATCTGTTTTAAATCCACAGCTTCCATGTTATGGCACAGCCTGATTTGTGCTGAATCACCTTTAAGATCTGGTCTTTCCTAAGAGGAGTAGAGATTATTATTTTTTTTTAAAAAAAGGTGTTTTCTACACAGTATGGTCAGTGCATCCCAAGCTTTTGTCTGCAGCATTAGTCGGGAATGTCTTGTGGGAGGCATGTTGTAATTTATCCTCATCCAAAGGTGTTTTCCTTCACTTAAATTTGCCTGGGCTGTTTTCCACACTATAAAAAATGAAGGTGTTGATCCTGTCTGATATCCTGTATGATATAGACAACTGGTGAAACTGTGCAAAAAGGGCCAAAAGTGAAATTAAAAATCTCCCCTCTCTCCCACCACAGACAAGCACACACAGACTCCTTGGGCAGCTCCTCCTCTGTCTGCTGACTCCAGCGTGGAGATTTGTCGCACAAGACTCGGATGGATGGAGCAATGCCCCATGTGTGGCACCTCTCCATGATGTTTCAGCCAGAGATGTAACCCCCAAGCCCTTTTAGAAGTCAGCCTCTGGTTTCTTTTCACACGTGCTTGCCTGTGGAGGCTCAGCTCTTCAGCTCTGCCACTTAGTGTGGAGGTAAGATCGGTCCAAAAGAAAAGGATGAAAAACAAAACCAAGAGGGGGAAAAATACCCATTTAGCAAGGATTGAAAACCTCCCCACATGCCCATAGGAGAGCCTGACTCTCTGATGTACTCTCAGCAGTAACAGTAAGGACAGGGAGGCAGGAGAAATAGGGAAAAAAATAAAAATCATTGCACTGAAAACTCACTTGAGAGAAGCAAAGGAACATGGGGCTGAGCCAGGCTGCAGCTCCACTCCCCTTACTGCTGCTGGGCTGAGCAGTGCTTATCATTCTGCGCAGTTCAGGGAGCTTTCAGGTGATTGCTCTAAAAATATCTTATCTGGAATGGTTAAAAATAATTTCCGCCTTTCTATTTATTGACCTCCCTCTTTACCTTTATGACCTCTCATTCCCAAACATCTCCCAAGTATTTAAAAATATCAATCTGTCTCTCTTCCTTCCCAGCTTAATTTGATTAGTTTATATAGCTCTGTTTAATTGGGTGCATGAGGAAAATGAAGACTTAAAAGAGGAGCTTTGCAGTCACTGTTTAGGGTGCCACATGGACTGATCTCTCACAGGAATGAGCAGCATTCCTCACGCGCTGTCCCTGGATACTTTCTGGGTGATTCAAATACAAACTGCCCTCTTCTGAGCTGCTGTTTTGTTGTCCAGGTGGTCCACAGCCTGAGGAAGAATTGTGCTTAGGGAAAGAGGGACACTTCAGATTAAGGGGAAAAGAGCAGACAGAGCAGCAAACGGCATGAACTTGCATTGTACATGGATTAACAGCTGCATCTTATTCCAGTTACAGCTTTTCCTCGCTGTGCCTTCCCGTGCTGTGTTCATGAGCCAGCCCTGCGAGGTGCCTGGGCAGTGCAGTTGGCCCAGTGTCTTCTCAGACATTGTTTAATTGTTGCCTCTCATGGTTTGAAATGGGCATTTATTTCTTCATTTTTGGTCTCCTGACAGCAACAGGAAGCAATCGTGAACTCATCAAAGAAGATGAACTCCATAACACTGCCACTTCAGACTGAATTGTCTCTTTAAGGCACCAGATATTTTCTTTAAACACTAACTTACATAAGGGAGAAGTTTGTGCTTGTGGGAGTCCACAGGTGTAGGCAAGTAAGGGAGGGCTGTGCAGGATGTCTGTCCTGGTTTGATTTGGAAGGACAATTTAGAATTACATTGTTCATCCTTTGCTAGAGACAGGGAATTATTTAGCAAGCAATAGTATCAAACGCAGGGGGAAAAGAAGTCCAGCAGAATGGATACAGATGCACTTCATTAAATTTAGTACTTTCATGCTCCTCACTTCGTGATTAGGGACACGGAGAACAGCAGCCACTTTGTGCTGCAAGCACAGCTTTTTATAAGGACTTTGCAATACCTTCTGCCCTATTAACACTTGCTGTATTCTACTCCCAGGCTTAATTATTCATCTTATACCCAAAAGTGCAGCAATGATTAAACTGAAGAGCAGTTAGGCAGTTTCAAATGGAAGTGATGCTGCAGCGTTGAAGAGATGCGGATTTCAAGGGTATGAGTTCGTCCCTCTCCTCCTGCCCAGATCTCTCCACTGAGCATTGCCTCTGTATTCCTCCACTGCTCCATCTTTAAAGCACCTCTCTTCATTTCCCTCTCTCCCCTCCTCTCACAATTACATCTTTTAGCTCTCTCGTGTCATTACCTTTCCTCTCTGTTGATTTGCCTCTACAACTGCATTTTCACTATTGCTCTCTCTGCAGGCTTGGATGAAAGCCCATTGAAGACAACTGAAATTTTCTTCCTGGCTGTTGGAAGATATTGTTGAAAGGAGGAAACATTAAGGATAGCAAAGCCTAACTGCAGCTTTCTGCCTGCAGATTGGGGGTGGGTCAAGTGACTTCTCTTTATGTTTCCAACAGGCTTTAGTTCCTCTGGCTCCACAAAACTTGAGCAAATCATTTCAGCCCCATTTTTGAAGGACAAAGATGTGCAGATCCCAGGAGAAAGCTCAAAATGGTCTTTTGAAGGGGCCATCTACTGAGAAGTAAGCCTTCTCACCTCACTTTGAATTTGGAAAATAACATGAGACAAATGCAGGTAACAGTGAAGATGGCTAATTTCTGTCACCAAACAGTCAGGCTTTCGGTTGAAACTAGTCATTTAAGCCATAGAAAGAGAGGCTGTTACCTTTGGAGAATGAGTCATCCCACCCACTTTAGACCCTGTACATGGGAAGAGGTGACTCATTCTCTGGAGATGCCTCCCTTTCTCTTCACAGCCTGTAGATCACTGGCATAGACATCTAAAGTTTTACACAGCTAAAACTGGGTAAAAGTAATCCTCACTTTGGTGAAGAAGACACAGCTATTACCATGCTTCACAGTAAAGCACTGTGATGAACACCAGACTACTGTTGCTCTGTGATCCTGCAAGTGGAGCTGCAGGATGGACCTCCTGTCTTCTCCTGAACAGGTCTGAAGTAATTGCTGCCCATCAGTGAGTCAGGTCAGGTTCAAGCTGTGGCCTCAGCTGAATTCTCCTGGGAGACAGCAGGAACTCTTTTTGTGTATCCTGCTACTAAGTAGTGGATGAGCACTCGGAGTCCAGCTCGATTTCAAAAACTTCTACCCGCTCTGTTGCCACCCCACTTGGACATTGCACCCCATGGGCTGTGCTGCCTTCTGTCCACTGAGCTTCTCAACCTTAGTGCCCTGATTCTATTTCAATAGCTCTACCAGGCTTGGCTCACCATCCCTGACACTACCAGGACATTCCAAGATCCCCGGGGCAGATGGGAAATGTGCACAAGACCTGGTGTCATTTTCCAAACGAACCTCAGGCTAGGCTAGCTATGGCCATGCTCACTGTCTCAGAGTATTTTTCATTTCCAGAAAACCACATGATGGCAAAGGAGTTAGGACTTGTTCTTGCTCACTCTTGCTCATCATTTCCCCCTTGCATTTCTGTTGAAAGCTGCATCAGTACATTCATTTATAAAACTGACCTGAAGACAAATGTGCACAAGCTTTTCTTGCCTTCCCACTGCTATCTTGGAGGCAAGGCTCCAGTTTTTAACCATATGACACAGCAAGATAAGCCTCACAATGAAAAGCAAACAATGCAAGGCCAGCCCCAGGCCTCCAAGCCGTGATCTCCGTTTGTTCAGCATTTTCCCAGGAGGTTGTTGGAGATACCTGTGAATAAGGCTGAATGTAGAGAGTCAACTTTGCTGAAGCAAAGAGCAAAGCATTCTGGGTTATTAAACCATTTGTCTTACAGCCCTGGGGAAAAGAAGTTTCCTACAGAAAGTCACAAATGGACTGAGTTTGCTTGTCTCAAGCCTGCTTCTCTCCATTTTGCTGCATCCCCAGCTTGGCACCATTGTAGCATGAGCACCAGCTTCTGGTGAGAAAAGAGCAGAGAATGAGAAAAGCAAAAAATGGATGTGTCAGTAAACCTATTTTTGAAACCGTTTCTGGCTCTTGTCTGCATTATCTCCAGATCTCCCCTTGACAGATTTTTTTTTTCATTTTTCATGGTAGGTTGAGGGTTTTATTTCAACACAGTGTCATGAGAACATTGCAAATTCGTCAAGAATTTCCCTAAAAATTAACAAAGCAAAAACAAAACCAGAATTGATACTGTCAAAAAATTCACTCTTAGAGTAAACAGTATTCTCCGTGGCATGGTAATACAATATGCTGTTAAATTCTTTCACTCAGGAGGGAATAAAGGATATTTGAGCATAAATGCATTATCCACAATCCACAATAGCACAGCCTATCCCCCTGTGGATAATGCTATTAGTGCTACATTTCAAATTAAAAAGCATATGCTCTTCTTCTTTCAAAAACAAGGGAGTGCTGCCCACTTCCTTCACTTGACTAAAAACAAAAGCTTTTAAAGTGATAAAACAGCATTCATTTGATAAAAACAACCATCTGCACCTGATTTAGCTAAGTGTTCGCATTTAAAGACAAATTACTGGTTGGGGAGAAATTAAATACAAGTGAGAAGGTTGACTTGATTTGACCACAAATTGATATCTACTTGCCCCACCAGTACTAGCCCTGATTTTGATAATAAATACTGACCTTGAATAGCAAGTCCTGATCGAGGGCTCTTTAAATCATTTTACTTACAACCCCTCAAACAAACATGTTCCCAAACTCCACCCCCCCCTTCTCAACTTATTAGTCTGTATTAGTTAAAGTGGGTTGCTTATTAAGTTTTTTATATCTTCAGAATGATTTGGAAAGACACCAAGGTCTTAATGTACCAGATTTTCATAATGCAACGTGATATTAACAAACATCAAACTCCATCAATGATCTGTGCAGCAGGCATCCTTAAAGCATGTAATTAGGATAACACGAGATAGCATCAGCCACAAAAAAGAAAGCGGAGGAGGGAACACAAGTGCAGCTTTCTGAGGAGGCTCCACTGTGATTGTCCCTTTGAGGTCAGGACACAGCAGCAACATGGGAACAGTGAAAACGCAGCTCTGATGGTGCATTAAACGGAGATAAACTGGATGTTGCACGAGTCATCCTCACAAGAACAACTAGCACAGCCAGAATGGGGGATGACTAGTCAAATATACAAGTGTCCTCTTAGAACTGGTTATGCAGACTCTTATAGAAAAGCCCTCGAGTGTTGTAACTTTCCTTGATTTTTAAATCAATGACCAACATAATAAAGGCAACAATACCCACCTGTTAGAGCATGCTTTTCACCAGTGGATCTCAAAGGCTTTGCAAAAGGGGTCAGCATTTTTAATTCCCCCCAAGTTATCTGAATGGCTTTAGCTCCTGTGCCATTCTGGTGGGCACCCCCAGAGGTGGATGTGCCCATGGGGGTGTGGGTGCTGGAGGGGAAAGGGGGTGCTAACAAAACACACAATAGCAAAGCCAAAATCATCATTATTATCCCTTTACACTTTCCAGAACCACCCAGAGCCCCCATCTGCTTGGCTGTTTCTGCTCAGTTTAAGAGGATCAAAGTGGGAAAAGTACATTTCCCCTCAAATGTTCCCATAGGCTTTAAGAAATGCTTGTGGCTGTTCACACCTCTGAATCTCTCTTCACTGGTAAAGGGCTGGACAGTTTCATGCCAGAAAGTGTGGTTGTGAATGTGTCTGCTGTTCCTTTTCCTGCATAGCTGAATACATCCATACACAAATGAAGATGCATATTTAGCTGTTTTTTTAAAAAAATATTTAAAAAATCCCAGTATATCCTGATAACAAGTGTATTTCCCACCAGAAGGTTCCAACCATTTGGGCAAAACTTTCTGCATTCCCAGACAGTAATAGACAGGCTCAAATATGCATTTTAAATAACATCAGAGAGGAGAGATTACAATGCCTATTTCAGATGCATGAGTAAGTCCCGGCTAATAAAACCCCCCCTTCCCTACTCACAACCCCCAGTGTCAGGCAGAAAAGTAAACCAATTTGTCACTACTGTTGCCTAATGCCAGGATAAAAGTGTGTGCTATTCCCATTCCTTTGCCGGAGGTCACTGGGTGCCATGCCTCAAAGACTGTCTGAAGGAAAACAAATGAGTGCAAACATAATAAATTGCAAGGAAGAAGCTCTGTCGTGACCAGTAGGAAAGCAGAGGGGATGAAATCTTTTGGGGGGAGCGGGAGTAAAAAAGATGTGCACGGTTCATCCGGCACAAGACTACCTTAATCACTTTGCAAGGGGATGGCTGCTTTCAAGGACAAATGGATAATACATGTTTCGCTAGGGCCGAGAGTGAGATAGTGAGGAGCTCTGAATGTACTGAGACAGCAATTAAGCGAACTCGTGTCCTTGGGCAGCTGCTGAGGCTTCTTAAAAGTGGAGTTTTAGACAGCACTTCAAGTCTTTCCTCCCCGGCAGTGGGGATGCACAGATAACGTGCTGTGGGTGTGCTGGTGTTAAGGTTTGTGGGGGCACGGGCAAAAGTTATGGTATCAACATAAGGGCCTAGAGAGGGTGGTGTTTGGGACCCTGAGGGATCGGGGCAGGGGGGGGAGGAGAGCAGACAGGGGTTCGTATTCCCCCTCATCTCCTGCCACACTCTATAAAAGCCAGGATGGGAAATCTGCCCCTTTTCCTGCTCCCCTCTTTCCCTGCTGCTTTGCTGTGCTCGGATGGCTCGGGGAGAGGCTCCTGCTCTTTGCCATCAGCTCGCCATGTGTTCTGCAGGATCCGAATCCATCAGGTGCTGGGAAGAGCTTTGGACCCTTTTCCCGTGTCTGCTTTGCCACGAGGCACTTTCAGGCACTTACATCAGTGATCACTGAGATTGGGGTTTGTATATACACTTGTATATTTTGTTTCTTATCCCAGGTGTTACTCTCCCTTCCCTGTTCTATTAAACCTGTTCTAGTTTTAACTTCCAACCTTAAAGTCTTTCTTCATTATTCCTTTTATCTCCCCCACCCCGGGAGGGTGGAAGGGAGGAACAGGGGACAATTCGGATCTCTGGGTTGTGGCTCACCCTGATCATTAAATCAAGACCCCTGGCAAGAGCAAGACATCCATCTGGGGACAGAATTCACTATCCATGCTATAGTTTGAGGCCTCAGAGCCCTGCTGGGGCATGTTCCCCATGCTAACCTGCTCCTTCACAGGGGCATCGCAATGCTGTTCCCGTGTCAAATGTCGAGGTGTTTCTCAGTGACACGGGACAGTAATAGAAACCATGAACTTCTGTACCCTTGAGCTGTTGCCCCTGGGATCAGTTAATCCCAAACATATGCAACTGGGCTTGCTTTCCTGTGCAGCTTGGACAAATTTATTTTATGGGGTTATAAAATTAAATCCTTCTTTTGGTATCCTCAGATGCCTAGGGACAAGCCCAGCACCTGCAGTCTGCACTAGCAGTGCAAGCACAGCAGATCTCTGAAGACCACTAGAGAAACAACAGCAGAACCGATGCCATTTTGGCTGACCACAGAAACTCGGAAAAAAGCCCTACAAAGCTGGAAGTCTTGCAAAGCTTAACAGCTAGATCTGCAAACCAAGTGTCAGTCTCCTATCAGGAATGGACAGGGTACATGCTGAGACATATGTTACCTGGTGAGCAATGGGTTGCAAGAATTACATAAAAGAGTGAAATAAACCCTCGGTTCCCACTTTCCTCCCCGACTCCAGCATGTCCAGACTGGTACATCCACACTGAGTCACTCTCCATGCCTGTGGTCACCCAGAGGGATGTTATATTGTACCTGTGCACTGCAATGATTAACTTCTAGCCAAACGTTTATTAGGCTAATTTTGCTTCTTTCTAATTTATTAGACTCATTTTGCCTTCCTGTGAGTTATCCTCCTACAACTGAGATCATTAATTCTTTGGATTTATTTGCCAAATATTTTTTCCTAGAATTATTATTCTGTGTCACAACTTACTTGAATTGTAAGCTTCGGCAGGTTGTCTTTTTTGTTGTGTGTTTGTAGTCCATGTAGCACTTTGGGGGCACACCATCCCTGTGTGAGATATATATATATAAAAATAGGCAGTACATTGTTAGGACTCTGCATCCCATGTTCATGTTGCGCTGGTTCCTTCTGACACAACGCAGAGTTCACATGCTGTGTATCTGCTATCTGTCCCCCTGATTTCATACACATTTCTCTATCAAAGCAGGTTGTTAGGGGTAAAGCTTAGAAACAAAGTCGCCTTCGCTCTAATATTCCCCAGCAGTCATTCCCAAGCATAGGGAAAGGAGGTTCAGCCACTGAGCAAACAAAAGCTGTATTAATTAGGCTGTTATTTCTGGAAAGCGTTTTGAGGTATTTTCTCATTGTTATTTTGCTCCCTTCTGTGGACTGCCTCATGACCCCACCTGACACTCTCACCACCATCCTTGCTTTTTTCGAGGAATCTTTTTATTGCCAGACAAAGGGAAAAATATATATTTGAATGTGGCTAGCAGATAGGCCATTGCTACCATCCCTACGATCGAAAAAGGCATTGAAGAATAAAGGCATCGTTGGTATTTTCAGGAGGCCAGGTGTGGGCAGAGAGGACTGAGGTGTTATCACACATTACAAGGATTAAAGGTTGCCAGCCTTGACTTTGGCCACACCAGGGCAGAATTTCAGCTGGTGTAAACTAAAGTAGCCTCCATGAAAAAAAAATTACTGTGTCTATTATATCCCTTGACTTCATTGCAGTTGAAGAACATGTGATGGAAAGAGACCTCAAAGGTCATTGCATGCAGTCCCTTGCTATCTCAGGCAACTGCACCACACAATCCCACTTGTAAACTGAGCCAGCTTCATCATAAAACTAGTCAGGCTGCTGCTTGCCACCCACTCCTGCTGAAGGCTGTTCCAGAGCTTCCCTCCTCTGCTGACTGCAAACCTCGACCCAGCTTTCAAACAGAATTTATTAAAACAGAATCCATTTCGGCTTGCTTTCTGAATGCACAATTTTAACCCAGCTGGGGGAGGAAGCAGAGGATGGTGGGACTTCTTTGCATTTCTTTTGTTTCACAAATCTTGGATAACATTCCCCAGATGTAGGAAGCACACTGCATGGATGAAAGGTAGGGATCAGCTTTCTATCCATACCTTTCCTTCTTATGCATGCCATGCAGGTAATGTCACCTTATTTCATCTCAGTGCCTGCTTCAAAGATCACTTTCTCATAGGCAAAGCTATTTCCTCAGGGTAAGGCTTACCCCAGGACAATTAATAGGAAGGAGAAAATATCTATACTAGTTGTTTGTCCAAGATCCCAGGTGAACCACAATAGACCTACAGGCAGTTCATTCAGAAGGGGTGCATAGGATCACCAGGCCAAACAAGAACATAATTAAATCCCATGAGCTCCCCAGTTAGTAGAAATATGGGTTGCTTCTGCCCTCTGGGTCTTGAATGTGTTATGACAAGTCTAACATGGAGAATAGATTAGACATTATCCATTCAGGTTCATCTAACTGTGATGCTTCATATTGGCTGCATCAGGAGTGAGCTGGAAACATGAGTCTGTGCTGCTGCTCAGTCTTACTCTGTACCCATTACTGGTGAGAAGCAAAACCCCTCTGTCTTAGACCAAGCTGACAGCAGGTTACAGCCTGGTCTGTCAAGGCATGCCCTGGGTTTGGATCAAGAAGGTTTCAAAACCAGGTATACACATTATTTTCCTCCCTGCACAAAAATAAAACATTTTTGACTAGCATTTGCACCTTGCTGAATATGAAAAATGTCAAAGGATATATGCTTTATAAAAAAAATATAACCAGCTCAAGAAGCAAGATTTCTGGAGAAGGATGTGATCAGATGAAGGGAGAATTCACTTCTGGATTTCTGTTTGTCTGCAAAAAATATACCATTGTTTTGGCTGTTTTCTTCAGGACTAAAAGGTCAGTGATTAAGATTGATGTAGTAAGCTTATGTTCCTTCCTTCCAGGCACACTCTCCCTGGAGGAGTTGAATTGGATATTCAAAGAGGCTTCTGACAGTGGGGAGCTCAGAAGAAATACACCTTTTTGGTGGGGACCACTCCATTCTTGTAGTGGAGTCCTCTTATCAGGCCACCATCAATAGGGACGGCCCAAAAGGTAGACACTCATGTATGGAGTGAGAAAAACCTCTAAAACACAGTCCCAGGATGCCTACCCACAACCTGGACCCCATAGCTCCAGGAGGAATAAGTACAAACCCATTTTGCTATACTTTTCCTTTTGTCTATATCTTCCTCAGACTAATTTTTCAATTATTTTCTTTCTTTTTGAGTCTTCTTACTTTTCTCCTTTCTTCCCACAAACCTTTGCTCTTCCACCTCCATCTCCACCTGCCTCCACCTTTTTCTGTTAACACCATCTTATTCTCGTGTTCTTTTTTCCATCCTGATCTGCCATGGCCAATCACATTCTCCTGCTATTCTCTTATTTTCATTCCTTTTTTTTGAGTCTGTTCCAGTCCTTTCCCCTCCTGCTTGCCTCTCACAGCTTTTCTCTGTCTGGCTCCAAGGCTGTCCCACCCCTGGGCTCCAGGGATGAGGCGTGCAGCTGACACCAGGAATTTGAGCCCTGGAGATAAAGTGATGCTGCTCGCTTGTGCTCTTTGGGATCTCCAAAGAGTGTGGCCATTTAACAAGGACACAGGAGCACACCTGCCCCTAACAGGCTTTGAAAATTCACTTGAGAAGCACAAAATGGGTCAATAAAAACAAGAAATTAAATCAATGTCAGAGGTGCTGTACATATATGATAATAAATAGCTTCATAGGCTCAAGTGCCTCAGGTGGGAGGCTCCCTGATTTTGCCAAGTAAATAGGATCTGCAGCATATACAAATGAGGTGACAGAATCAGAGAAGGGGACAAGAGCAGTTGTTGAAGGCAACAGGGACACCGGCTGCTTATACCTTGTGGGTAACCCTACCCGAGATGCCCATCATTAACCAGACAAAGAGGTAATAATATATTTGCATTTAATTTTTTTTACTGCATGACAGTATTTTAGATTATAAAATAATGTCAGAGCAGGGGATGTACATAATAACTTGCAATAAAAGCAAACCTGCTGGAAGATTTTCCCTTATAGGCTTATTTTGTCAAGTATTGTTCCACATTTACTTTCTTCCCTCTTAAACTAAGAAATAGATCCTCCCTCTGCATTGTGAGGAGAGCCTTTTGAAGACAAGAAAGAAAGAATGGGAATAAAAATAATAAAACATAAAATAAACCCTGGAGCCCATGCCTCTACTCCCAAATGAAAGGAGATTTCAAAGGGAAACATTTGTAATTTAGATTTCTGAACAGCAGTGAAGAGGAGCCCCACTACCAGCTCTTTCCCACTGAAGATGCTGAGGCCATATTCCTCTGTGATAGAGGATGATAGTGAGAGAAGATTTGGGAACAACTACCCAAACCCCTTCAGCTCTTTAGTCAAATGAATTCTGCCAGTCGCTCAAATGACACAGATCAGGGTTTCACCAACTTGGCTTCCTCCACATCTCCTCGCATTGTCTGGAGAGGCCAAACCCTGCTACAGTGAGGAACCTGCATTATGCTGCCACCATCATAAGCTAAAAGGGACCTGTGGCTGTGGCAGAGATTTGGATGCTGTTACTGGAGGAGGGACAGCAGAGCCTGAGGGGAGACCCAGAGCAGAAGCAGGTATCAGAGAATGGTTGATGCAGGAGAACAGTGGTTTGACCAACATCTCAGGAGTCCAGCCTAGCTGTGGCACTCAGGTGGCCATACCTATTGCCAATTGACACAGCACTAGTATTTTTTTCTGCTGCAACCTTCTCCAGATGTAGATGACACTTCCTATATTACATCCTCAGAAGCCTGTGGCCTGAAGGCAATCTTGTTGCTTTCCAAGCTTGACTGTTGGCTTCAGTGGGAACAGGAGAAGGAAATTTGGGCCAGCTTAAATTTTGCAACTAAAAAAAGTGAGTTTGCAGTGTCCAGCTCCCATCTTTGCCACTGCCAAGGACCACTGGCCTTACTCTGCTCCAGCAAAAGCATTCAGTCAGCACAGCAAGGTGAACTGAAGGCGCTGATTTTAATTTGGATGAGAAATGAATTTCAACAAGTTCCCCATCACCACCAGCAGCCCCCCACAGCTCAGAATTATTTGAGTGAGAGCGGCACTGAACAAGAGGAAAATATAATAACAGGGGCCTTGCTGGATGCTTTCCACCCCCTCACCCCACAACTGTTTATTAAAGGTGAATTCCTGAGGGTGTTCAGAACCTACCTCTGACTAGCAGAGATAATAACATTGAAAGCTTTGATGAGACCAGCCTGAGCTTCCAAATTTCTGAATCTATATGAGTTTTTTAACTCCCGAGGGGTTAATATATCCAGGTGAGAGAGTGGACGACTAACCTGTATCTATCAACCACTCAGATCACCACAGCCAGAGCTACAGGAGATGATGTGGATCACAGGACACCCTCTCTAACACTCCTCAGGCTCCTTCCAGCCCCCTGTGTGGACCTGCAGCCCCACTTCTCCAAGGTGAAAATAACAGCAGCAGAGTTGGGGTGCTCAGAAGGAGCCTCCAGTGTCCAGCACTCAGTATTTTGGAAACCAGGTGATTTCTGCAACACCAGGAGAGAAGTTTGACCCACACCATCAGTGGCAAGTTTAAAGACACAGAAGTTGAAACCAGGGACCATTGAAAGTAGCTTTGTTTCACAAAAAGACACTTCCATGGCTCTAGGAGCCCCTGTAATTGAAAGACTGCGGGGGCCATGGAAACCTCCAAGCACAAGAGATGGGGCTTTTTTTGTCAGCATTTATGGTTTGAGATGGAAAGAAATTGTTTCACAATGCAATGAGAACTGGTGCCTGGACACAGAAAGACAAGAAGATGGCTTCTTGGACCTCCTGAGTCTGATTTGGGTCATCTTTGAGACAAAAAGTCAATTGATAAATCTCTCCAGAATCAGCAACTGAAATCCTGAGAAGAACACAACCAAACCAGCTCATGCAGAAGTAGGACAGAAAGAGGGACCTTGCCAGCTGTTCCCAACATGAATTTTGTGTAATTAACATGCACCGTAAATGAAGCAAAGCCAACATGACAGTCACAGCTGGATTGTCTTCTTTGCTGAGCTTTTTCTCCATCTGACCAACTGCAGATATCAGCATCCCTTCCTTTTCTGGGTGCCAGATGAAACCCCATGACCAGCCCAGCTCTGGCCTGGCCTCCCTTCCATGCTAACCAGCCTTTTGCAAAACAGACATCTCTGCCCATTTGTGGGGTGACCTTTGCTGAGCCACCTTGGCACTAAGTAGCCAAAGCCTTCTGCTGACCTGGGGTAACTGCTTCTTCTTTGCAGTCCTGTTATCACTTCTCTGCTGCTGCAGAGCTCTCTTAATGTCAAGCAGAAAAAAAATGGATTGGGTGGAAATGCAGGGAAATAAATTCACAGGTTATTATGATGGAAATAGTTTAGCTTCAGTTAACTTTAGCAGTAAACACACAACAGAAGTCTGCAGTGCCTAGGGTGCCTCCTCACTGCTCCTCCTCACAGAGAGCTGAGAACTGGTGGCTCTGCACATCCTCTGTTCCCATGGCCAGCTTCCCAGTTCACCCAGCAAAAAGCAGGTTGAGTGGGAAAGCCAAGCTTTGACTGCTGAGTTCTCATTTCTGGATGCATGCAGAGCATTAATAACCCTTCCAGTGGCATGATGTATCTCCCCCCTTCCTCCTACCCTTCTTCCTTTGTCACAAAACCTTTCTGCATCTCTCCATGAGCCAAACATTCATGATTTTCTCTCCCCTTTACACAGCTTTCTATTCCCTGCCAAACTTCCTGTATAGGAACATCAAACCATTCCTTGTATGAAACCATTCCAACTTGGAGGTCTCCTTGCTCCAGTCTTCAAACATGCCAATCTCAGAATGTCAATAGTCCTTTCCAACAGCTTTATTCCTCCATCCTCACCTGCTGCTGCGGGCAAGTTCACTGCAGTACAGTGGCTCTCTTTCCCTTTGTTGGTGCTGGTGGTGTCTGGCATGGTCTCTGGGCAGTAGAGGGATGATATGTGTGCCAGAGTAGGACCTGTAGCTGAGAATGAAGCTCCACACAGGCATCCTGGATGCACAGCCCTGGATGAAGGAGAGGGAAAGCATAAAACCAAAGTGAAACGTGCACTTGGGCAACTGCAAGAATTGCTCAGATGTAGTTAGTGACAGCAATAATTGAAGCTCAGGAACTTCAGTACAGCCCCCCTCTGTGCTGATTTCTTCCCTTCATTTCCATGCTTTCCTGCTTCACCCTTGCTCTATCTTATGAAGTCTGTGTGTGCATGTGTGTGTCCCCTGAGTTGCCAGCCTGACAGGCCCCGATGATGGGTTGCTGATCCCATGGATCACAGAGCTCTTAAGCCCTTCCTCATCCCTTCTGAACACATCCCTTCACTCCAGATGATGCAGTGAGCTTCTTACATATCTCTCAGTTGCCTGGTTACCAGGTTAACACTGATGACAAGTGCTGGGTGACAGTTTGTTTAACACTGCTTCCTCCGTGATCTGGGCTCCAGCCTTCTCCATTCCTAACTCCCTGCAGTGTCAAGCCTTCAGATGCTTTTTCCAGTAACCAGCCTCCTGCACCCTACATTCAGCCTAGCCTATCCTGTCATCTCCAGTGTCCTCCAATTGAGTTACCTTGTCACATTGTCACAGACCAGCTTCCTCAGGATCCCGCAAAATTTTTTCCATGATTAAATGCCTCCATTCTCAAGAAGGCTGTCACAGGAAAGATCAGTGCTTTTCCTCTCCCCCTGCACTAGAAAGAGGATATGGCCTTATATCATTGATCCCCTACCTTATAAACTCAGTCTTGAGATGTCTATCTCTGTATTTTCACATATGGCCTCATGAAGCAGGATATAGTCTGAACTGTTGCCACTGTATTATAAAGGAGTAATTTTAGTAATAATGTGCATAACTGCCAAACCTCTCCCTCCATCACTCATATGCAGATGATGCCCTTTAAAACACAAGTCACCTCTCTTTTATAGATTTATAGTATTGAGCACAATGTAGCTCCTACGTGTTCCCATAATGCAAATAAATTATATCTTTAAACCTAGATTTCCTTCTTTGTTGAAAATGAGGAATGGCTTTCATATTCTTTAGTTTTATCTTCTTCCTGTGTTCTTGTCCTTAGTAACATCATTGGAGCTGTTGAGTGAATGCATCTGATTTTCTAACCCCAGAACTCCTTCTCAGAGAAGACAACTCCAATCATCAAAGTCTCCCCTAGCCTGGCCCAGTGTGATCCCATTGCACCTCTAATGCTTCAGAGCATCTTCTTCTTCTAAGCTAAAATAGGACAGAAGTCATTTCACAAATAACTCTACAGCTGAATGGTCTTTTGGAGAGAGGTGTCTCAGAGGCTGTATGAGAGGCATTTGTCCAGCTGGCAAACAGACTGACCAAAATATATTTAATTCTTCCAGTGCTGAAGCCCAGAGCTTTTGGATGAATATGTGCTTAACTATTTATAATTGACCTTTGCACAAGAGAACGTGAAATTTTTATAGCCTAAAGCCTCATTTATTAACTTTACTGGAGTGTAAAATATTGCTGTTTGCTATAAATTTGTACCAGGACAAACAATATATATGCTAATTAGTGGCTGTGCAGCCATTCAGGGCGTATGTGCTCACCAGTCATCTCCAACAGGCAACAGAGAAGAATGGAATAGACAAATGACAATTGAGTAGTTTGATACTCTCTGTTCAAACAGTGAAGTCTGAAGAGGTGAATTAATGGTGTTCATTATAACAAGTCCATTTCCTTTTCATTTCCTTTATAAATTAGTCCAGGTAACATGCTGTGTCCCTGAGAGAGCCGATCAGAGGCAACCTGCTGAGATGCACCTGCAAAACCTATCACTGTGGAGTTCTTTCATCACTCCTTACTCAGCTTTCCTCTTCCTTTGCCTTCATTCAGCCCACCAATTCATCTTCTCCATTTTGTCTCCTCCATCTGCACTTTTTCCTTTTATCCTTTCCTCTATTTTTGTTTTTGTGTTACTTTAATTTTTTTCCCTTTTTTTGCTTGTCCCTCTTCTTCTTTCTTCTTTCTTCCTTACCTTTTCTTCATATTGTCTCTTGCTTCTTTTTTCTCCCCAGTACCTTTTGCTCACGATATATTATCCCATTAGTACTTTTGGGATCTCATCATTATTTTATTAATTTTAGAACATTCAAAGGCACATATCCCTAATGCCCATCAAAACTCAGTACGAAATACAACCACAAGGAGAAAAAAAGAAAAAAAGAGAATGAGATGTGGTCCATGTGGCTGAACCAGCTGTTTCATGGTTGGTTGGCTTTTGGTAGCAAAGTAGTAGAGATAATAAAAGGACCCTGTCGGAAACATCGCAAATGGTCCAGGATCTGCAGCTGCATCTGAAGATCATAGAATCGTAGAATGGTTTGGATTGGAAGGGACCTTAAAACATCTCCCACTAGACCAGGTTGCTCCAAGCCCCATCCAACCTGGCCTTGAACACTGCCAGGGAGGGGCAGCCACAGCTTCTCTGGGCACCCTGGGCCAGGGTCTCACCACCCTCACACCAAACAATTTCTCCCTAATATCCAATCTAAATCTCCCCTCTTTCAGCTTGAACCTGTTACCCCTCATCATATCACTCCATGCCCTTGTCACAAGTCCCTCTCCAGCTTTCCTGTAGCCCCCTCAGGCACTGGAAGGTGCTCTAAGTTCTCCCTGGAACCTTGTCTTCTCCAGGCTGAACAACCCAAACTCAGCCTGGTTCTGTGTTTGTCACAGGTGCATCAGTGTATAAAAGCTGGAAAGATGAGTGGTAACCTGTTAGCAATGAATATGACTGCTCTCAATAGTTGTCCAGGGATGGGGAAATGGGAGACAAATGCTGTTTTAAGACTGGATGGTCACAAAAATTTGGCATGGATCGGAAATTATGCTTTTCAGAAGACATTCTTCCTTTTCTCCATCCTTCCTCTTCTCCCATTTCCCAGCCACGCCTCCAGGTCACTGTCTATGGGGCATAAAAAGCAGCTGGGACACTCAAATGGGGAGCACTCAAAACTGCAATAATGCTCAGTCATCTGTAGGAACAGCAGAAATCAGAGAGGGATTGGGGACACAACCAAGGAAGATCCAGATATAATAAACCCACTAAAAAAAGTGTGTGTATATATATATTTCCCTTGGACACAGTTTTGGGATGCTGGTTTCCATGGAATTTAGATCATTTAAGGAATCCAATTGAACTAATTGGATTGTGGAAAATTGTTCAGGATTTTCTATCAAAATATTTGCAAAGAAGTATTTGGTTTCTATCAAAATTAAAAAAAAAATACAGCTCAAAAATACCAACATCACAGGAATTGCTTCAAATTTTCCTTTAAAGTAGACAGGAATGAGCCCTATTCTGAAGCCCGTGGGAGAGAATAATGTGACCCAAAATACCATTATCATGAGGCAAATTGACATAGCTGAAGGATTTTAACTTATAATATATTTTTTTGCATTTTCAAGCTATCCTTTAACTATTTTGCAACAAAATTACATTTATGAATCCTATTGATATATTGAAATCTCTCTAGTGGGACAAAATTCTGCATGTGAATCAGATCTGTATTCTGTTATAAATGTTAAATAAAAACATTTCCCTAAACCCACAAACTTTCTGCTTCCTGGGGAATAACATAAACCCTGCTGTTAAGCTGTCCTTGGATATCTGTAAAGGTAAATAAAAAACAAAATACTTCATTAACAAAACTGTTGTGCAGGAAAAAAATATCAGCTAATCAATCTCTCCGAGTTTATACATATTAAAAGAGAAAGCTTCTTTTAATGAACGTTTTTCTTATTTTTCCCCATTAATTTTAACAAATTTAAAATGAACACAATAATGTACCAAAAGGTCTCCAGGGTTTTCCAGTTCTAAGAGAAACACTTTGCCAAAACCACAGGTTTTGCACTGTTCTCATTTAAAGACAGACTTTCAGCTAAAGCGTAAGATTGGGTTTAAGAAGAAAATTATTCCAATGAGCAGGAAATGTGTTTTGGGGTTGAAATCTGTATTGCTATTATAGATCTGTTTTTTGTACAGCAAAATAGGTGGCATTGCTGCGACATACCTGGGGCTGAGGCAACTTGATGGATTTCCTTTCAAATGTTAGGTTTTTTTGGGAAATGAGAGGACAGGCCAGGAGGGATTTATTCCCAGTGCAGTCCAGACCCAGGCTAGTTGAGCAGAAGTGTGGTCTGGGTGGTGGAGGGCCACTCCATCTCCAGGCTGCACTGTCGCCAAGGCTTGGAACAGCACATGGGGTTTGGTTCAGGATGCAGCAGTAAGGGAAAGTGTCAGCATGAGCAGAGATAAGAGTGTTCAAACACCCACTGCCTTCAAAGATTATTTTTTAAATTGCTGATTGTGAGAAAAATTATGGGCCAAATTGTCTGCCTGTGTAGCTCATCTCAACTCCAGTAGAGTTATAGTAGGAGATACATTGATTGTATCCAGAGTGTGCCCAAGCTTTCTGTGCTCAAACAGCATGAAAACAGCTAAAAGAAAAAATACATGAGGCTTTTATAAGCATGTTTTGAATTCTTGTTTATGTGTCATCTCTATTTTAAATCTTTAGGATATGCTGGGATCATCGGGGGGTGGGAGTTGTGGTTTTGTTTTGGTTTTTTTTCCAACTGCATTTACAGTACAAAGGCACCACATGTTTTCTTATACACAAAAAAACCCCCGAGTATTCCTTAATAATTGCCTCCAAGAACTGGGGATTTATCCGAAAGTCCAAAGGAGTCTGGTACCATTGGACAGTGAGGGGAAGGAGGAAATGTCTGGGATTTTTGTTTATGGGGTAGTGATATGTAAGTACATTCCTATTAATCCTCAGTATCATGGATGCTTTTTTCCTCTCATTGACCCTCCATTTTACATGAAAATACGCTGGAGATCTCTGATCTTATTGGCACTTCTCCTTTTCACAGCTTCAGAATGGGAGATGAATAGTTAATGACCCAAATTCTTAATTTCATCAAGCACTGGACTGGCCCAAATCAGAGACAAGAACCTGGCAGCCTCAGCCCCTTCATGTCATCAATTTAGGATTGTCTGCTACATTAAATTTATCAATAAAGAATTTAAAAGATCTTCTTCCTCCTGTGCTTTTTAGTGTCATAGAGGAACTGCACTATTCACATGTCCATACATTTAAGCATAAACTGAGCTTTATGATCACTTTCATTCCATTTTTTGGCAAACAGTAGATCAGTGAAGGCATCACCTTAAAAATATTGCCCCAGTTGATACCTGGCATAAAATGCCATTGATTTCAGTAGAGTTGTGGAATTTGGCTCACTGCTATAAACACTTCCCATGAAGCCCTATTCAACAGAGTGTTGGAAAACCTCCTTACTCACATTTTAGGTGATCTCAGTGCGGTGGCAAAGCCATTAGGACATTCTCCCATGGTGTCAGAGCTGCCAATTCAAACCTTTCTCCAGCCTTCTGCAACCTTCATGCTTGCCCTCTTCCTGGGATGCCATGGCTGGAATTGGTGAAGGGGCGGGTGCAGTGAACCTGGCATGCAGACACAGGAAGGCTGCTTCAGCACAGAATCCCAGAATCCTAGGGGTTGGAAGGGACCTCGAAAGCTCATCCAGTCCAACCCCCCTGACAGAGCAGGGTCACCTAGAGTCCATCACACAGGAACGCATCCAGGCAGGGTTTGAATGTCTCCAGCCAAGGAGACTCCACAACCTCTCTGGGCAGCCTGGTCCAGTGCTCTGGCACTCGCACAGGAAAGAAGTTCTTCCTGAGATTCACATGGAACCTCCTGTGCTCCAGTTTGCATCCATTGCCCCTTGTCCTATCATTGGTCATCACTGAAAAAAGCTTCGCTCCATCGTCCTGCCCCTCACCCTTTACATATTTGTAACCAGGGATGAGGTCACCCCTCAGTCTCCTTTTCTCCAAGCTAAAGAGCCCCAGCTCCCTCAGCCTTTCCTCATAAGGGAGATGTTCCACTCCCTGCATCATCTTTGTGGCTCTGTGCTGGACTCTCTCAAGCAGTTCCATGTCCTTCCTCAACTGTGGGGCCCAGAACTGGACACAGGACTCCAGATGTGGCCTCACCAAGGCAGAATAGAGGGGGAGGAGAACCTCTCTTGACCTACTAACCACCCCCTTAGGGCACAGCTCCTTAATGCTGCTCCTGCACCTCCTTCATTTCCCACACCAGAGGCAGCTGAACAGAACGCCAAATGCTTTGTCACTTGCTTTCAGTTGCAGAGGGCAGCATTTATATGTCGTTTTATCCCCAGTCAAATTAATAATGACTAACATTGGAGCAGCTCAGCCAGCTCCAGGGCTGGACGGCTTTTCTGGATCATGTTCAGCTCCTGACATGCCTGGCAGCAGCAGCCAGGTTTTAACTGTTGTGAGTGAAGGGACTGCTCGCCTTGACTCGTCCCCCACAATGGTTCTGCTGCCACTGCTAATATTTGAACAATGTGTTTGCCAATTACGTTAATACAAACAAGTCCCTGGATCCCAAGGAAAAGGCTGTGCAAGCCCACAGTGAAAGAGATCCTGGCGGTCTGGCTGCTCTGCAGAGACTCATGCTGCAAGGCAAGGGCAGGAGTGAGGTTTTTGCCAGAGGGGACAGAATTGCTTGGCCAGGCTTAGCTTGGCTAAGTGATGGGTGACCCCCCAAACCCAGGCTGGGATGCTGTCCTGGTTTCAGCCCAGCCAGCAGCAAAGCCCCAGTGGTGCTCGCTCACTGTCTCCCCCCTCGGTGCGATAGGGACGAGAATCAGAAGGAAAAGGGAAAATTCAGAGGTTGAAATAAGGACAGTGTAACAGGACAACACAAGGAGAGAAGAAATTACAATAACCACAACACCACTAAAAGAACACCCAAAGAGAGTGACACCCAATTCAATCGCTCCCTCCTGGAACCTTATACCCCACACATTCCAGAGCCACAATCCCCACCCCCCACAAGCACCCCTCAGTTTCTATACTGGGTATGGTGGACCTCTGTGGGTCAGGTCTCCTGGTTGCATCCCCTCCCAGCTCCTTGTGACAATTAACTCTATCCTGGCCAATCCCAGGATGGATGCAGCAGGGGTTTCAGAGATGCCTGGCTTGTGAGGTGCCTCCTAGGAGTCAAACACCAAGTGTGTTCCTTTCACTTCTCCAGATATATCCTGTCACAAATTGAATTTGTCCAGGTGAAACATGAAGGTATTTTGCACTTATTTTCTATTTATATGTGATCTGCTCTGATGTCAAGGGTTAGTGTTCTTTTGCCTCTCTCTGCTGCTTTCTTGATTAACTTGATTAACCACTCATGTGTGGCTGGTTTCCCCCTCTACAACCTGCCATAAGGCCCTGCTGGTCTGTTGACCTCTGGTTTGAATAATCAGAAACTCCTTACCTAGGAGGAAAATATCATCCATGAGTGCTGAGAGTGTGAGCTCAGGGAATAAAGGTCCCTCCAGGACATGGGAAAGCAGTTGGAGCATCTGGGATGGAGAGAGTACAGCATGAACTAGGGAATGAGGCCATGCAGGGCAAGTTGAAAGATGACAGCATCTGTCTTTGTTACCTCAGTGTCCCCATCTCTATGGACAAGGCCAGTGGGAGTTATGCTCCTCTTTCAAAGGACATTGTGTTTCCAGCTCCCTTCCTCCTCAGGTCAGACCTGAAAACAGAAAGTAGCCTTGGGAAGCAGGCAGAGCTTCAGTGCTTTGTGTCTTTGGCACACACACACGTGTGCCCACATGCACATCCTCACATTGAAAATTGGCACAGACCTTGCCACTGCTGTTCTTGTGAAACAGAAAATACTGCACAGCTGGTTTAATAGCCTTTAAAAGTCCCATTTGGAGCTGTTCAGGAGCTAAGCCTCATCGTTACAGATACGCTCATAAAGCTGTCATCATTAATTGCCACCCACTGCCACCATGGCACCGAGGTCACATCTCCAGGAAGGGGAAGGCCAGTTTCACCTGGGTTCCATCCCACAGCTGGGGACATTGCTATCACCCTTCTTTATCCCCAAGACAACACCATCAGCTTGTTTGAATGAGCAGAAAATCCTCCTGCTGCCCCAAAGTTCAGGATCTTCTGTTCTTGTTTCAGCTCCAAATGCCCATCTGTCTCCAGCCATTTCCTAAATTATGCCTGAGCAGCCTCCATTTGTTCCCTTCTGAACCTGCTCCAATATTGTGGGTTTGAAAGTTCACCTCCAACCTGGCCATTATTGGCTTTGCCATCCACTTAGGAGCAACTGTGAAAAACAGGAGCAGAGAGAGGCAAGTGAGAGTCCTGAGAAAGAATAAAAAAAATTAAATGCCAGCTGAGCTCTGAAAAACATTTTCTAGCCCAAATAGAAAACACATCTTCCTTTTTCATTTTAGATCAGAAATAGGTGGCTGTTGCTTTTCTTTTGTTTTGTTTTTTTTTTGTTTCCTTCTTTTTTTTTTTCCTTTTAGTTAGTCATCCTTAAGACACTCAGCAAGGTGGTTTGGGAAGGGATAGATGGAGGTGAAATTACAGCAAAGTGACAAACTCAAATGAAGAGAGTACCAAGATCTGGCAGGCTGTCCCTGTCCATGGCATTACTCCTCCCTCAAATGAATTCTTTTTGTCAGTGTTTCCCCTTGGCTGTCCTCCTTTCCCAGGCTCCCCTCTCTCTATAAATCAATCCTGCATCTCCCTGCTTTGGTCCCACATCCTTTATCCCCCTTCTCTGACTCAGGCTTATGCTTCTGGTTTCCTCTACCATCTCTGTGCAGCTTTTCCTTCTTCAAAATCCTCAGTTCCAATCCTTCTCTCAGTCCCCGGGATGCCCCATTCCTTCCCTACACTATTCATGTTTATCAGGAATATCATCACCCTACAGACATTCCTTCTGATTGCTTATTTAATCCCCTAATTCTCTTTTCTGTAATTACAGTGGTTTCTTCCCCATTGCCATCTCCCACAGGCTCCTCTTCATCTTTAGTCCATGCTTCTCCTGCTGTGGGCTACCCCTTCCATAGTTTTCCCCCTTTTAGCCATTCAGTCTCAGGCTTTTCTGTATTCCAGGGTGAAGACACTCTTCTGCTTCAGGGTCCACTGGTTTGCTGGTATTATATGTACCACCACACCACACTTTTCTCTCTGGAACTCACTGAAGGCATCTCCTGGGTGACCTCCAGTCAGCTTTGCTCTGCAGTGCACCATCCATGCTTTGTTTTGAAATCCCAGTACATACATAAGGGAATTTATTCCCTCACGCCAGCTCCTGAAGCATGAGATTAGAAGAAATGGAAGTTATAAAAACTCACTTGCAGGAGAAATGCAAACAAAGCTCAGCCCAGGCCAGTACCCGACTGGCATTTGCCCAGCTGCTGTACTGGTGAGCACCAGGACCAGCTCCAGTACAAGGAGGAGGCTGAGGGCAGAAGTGTCCAGAGCAGGATTGCAAGGAAATGCACTGAGAGATAGCTAGGCATGTAGATATAGATATGTGGAGGTACTGATAGATATAGATATATAAAAATGCTTTATAGAGTCTCTTCCTTTCTCTCATCCTTTTGCATCAATACCATTTTTTGCCAGGGTCCAAGAACAGCAGCGCATCTGCAACCACATCCATAGCCAGATCTCAACAGCCCAAGTGACAGTGGTATCTGGGGACTTAAAAATTTGTCTATGCCTCAGGAGACGTTATTCCCAGTCTTGTTACTTAAGGGTCTTTAAACTCCTGCATGTCATGCAAAGGCCATGATCTAATGGTCTAATAGTTAGGAATATGATGGGATAAAGGTTGGACTTGATGACCCTGGAGGTCCCTTCCAACCAGAATGATTCTGTGATTCTATGATTCTATAATGTGCAGTGGGATGGGTGTAATGGGATGCTATACAGAAGGGTGTTTCTATAGACCTTGCTTTAAAGATATGTTAAATGCCAATAACAAGATCCTTATGAAAGCCTACAGTGAGAGCAATTCATTCATGCTAATATGATATCAGGAGTAACTTGTTTGAGAGCAGTATAAATAGAAGGAGATCAGGCTTTCCTGTAGGTCTAATTAGGAAATCTTCTGAATAAACCTTGATTTATGTTTCTCCAATGGGGCATTTCCTCAAGGAGTAAATAACTTGCCATTGATTTCCTTACTTTGAGTTTACCCATAGTCATTGTGCAACCCAGGGGAGGAAGGTATATGCCCCCTCCCCCCCCCCTTAAGGGTTGAGAACAGGGAAAGAAAGTAAAGAAAACTTAAATGAGCTGATTGCCATGTCCTGCTTTGCAGCCATAGGACACCTTGCTCTCCCTCGCTGCTGGTAGGAGACTGGCTGGGCAGTGCTGTGAATTAGGAGGGCTCATTACTGCATCCTTTAGCATTCAGAGCCTTGCAGACGTCTGCAAACCTCCTCAAGAGCCCAGTGGAACATTTAAAAGAGAAGCTGCAGCATTTTCTTTTAAAGAGCTGTTGTTCTGTCTCCAGCTAAAGTGCTGCTGTAGCTCACTTCTGGGAGAGAGGAGCCTTCTATGGCTGTGTGACTATGCTACTTCAGACTGGAGTCCTTGGGGAACCATCCCAAACACACTTTGGAGGCAGGCTCATCACCCGGGCAGCATTTCAGCAGAACTCCTGCTGCATGGGAAGGGGATGGTCCTGGCCCAGCCAGGATACAGCCCACCCTGTCCCATCAACAGTGCCCTGAGGGATGCTCACTCCATGTCTTCCTCTTCAGGAAATCTCTGAATTGGACACCAGCAGGAAGTTATTTCTCTTCCCCAAAGCATCAAATCACAGAGCACTCAAGCAGAGTCAGCTTAGAGATATTTTTCATTCAAGTAGCAGCTAAGAGAGCTTCACTGCCCCGTGCTGCTGTTTGGTTCTGTGGCACCTGAAGAGGCTCCTGTTGCTTTGGCTCCTCAGCTTTTCATTCTCTCCCCCACAGCCCCTCTACAGTCCCTGAACACCCATCTAAGCCAGCTCATCCCATGCATGCAACGATTCTGCCAGGTCTCAGCAGCAGTAGAGAGGTCTCCTGAAAAAACAGACTGAGTGTCTCTCTAGACATTTGAGATGCCTAGCATGAAAAACACCCACTCATTACATTTTGTGGTTGATTTATTATCTACTGAATGACAGTCATCTTTGACAGCCCATTCCTGACCTCCTTCAAGCCAACAACCAACTGCAATCCTGGGTTTCCCTTTTCAGTAACACCAGCACATAGACAGAGGGGGAAGAAGGGGAGAAGAGAAAAGTTAGAAGTTAAAAAATAATGAAAATCCTCAAGTCTTGCACACTACTAACCATAGCAACAGCATGATCTTAATGCCACAATCTCTATCCTCCCATCGCTTTCTCCCCAGGGGAACGGATCCCTCATCGTTTTGTGTGTTAACTCAGGGACCAGGAATGTGCCAATTCATTACAGTGGCTGCCTCGAAATTTGGAGGGACTTTTTGATAATTCTGTGTATTCTGAAAAATCCCAGCCCTCAGAGTCATGATGTTTTGTATGAATCAAATCAGCTCCTCTCAGTCTCTCTTTTACATACATTAATACTTCATTTTTTCCAAAGATAGGTCTGCAATTTTCAAAAATTAACAAGGAAATTTAAACAGTCAAATAGAGCAGAAACGTATACAAACATTCATTATTTACTAACATTTTCTGTAATATATCATTAGCCTTATAGTAAGCTCTTGATTTTTTGTGAATCTGCCACCTTATTATTGGGGTTGGAAGTGCAACCACCTATTGTGAACATTTCAGTTTACTCACAACAGCAAATACTAGCTGTAGTAATAAAGGTTAATTGGTAGGATGGTATCACAGCCCACACAGTGGGCTTGTTCAAGATATCACCCAGAGCCCCCAGATCTCTGTGGGTCTGACAATGAACCAGGGGAGCATCAGGCAGGGAACCCTCACAAGCATCATCTACAGACAGGGCTGGTGGGACTGAAGCATGGCAGTTTTACTAGCCAGCAGCCCTGGAGAGAGCAGTGGAGATGCCATGATATCAAGCCACCTTTCACTCTCTAGTAGTGATTAATTATTCACTTAAAACTAGGTTTCATCTCCTGGCATTCTGTCCATAGGAAGCCACTAAGTGAGCCCTATTTCTGTGCTCATTGTCACACTCTAAACCTAAACAAACTTGCAGGTAAATGGTAACATCCATCAAATGACCACACAATGTGAAAATCCATTGCAGGGTGTATTTTTTTTTAACAACACTATTGAATAAATTAACCAGGCAGCAGAGCAGTAACCTTGAGATAAATGATTAGGTGGTTTTATTTTTTATTTGGAAAAAAAAAAAGATGACACAGTTTTATCATATTTATAATAAAAGTCATTGACATAATAAAACACTCCCATCACATCAGTATTCATTTCTGCAAATAGAGCGCTGACGTTTTATAATATTAACATGTGTTATAAATGTCACTGATATATTAAGATTTTCAGTCTCTCTAACCAAAAATATAGAGAGATGACTGAGGAAGAGATGACTAATTCTAAGAGATTAAAGAGAACATTTTCTCTTGCAATTAAATAATCTTCTGGTGATTGTGAGCTGTAGGAAACATACAAAAGTCTGGTTCTGTGATTGCAGTTTTTACCACCAGCACAGAATGACTGGGGGTGCTGAGTCACTGGGATATTAGGAAAACCTAGGCACGCTGGGAAAGGCAGGAGTTGGGGAGCTACTGGGCAGAGTGTGCATTGCATGGTGGTGTGGCTGCACCTACTGGGGCTCTTTTAAACTGCTCAAAACCTTGAAAAGTTCCTTTGGACATCTCTTCACACTGAGATATGTGGCCTGGACCAGGGCTGGAGATCTTCCTCCCTCCTCTGGGATGTAGGGCCAATGTTCAAGAGAAGATCCCTGGGCTTCCTCCTTTGCTGCAGGAATATGAACAGCTGCAGGGAGTTGAGTCCTGAATGGGACATTTGCTGCCCGTGCTCTGTTCCCGGGCTCTTGGCACAAGTTGTTCCTCCAGCTGCATGGAAGAGTTTGGCTCACAAACAGGAGAATGACTAGAACGTGATAGGGAGATCCAGGACCAGGACATGGCCTGTCTTGCAACAAAAACCGAGGGATGAGTTGTCAACAGGGCTAGATCCAGGAATGCGAGCTTTAGTTAATGACAAAGCAATAAACAATGAGCAAGAAATGGAGTCCACTGGCATCATGACTAATTCCTTCTAAGAAAAACTTGCTAAAGTTCTTGGGTACCACCAAGCTTTCATTGAGCTTGCAGATCCTGCCAGTCATTGTACTCAGAACAAGGCTCTGTGCTAACCAACAGGTAAGTTTATGTTTCAAACCCAGCAGCCTCTGGGAGGAAATCCAGAATAAAAGACACTTATGAGCTCTTTTGGTCTTCAAGTTTGAACTTCCAATGTAATCCAATCTGATAATTTCATGCCATGATTTTTGTATTACATCTGTAATTTCTGTCTTACTAATTTTAATCTGTTTTACTATTTTAATCAGAAAGAGCTTTTTGTGTTTTGTAGGGACTTTTCTTCTTTTAACCAACAGCTGAAGTACCTGAAATGCATTCCCTCCCAGCTGTTTAAATGACACATCAGTATTAATTCTTTTTCCTCCTACAAAGACATAACATATATTTATACAATAGGTCATTTCCCTAAAAAGCTTACAGTCTGGTCAGGTCAAAGAAATGAAAAGCCAGGAGCAAGCAGTTCAGGGGCTGACCCAAAGTCACACAGGTTGGCATCACGAAGGGGACAGCAAGTCCCCCTCGAGGCACACAGTGAATTTAAAGATCAGTCTTGCTTTGGCTGTTGAGATCTGATTACAGCAATGCACTGTAGTTCCCGCCACCAAAACAAGGTACTGACTGTGAAAGGGTGGGAGAAAGGAAGCAAACTGCAAATAATTTTAATATATCTGTATCTATGGGTATATCTGTGTCTATCTGCCTATCAGTCTTTCTCAATGTCTTTTCCACTGGGATGCAGACGTCTTCAAAATGTTTTCATCAGCTCCCCAAACAAATGTCACAGGCATTGCCAAATTTCAGTTCACAGGGCAGAAAATGTGTGTACTTTATATCGTTCATCTATATTCGGGGAAATAGTGCTGGTGTAATTATGCCTGAATAGCTACAGGGGTAGAGAAGGCCTAAATAATTGCATTCCTAGACAATTGGAGTAATGTGTTTTAATTAGGTTTGCAGCTTTTTCCAGTTACATTTTGCCAGTGTTGCAACTCATGGTCTTTGAAAGGGAGCAGGTGATGGGAAATAAACCTAGTAAACATGTTCTACGTACACCTTGTTGACCTTCAGCAGTTACATCCTTAGTTACTGCAGAAGCATTTGTTTAAGGGTAATTTGATCATGGGAAACCTCCTGGGGTTACTGCTGCTACAGGTCTTGAAAGGGGTCTGGCAGGGTTTATTTGTGTCACTTGTCAGGGTTTCCTCTCCTGGGAGTCCCAATTACACCAGCGTCAGGGAGGTATAAATTTAAATCTCCGGGCTCTGTGCGTCTCTGCAGATGAACTCATTGGTGCCTATGAGAACTGTTCCCATTGTAAAGTATCACGTACAATGACAGAGACCTTGGGCTGCTGAGAGCAGAAAAAACAATAAACATCCCACAGAGAGGAAATGAATTTTCCCCCCGTCTGCCTTTCCCTTTCACTCCACTGCATAATAACGGCGAGTGTTTGGATTGCAGGGGCTGCCGGGGCCACGGGTGAGGGGAGGAGGGAGAAGCAAAGGCAGCAGAAATGGAGATTTTGTACTTACTAAAGCAAGTTATTTTTCAACCTGCGCTCAGCTTTAAAGTTCACCACTGAATTATTAAGTGTGGCAGGCTTAGAATCTGCTTCAGCAAATAACAGCTATATTTCTTTGGGAAAGCATGGAAGCCCAAAACTTGGGACTGTGGGAAAAGCAGAGCAACTCCAGTGTCTGGCCTGGAGCCAGCAGCCTTTAGACTATCCACAGGAGGTGGTCCATAGTCCAGAGTTCTTCACTCTGTCACTGTCCTTCCCCCACTGCTGGTTGCTTGTCTCTTGTCTCAGCCCAGCTGCCAGGCGGTGGTGGGGAAGAAGAGGTAGTCTTGGAGTAGGCAGCGAGAGAAGCAGATAGAATAGATCATGGTATCTGGACTCACATGAAGATTCCTCCTCTAAAGTAAAGGTCAGGATTAATGGACTGATGGGAAAAAAAAAAAAAAAGGAGTGTAGCTAATCTCACACTTATCTAGGTGTTGCCAAGAAATCCCATTTTGCAAACAGAAAACATTCAAACGTGCATACTCAGGTGCAGCTGACAGAGGGGCAGAAATCCCATCTTTTAGCTCTTATCCACAAACTACCCAGCTTAAGCAAGTCACTGCCTAATAATAGACCCTGCTGATCTCTCCAAACACTCATCTCTCTGTTATTTCTTTGACTGCAGGTGAAATTCTTAACCATTGCTGACTTGCAAGAGTGAGGTTTCAGTGTGGTTGCACCACTGGAATGAGGGGAAAGCTCAGAGTTGCTCTTCCAGACAAGTTGGAGACTCAGGCCAACATCACTAAGAAGACAGTGTTTGATTCACACTGTGAAGATTCCTCTTGCTACTGAAGTGCTGAAGACTTAATTATGGTTTTAGATGATAGCTTAGATTCAGAAGCACAAGCTGTATTGTACAAACAAGGAAGCTCACTCAACAAGACACCCAAGACAGCCCAGCCCAACCCCTTCAAATGCGTTGCATAGATGATTGCTTTTCCTACAAGATTAAAAACTGAAGCAACACGAAGGGTTAGTATGTTTCACAATGAATTCTGATTTATCAAACATGATTAGTGGATTATGAATATGGATGTGATTTCTGAAAAACAAAAGAAAGTTCATGTGGTTCATCCTTCTTTAAATATTAATTTAAACTCCAGGAGCGGTAACAGCAACACAGATATATTGGGTGTAAAGTCAGGAAATACAGAAAAAGAGGAAGGGAAGAGAAAAATTGGAAAAATCAGGAGAGCTCAAGTAGGATTGACTATGTCCAGGGATTTATTCAAGTCTTGTACAGTAAATGCAGTTTTAGGATGGAACAGGCTTGTCTAGAATCTATTTTGACATTTGCTATTAACCTTTGTGCTTTAATTTACTCCCAGAAACCAAAAGCTCAGATTTAAGGGAGGGAGTTCTCTCTCAGCCATACTATCTGTCTTTTTCCTTATTCCCCAGACACAGCCCTCAAGGTCGGGCATCAGTTCCCGTCTGCAGGAACCATCCTGGAAGTTCTTTATCACAGCATGCTTCCCAGAGTCCAGCAATCTTCTACCAGCTGGTTAAGCTGGCTTTAGAGCTGTGTTACATCCAAAGTGCATAAAGAAGTAATTAGGGGACAAGAGAAGGCTCAGTGCAGTTCTAGCAGGACTGCCTGGAGATGAAAAGACAGTGGTTTTGGAGTATGGAGATGGATGCAAAGAATAAAGTTTCACACCAAAAGCTGGCGTGGGATAAAGGTTCATCTGAGAGCTGGTTGCAAACCCACCAAGGGTTGGTGGGCAGCTAGGATCTTGGGCACTATAGAGGTGACCTCCAGCCATAGCTAAGGCCAAAATTTCAGGTTTTCTGCCTGAAAGGACAATGACTCTTGTCTTCACAACAACTTTCAGGTGCTTCTTATAAGGCAGCACAAACACAGCCAGTGACCATGTTTCCATGCTGTTGACAAAAGCGAAGGGCTAATCTGCTGTTGTGAGGGCCTTAAACCTCTAAACAATATCAAGATATCACTCTGCCTAAGCATACAAGGTCTCCTGTGCTCATCACCATGGTATCTGAGCGTCTCATTTATTATAGAAACAAACAACTCACTTCAGAAACGAGTTAAGGTTGCTAAGTGACAACAATGTACTTAGTTATCACATCATTTGCAAAACCCTCACACTTAAAAACAAGGAAATGAATGATTAAGGACTCCTGAAACCCTATACTGCCCACATAATAAATATATATTTTTAACATGAGTACAAAGGAGTGCACTTTTTATTTTGGCAAAACAACCTGATGCTTAACCTGTGGAGTGTTTGCTTTATTGTTTCTCCTCTTTTATGTGATATTTTTATTGCATTGAATTTGGCATACAAGCATTTTCTTCTAAGGAATATTCATAAGTGGCAAATATGATTAGTTAGTTGAAGTATTTCCAAGTACTATTATTACTGGGTAATGCTGCATTTGTAATAGGTGAATGTGTGCCCTTTTTTTATGAAAAAAAAAAAAGTTTTCCATAATATTGTTGTTCTTCAAATCTAAAACCATTTTGTAGGTGTCTTTCAGATTTTTTACAAAGGTTTTGTTTGCAGGAGTGATCATAAAAATGTATCTCTCTTGGATCAGAATTAAGATTGTTGAGGTGTCTTGTGGCATGCATTCCTTTGTATTTGACAAAACAATTTAGGTTAAATCCAAGTTCATCTAAAGTCAAGAAGAACTCTGACATTGCCTTCAGATGGGTCGGGATTTCTCCCTTTATGTGTTTTATGTAGGCAATGAAAGATGTATGATGTTCTTAATTATTTATCTCCTGGCTTTTAAGCACTTGGGTTTTGTACCTAATGCAATGGGAACAACTGGTGCTCAGGGAGTAATGCTGTTACTTAATTTTAACTTGTTTGAGGAACAAAATTGCTGTTTGTTTCAGGATTTCCTAGATCACTCAGGTGTTTATTTTCTGCTTTTCTATCTTTTACTTTTGTGTGGATAAATTAAGATTCAGAGCCTGCCTTTGTTTCAAGTAGACCAGAGCTGTGCAGCTTAGGAAGATGCAAATCTACCTCTCTGGAGGAACCTCCCATGGGCTGGGAGGTTGTACCTGAATGGGCCAGAATAGGTACCAGTCAGCTAAACTCAAGTTGTGGTCAGCCCTATTCGAGCTGATAACAGGAACCCCACATCCTTCTCACTGTCTGAAATTGCCAAGGAGGATATCTCCCCTGGGGATGTGTATAAATACAGATCCTTGGCTGGTGACAGTTCTCTGGGCTGCTCTCTGAGCCATGCCATGGTCCAGATTTCCGAGCAGTCAGGATATAAATGAAAGGGGAGATTTTCAAAAGCACTCTCCTTCGCTCATCCCTGCCATTCCAGTACATGCAAGAAGAGTTTCAAATGGACTGGGTACTCACTGAGCTGTGCTCTCTTGAAAAATGTGGCCACTTGCTTTGAGGCCTAAATGGGAGCTGGGTAATGTCACTTCAGTTGCTGGAAGAATTAGTCAATGACAAAAGGGCAGTCAAGGCAGCATGTCTCCATTAGCTTCCTCTTTCCTCCAACAATATCAATTATGGAAGCTTTTGCCCAAGGTTTCAAGTAATAACTATTTCTCTACAGCGTTACTATTTTTTGCACATAAAAATGCCTTTTGCATGAACCACTGTCAAGGTCTAATCTAATCTATTTATCTGTATTTACAAGGCACTTATCTTCCGCATCTAAGTGCTCCACGTGGATTAACAGACAACACTGTCATCCAAATACCACATTATTTCAGTGCCTTGTAACCCACTGAAAAATCTCCTGGGGTAAAAACTTCTCTCTTGGATCCCATGTCAAATGGAAAATATGATGAAGATCATGGCCATGTAGGGATCAAGAAGAACACTTTGTGCCAAAACCTGCTGTCAAAATTATTGTTGTTGTCAGTGGATGTGGCATCAGCAGAGGTTTTTAAGTTGTGTGGTTTAATGGCTAGGAATATGATGGGATAAAGGTTGGACTTGATGACCCTGGAGGTCCCTTCCAACCAGAATAATTCTATGATTCTATGATTCCTTGGCACACCTGGCCTCCCCTTTGTATCACCTTCTCAGCATGGGCAGTGTCTCCAGCTTCCCCAGGCTGTCCCCTCTGAGTGCAAGCACATATAGAGGACTACTATCTCTTGAGAGAGGTCCTGGGCTTCCTCCAGCTGTGAGTTTGCTATAGCAGAGAAAGAATTTCTGATTGCAGATCTGTCCTAGAGCTGTCCTGTAGCTGCTCTACGGCTGCTTGGTGCTCACAGTGCAAACTGAGGATGAGTTGGGCCTATCCACATGGAACCTTCCCCTAGAAGAGAAAGCATCTTCTGGAATCACAGAATCCTAGGGGTTGGAAGGGACCTCGAAAGATCATCTAGTCCAACCCCCCTGCCAGAGCAGGGTCACCTAGAGTCCATCACACAGGAACGCATCCAGGTGGGGTTTGAATGTCTCCAGCCAAGGAGACTCCACAACCTCTCTGGGCAGCCTGGTCCAGTGCTCTGGCACTCAAATAATGGAAATATGCCTTGAGAAAACCATGAACTTTTCTCTGCATCTTGGACAGGAAGACAGAAAAGGCTGATCAGGAAAGATCCCTGTCCCTCTGCTGGGGAAGCGTAGGCTCTGAACCGCTGCCTCTGGAAGAGACTGCACTGCGCACTTCAGGGTGTGCTTAGCCCTGCTGTGATTCAACACACTCAATATCCAAACAAACAAGGATTTAGCTGACTCGTAAATAGAGCCAGCACCCGCAAATTCCCCTTTCTCCCTCCAAAGGATTTGTCTAGTTTGTATTTTTAGGATTAGATTTGCCTCCGATGAGTAGTTATGAGACAGAACGTAGAGAAACGTGTCTTCTTGTTCAACATCTCCTTCGTGTCCTATTCACTCCTACACCACAGCCAGCATTTCCAAGCTAGCAAAGGGCCCTATGCTTCATTCTCCTGAATTCTGTCTCTGGGCTATGTGATATGGTTGGACAAGAAAGAGAGAAGAGAAAAGTGGAGAGAAAATATCAGCCCTTAACACAGCAGTAGATAGATATATTTTTAACACCAAACCAGAATAAATTTCTAGCTCTCCCTTTCCTTCATCCTTAATTTCCCTAAATGAGACACCTTCTGTGATGAATTCTCCCCAGGCAAAATAAAACCAGATTTTCCTCTGATTTTGGCTGGCTGGGTCAGGCCAAAACTGCCTGACAAGACCCATATATCACAGGGCAGGCAGAAGTAATGGGGGAACTGGGAAAGGGGGAGCTGGACTGCACAGCAGGACAATTAAATCCTGCATGTAGAAAGAAGAAAATGAATGGATTTTGGTAAGGGAGAGAGAAGGATGATTCCACTGCCAATTTCCTCATGAGAGGTGGTGTTGTGTGGGAGAGAGGAAGAATTGCTTCGTAAGAGGTGGAAAAAAAAGAGGTTGGAAAAAACCTGTTGAGAGCCTCATGCTAGAAATGCAGGTATCCAAAGCCAGCTAAAAGTGGAGGCAGGTTTCTGAGCCACAAGAGAAGGCCCTGTTTGGAGCAGCTGTCACTACAGTCTCCTAATTGAAAATAATTGGGATTCTGTCTCAAACCACAGAGCCCTAAATTAGCCAGTGCAGCCTCCACCAGGAAGCATCTGTTGCCATCTCCAATGGCAACAGTTCAACCCCCACCACATCCAGCCCGCTCCCTCCAGCCGCCAACTGGCAGGCGATGCCCGGAGCATCCTGCAGCAGCGGGCGAGGGTGCAGAGGGAGCCCAGGGAGAGGCGAGAGGAGAGTGAGAGCTGCTGGTGGCCTTGAGAGCCTGGGATGCCAGGGAGAGTCCTGATGTGGGGTGACCAGGGGGTGCAGGTGCTGCAGGGGAGGGTGGCAGGCTGGGGAGAGAGGCAGCTTGGAGAGGCAGCCCCAATTCCAAGCACTGCTTGACAGTGGCTGTTCCAATATCACATTCCACAAAGTGCCCTGGGAAAGATGGTTGGAATTAGTGCCTTTTGCTGATGATGTTCACAGCTCCTTTGTGCTGTTTGTATGCTTGTGTATAATTAAGATGGGGGTTTATTTCTATATTTTTGGCTTTGCACGACAAGAGGGAAGGGAAAAAATAGTGGCAATAGTAAAGAAAGATGAAAAGAACACTTGAGCTTTTTGGGGTGTTTTTTGTGGAGTGGGGATCCAGGAACAAATGACAATTGTAAATATTTGGAACAGGAAAGGGGGACTCCCCACTAAACCTTGGCGGGTGGTGTGTAGTGAAATGTTTGCTTACTGAAGGACAGACTTGAGAGAACTGGGGGACCACACCACCTTGCTGGTTTGCTTTCTCACATCTCCCTGTGGTCTGAATGTGTCCCACTCATTGCTCAAGGGTTACAGCTCCACATCACCAGTGACGTCCCTGTTCCCCTCCATGCCTGTCTCTGCCACTCCGCTAGCTAAACTGAGATGGAGAGCTGCTGGCCAGCTGGGCTCCCTCTGGTCCCTGATAGTCCTCAGCCACTGCAAACCAGGCAGAACCGGCTGGAAAACTAAAGGTGGGATGGGGAGGCAGCTCATGGGGCAAGTGGGCATTCAGTAAGCCTTCTGTGGCCAACACACCAGAAGCAAATCCTCCCAGGAGTCCTGGTCTGTGTTTTGTGAGCAAACAGGGGATGGGCGATGCTTTGAAAACCATAGTCCCAGACTTCTGCATAGACATCACCCTGTAGGGAATAGTCTGGAAAGACTATCAAATTAATTGATTACTACAAAATGCAGTATGCAGAGTGCTATGCACTACCTTCCCTTCTGCATGCCCCAGGCTTCCTTCTTTCCATTCACCAAAGTACTGAAGCCCTATAAATGGGGATTGCAGGCAGTGTGTGAAGGAATTTCTATTGCTGAAAAGAGACACAGAGTTAACAGATGCTTTTAAAGCACATTCATCCCAACCCGGGTGCCTTGGAGCCATTTTTGCTCTAGTATTGCACTTAGAGGTTTTTCATCCTGGAACCTGGCAGACTAAAGAGACTACAGAGAAGTCTGATGCATCTTGATAACAAATTGGATCAAATTGTCTGGGTTCTCTGTGCCTGGGGCAGATGCTGCAATGAAGCTGGAAAACACTTGGAGAAACCCGATTCCCCTCTCTGTGATACCTGCATCTGGGCTGTGAGATGGAGCAAAGGGGGACTTTTCCTCTGGAAATCATCCTTTGCTAAAATTTCTTCGGTTTAATAGAGTCTGGTTGAGTTACTCTAGCTTTCCTGGGGAAGTTTCACTAACACCCATTTTGCTTCCTACCTTGGATCTTAATTAGTGGAGTAGGATTTTATATTTGCCTGCTTATTTGTAGTGTGGTGTTTAGCACTTAACAAACACTAGCTGAGTGTGTTTTGGTTTTTTAAGCCTCTTAGGGACACCAGCTTACTCCTCTCTCAGCTTCAGACAAGAGGAGAGGGGATGGAGAGCTTTTGCTTTTCTTACTGGTATTATATTGGCATCCTTTTACCTGTCTTGAGATCAAGACCACCATCTATAAATAAAATCTGCTTATAGGGATGCACTACAAGTCCCCTGCCTGAGAGTGGCACTGAGTGCAGAAGGGTGGGAGAAAAGAAGACACTCTAACTCTTTTTACTGTGTTTTGTGTATACTTCTATGTAAACCTCACTTTTTTCCCACTGAGATGTAGACATTTTTCAAAACATCTTCATCAGCTCCTGAAGTAAATATCAAACAAATTACAAGATTTTCGTTCACAAGGGAGAAAATTCGTGACTACCTCGAGTGCCAAATGGCCACGGGGCATCTCTGGGAGAAAGCTGCTCTAGTTGGTGTTCTACATTAGTGAAACATGCACGCTGGGGATACTTGGGGCTAATTTATGGGAGCAGAGGGGAAGCAAAATACAGCTCTTTGCCTGAACCTTGTCTCCACCTATGCGATCTCAAACTGGCAGCATGAGGTTTTGTATTTATGCTCAGGAGAGTTCAGTACAAAGCAGTGTAAGTCCAGACAGAGCAGCACTTGAGAGGAGAACTCTTCTTTTTCTCACTACACTAGAATTCAGACCAATTTACATCTTGTCTTTCACTTAGGGTACCTATATTTCTATATTTCCTTTTTTTTCCCTTCCCCTAAATCTTAATCCAGTCCTTGGTTTGTGTAGTTCAAGGCACTGCTTTCTGTTCCTGACCTCTGTGCCATAGATCACATTAATCCCATCTATAAATTAGTTCATTTACGGAACATCAAGCACAAAACAAACAGCATGATGGTGCCTTTACTTGGCCATAATCCTGAATCAATACCATTTCATTCTTCTGACTAAATCAGTGGTGAGGATCTGTACCATCGTTTAAAGTGCTAATGGTCCACCTGTTATGTACCTTAAAGATGGGATCCTGATGTGGGATTGGGGCATCTTTCTGCCAGTATATGTGCTATTATCAATATGTCAGCAGTCCACCTGTTATGGTCCATACAGGCACTGGCAAACCATTATGTGGCCTGAAAGTCCACTGAGCTTGTCAGTCCTTGCTAATAAAAGCTCAAGAGGGAAACGTGCTTAGGAAAAGCCTGAAAGAAATCTTGAGAACTGTAGCAGAATATAACGTTAGAGGTCCATTTTTTGTTTGCTAAAAAAGTAATTCAGGGTGCAGGAAGCTTTTCACAAATTTGTTTTGACTCCTTCAAATAGCTAGTCAGGAAGCAAGAGCAAATAAAGAAGATAATATCCCATTTTGGCATTTTAGAAATGAAGACTCTCTTCAGAGAAAATAGGGTTTTCTGTTATCCAAATTGTATTTATTTTAAGCTTAAGGATTCCCAAAGATGAAAAGAATTTCTGTGTTCAATGGAAAACAAAAACTTTCAATTGAGCCTAAGAGAAATTAAGAAATTACCCTTTCCTTTTTATTTTCACATGGAAAGACAAATGCTGAAAAAACTGCATAATCCATATTGGTTCGTGTGACTCCTAAGCATTAGTTTTACCCCCTTTCTTTGCCCAGGATAGCAACAAGAAAAGCCCTGCAGCTTTGTAGAGGCACTAAGCCTAAGGGATGTCCTACTGCATGGAATCATATTAAGTTTTGAGGCATAAGGCTCCATATTTTTTTTTTACTTTATCCCTTTGCAAACACACTGAAAACAAGCTGTATAAATCAATCAGACACCAAGGACAAAATTGTTTGCTGAGATACATACGCTTCATTCTTAGGGACAAGGCCTCTGCATTTGTGATTCTGGCTGGGTGGGACTCGGACCCAGAAGGGATGTGGCAGAGAAATCACTTTCCATTTGTTAAGACACTCACTTAACTACACTTGACAGGAGTGTGAGGACAGAGCTAGCGGCCTTCAGCCACTTGTTAGTCAAAGAAGACTCCAGAATGCTACAGTGTTACGAGCATCAGCAGAGGCAGAAGGGAATTAGCAAATCCTGAAGGTAGTGCAGCATCCCAGCAAGTCATTCCCAGGGTGTCTGCTTTTCAGATGTTTTCTGAGGAGGAAAATTACAAAGTGGGAGGACATATTTTTGTGCAGGCAAAATATTTTCTTCCTCCCCTATCTGGCCTTGTCCTGTACCAAAATGAACTGTACCTCGTGGATTTCACTTTTAAGGGGTCCTGCAAAACTATAAGTGATATTAACTTGCTCGCAGTTGCTTGCAAATGTGTTCCCAGAGGTGGGTGAAAGGAAAATCTCAACCATCCAGCATCCTTTCAGAGCCCCTCAGCTGGAGTTCTTCATGGGTCTGACCAAGGTGGAACAAAGTTGACAGACTTCTGGCTTCCTATCCCCTCCTTTGCCTGATTGCCCCCACCACTTCAGGCTCAGGAATACCCCTACTCCAGTGTTACCCTAGAAACAGGTCTCCTGGATATTTGGAGATGTTTTTTGGATTCCCCTTCTTGAAAAAGTTCTCACGGTGGAAGCAGAGGTGTGGGAAGGAACACAAAGGGCTCTGACTCTATTCAGCCGTTATCCACCCTGATTAATTTTACAGCTAATGACTCTCCAGACATGGTGATGTATGGGGCTCTGCTGGTGACAAAAAAAATTGAACTTTTACTAATTAAGTAGAACATCTTCATAGGGTGAAAGGTTTTCCTAACGAAAGTAACTCACCAAGAATTATGTTGGCTAGAGACTGCTGCCGAGATCAGACAGAGAAGGGAGGGAGAGAGAGGTATAAAATATTCACTGTGGCTACCAGTCCAAGATTTCACTCCTAGGTTGTCTCTGCACAGAGAGAGAATCACAGAATCCTAGGGGTTGGAAGGGACCTCGAAAGCTCACCCAGTCCAACCCCCCTGCCAGATCAGGGTCACCTAGAGTCCATCACACAGGAACGCATCCAGGCGGGGTTTGAATGTCTCCAGCCAAGGAGACTCCACAGCCTCTCTGGGCAGCCTGGTCCAGTGCTCTGGCACCCTCACAGGAAAGAAGTTCTTCCTGATATTCACATGGAACCTCCTGTGCTCCAGTTTGCATCCATTGCCCCTTGTCCTATCATTGGTCATCACTGAAAAAAGCTTGGCTCCATCGTCCTGCCCCTCACCCTTTACATATTTGTAACCATGGATGAGGTCACCCCTCAGTCTCCTTTTCTCCAAGCTAAAGAGCCCCAGCTCCCTCAGCCTCTCCTCACAAGGGAGATGTTCCACTCCCTTCATCATGTTTGTGGCTCTGTGCTGGACTCTCTCAAGCAGTTCCCTGTCCTTCTTGAACTGTGGGGCCCAGAACTGGACACAATACTCCAGATGTGGCCTCACCAAGGCAGAATAGAGGGGGAGGAGAACCTCTCTTGACCTACTAACCACCCCCTTTCTAATGCACCCCAGGATGCCATTGGCCTTCTTGGCCACAAGGGCACATTGCTGGCTCATAGTCATCCTCCACTCATTGCCACACTTCCTGGGCTGCAGCCCACCTCTGTCTCTGAAAAGAGACGAGGTCTGGAAAGGAATGCTTGAAATGCCTCAGCATTGAAATCATGGAGCAGTGGGGATTTCCACCTGATGAAGATGTGCCCCCGTGTTCTGCAGCCTTGCCTCTCTTCCTTCCCCTCCCCTTTCCAACCAATTTCCCACTTGCTGTAATGCTCGTTACTTTATAATTCTATCACCACCCTTTCATGGAGAGATTTGTGGTGTTTTAACCAAGAAACTTACATTAAAATATTGAAACAGGTCATTAAATATTTATTTTCTTCAGCTACTTGTAAAGGCAAAGGAAATTGGGGAAAAAACTGTCAGAAAGGAGCATAATATTCACATTTTTTGAAGAGACTGTTTATGGTTATGTTGCCTGAGGGACCTGCAAAGACAGAATCACAGAGGCCATGGCGTTAGCTTTTCCTCCTTACACTCTGTCTCCCTCTCTGGTGGCCTTTTTGTATCTTAGGTTTCAGCTTGTGCTTAATTCTCCCCTCTCCTTCTCCAGTGTAAATCAAGGTCAGTCAGTGAGGCAGCCAAAGACACAGATTCTCAGCTGGATGGAAATATGGGGGTTGACTCCCTGCTGTGTGCCCCTGAACAGTTCTCCTGGGACAGTTCCTGCTTCTCCTCATGTGTGAGCTGATGGAAACCAAGAGCAGCTCTGTCAGAGACACTGGGGCTGTGTTGACATAAAATGAGAGTGACACTTGTGCCAAGCCCAAGGTCTACACATCCAGCTCCTGCTCAAGTTGCTCCTTCCTATTCCATCTGCACGTGAAGGAAACATGGAGATGGGGAAACCTGGCAGGAATTACCTTCACCTGCAGCAGGCAGCAAATCATCATTAGACAACACTTACTATCCTAGGAGGAAACTACCACGAGGTCTCTAACAATGCCAAGTTCTGGGATCTCCAATAATGCCAAGTGCCAGCCAAGAGGCTGCTGTGACCGTAGTTGTGGGCATCTTCATAAATTTACCCCTTAACATGGCTTTAAGGATTTCCCCTGGAATTCTGAATTCCTGTATCCACAATAACAACTCCCTCTTCCATAGACCTCCTGCATGACAAGGCTGGGAGCTAATCTGGAGATCCATGCGTGGTGCCACTGGGCGAGCAGTAGAGACAGACTTAGTGTGCCATGAGCCCTGGCCACTGAAGTATTAAATTTCCAGCTTTAAGGGGACGTGGTCTGCAGTTATAAAAAGTAGAAGAACATTTGGCTGTGTTTCTCCACCCTCTCTAGAGTGTCAAGCACTTCATTTCTAGGGTGCTTAACCATTTAATTACTGCAGCCCATTTTGCTCTGTGCTCACACACGCATACACTTCTCTGGACATGCTGGATTGTTGTCATCTGATTTTCAAGGCTTTTTATTTTCATCTGCAGGTGACAGATAGCACCAACGGAGCCAAATGATTATGGCAACAAAACGAAAATAACCCAACAGTTTGTGAAGCAGCTGGTCAGCACAAACAGCAAACCAAAATCCACTGGAGCTTGTTCTGCATGAATTCACTGGGCAGCCTGGATTGGGGGTTAAAGAGCAGGGCTGGAGCCCCTGCTTGGCTCACCTACCTCAACGCACCTATGCATGAAGGTCAGGGAGATTTTCTGGATGAGGAGCTGGAGCACAAAGCAGCAGCGATTTGCATTCAACATCCCAAAATTCAGGATGAGAAGAGCTGTTCACAGAGGCTGTTGAGAGAAAGGGAGGACACCTCACATGTAGGATGCTATTGCAGAGACTGTTGCAGATTCTATACCCAATATTATATCAGTTTTCTGGTCCCTTCCAACCCCTAGGATTCTGTGAAAACACCTCCCTCCTCTTGAGAAAATGTCAAATGGTGCTTACATGTGTTAAGTGTCAGTCAGATAAGAAGCAGAAAGAGAAGGAAAAATAGTGATCCCCAAAATCATCTCAGCTGCAGGACATTTAAAAAGATCCTTTCAAGTGCAAAGTGTGAAACTTTCTTGACCAGCCCTGGTAGCTGCCTGGATAAGGACCCTCACTGCGAGGAAACCTGGCCATGGTGATGCCAGAGCAAGGCTGTACTGCATCATGGGATGTGGGGAAAGCACTCTGGAAAACACAGAGTCCTACAGCAGAGATCGGATTATTTGGATTTTCCACTCCATTACATCAAGTGCCCTTTTCCTTCTCCATCACTCCCTAAAATTGCTTATAATATGTAATTTGCCTTTAGAAAATTAATCATCATCTCCCAGTAATTTTTTTTCCCTTTGAATCTCCACTCAGGTATGACTGTATTTTTGGTGTGTAGAAATTAAAAGTTTCACCCCCAAGTCCACAGACCTTAAGTTCAAAAAAAGATTCTTTCTTTCCTTCTTTCTTTCTTTTTTTTTCTCCTTTCTTTCTTTCTTGGGACTTTTTTCAGTGCTCAGTTTTTTTGACAAAACAAATGAGCTTGGAAACTACAATACCAAGCTGGTACTCCCCATGACATCTTGTAATAATAATTAAATGAATTGTTTTGAGCTGCTCAGCACTTTGATGTGTTTCAGGTGCTTTTTCCCTTGCCTGTCTGGGAAATGGGGGAGACTATGCCAGGTGCTGGCCCAGGTACAGGAGAACAGAAAAAGGAAGATTTCTTTGAGACGCAAATAAGATCCACATTAATCATGACCCAGCACCTTATGTCAAAATTTGGCCTGTATCAAAAGGAACACAAAAGGCTGATCACAATGAGCAATAATCCAAAAATACGCTGGCAAGAGGAGCGTACTGTGGATTTCAGAGCAGGGCATGACAATTAGAGCTGTGCAAGATAGTCACAGGGACAAAAATAGATCCAATTCCAAGTGGAAGGTGCCTTTGAAATTTGGGATTTGCATTTTTTGTGTGCACGCTTTTAACTCAAAAATAGCAACTTGGTTAAATAGAAAAGGCAAAGTGTGGGGATAAAAATAAATATTACTTCATTTTAACAATAATATATCACAATCTGGAAGAAACCCAGAGGTATTGCTTGTGCAAGATTTAACACAAAGGATTGTGATTTTTTTGGTTGTTTTACTTTAACAAATTTGTTTCTAATTCTAATCACTATAAAAGAAATACTGTAGCTCCTTTCCTCTCAGCCATCAGAGAAAAGACATCTTAGGTTAAGAGGATGCACAGTGATATCAGGAACCCCTGTGCATGTTCTTGATCTTTCACTGACTTCTGGGGGAATCAAATGGTCTCAGTTTTTTATAGGTAGTTAAGTACCCAGTGGGATTCTCAGATGCACTTCAGAGCCTGGCAGCCATACATGTATTTCTTTGCATGTTTCTCTCTCTGCACCACAGGTGACGGGGGTGGCAGGGTTTCCTCAACTCCCATGAAACAGGCAGCAAAATGCTTAGATAGTGCATTGATGAAAATCAGAGAAGATTTAAAGACAGACGTAGCCACCAGCTTTGAAAGAACTCTGTTAAAAATAATAAAAAAAATTCTCCACTTTTCACCCATGACAATGGGTGTCACTTTTGACTCTGTCCCACCGGCTCACGTGGGGAGAGAGACAGGTGCTTCTTGGAACAGGCTCTCCATCCAAAGACCTTATTTGCAATTCCCATTATTAGTGTTTCAGACTGGATATTAAAGATGCTTCCTGCAGCTACTATTTGTACTATTTCAGCCCTATTGTGAGTACTGAGCTCTTTAGAAGCTGCCAGCCTTTGCTCTGCTGGAATAGCCCCACAGGTTCAACACATTAATCAGCTTTCTCTCTGCTTTCTCTTGCTATAAGGATAGGAAATTTTCTTTCCACCATATCTTAGGAAATGGCCTGTATGTGGGCACAAGTCCCCATCCCAGATGTTGGAGTCCTTGCCTGGATCCCTCTTTCAACCCTCCAGCTCTTTGCAGACAGGTTCTGCCTCAGATAAAAACGGCTTCATGATTCTCCTGTGTTTATTCTGTTACTTGTCTCTAACAACACTTTCCAAGGTATTTTAGGTAGCTAATACACCATTAGGACACACAGCTGATGTTGAAATTCCAATATTTTTCATTTTCATTTAAATTTTATGAAACAGCTCCTTATCAAAAGGGTGCCCCTATGTTGACATTCCTCTTGTAGCTTCTTCTCACACGTTTGTCCTAGACCTCCAGATGTATCTTGATTCCTTTTTGGTGCTTTAACATCTCCCACTCCTGGTTCCTATTCTGCATGGAAGGGGTGAAAAAGAAGAACTAGTTCCTAAGAAGAAAGGGAACTTGTCCCTACTGCTCTTGAGACCATCCCACTCAGTAATGTTTTTTTACTGGACCCTATCAGCCCAGTATATGCAGTCTTGAATACAAAAATCCTTAAAACAAATCCCAGGACAGCAGTAAGGAAGATCACACAGGCAAATCTTGATGCTGACAACATCCATGAGTTTAGAACCTTCTTGTAAAATGGGAGAGCTGGACCTCACACTTCCATCAACTTTAATTGAAATAGAAAGTCCTGCTCTTATCATAGTTTTGATTTGATTTCGTCTGTTGGAAAATGTGGGGAGGCTGGGTCTGAGTCTGATTAAGAGGAACAGCTCTGATCTCTCCCTATTCCTCTTTGGCTCTCTCATACTCTGACATTTATTTGGAGAACATGGTCATTCTGGCATATTTAATGGCTAGAAGGAAACCATGGCCGGGGCCATCTTCAGTGGGGATGAATTTTTGCAGAGACCCAAAGACATTACCAAACATTTGGCCAAATGCACCAAGGTGAACCCATGAAAGCTCACTGTGATGAACAAACCTGACCTGAGTGTTATTTGATGGGGACTGCAAAACAATCCCCCTTCTAAAATCACTGTTTTCAGGCCAATCAAATGACAATGCTGCCAAGCTCAGAAGCATTCCCAGCTCATTGCAGTGCTGCCTGCCTTACCAGCTGTATTCACACCCACAGAGCTTTGGATAGGGATAAGAGAGGGGGAAGAAAGGGTTGAACAGAGCCCATCAAAGCATCACTGACCAGCCCAGTGCTGTCTTTTGCCCTCACCTGCTTCCCATTTTTCTCCTCCTCATGTTCCTGGAGTTGTGAAAGATGCTCAAAAGCAAGACTTGACCACCTTGATGCAGGTGAAGGAGAGTATTCCCAAACTGCATGCCTCAAGCATTCTTGCATTAAATTGCATACAGGATTAGATATCTCACCCATTACCAAAGAAATGGTGATGACAAGCTCAAGTCCACCCCACTCACAATGTAAAAGGCAGTCCAGAGAGTTGCTCTGGGCAGTGTTTCTCCCAGGGGTGCAGAAATCTCGAGACAGATGCTCTTTGTGAACATCTCCAATGACAACCTCTACCAGACACCTCTGATCTGAGCAGTCACTGACCACCACACTGCAGAAACCTTCTCCTCTGCCTCTCCATAGCCCATCAACAGAAAGACACGCTAGTCATTCTACTTAACACTTTTTTTTTTTCATCTTTCTTGGGTGACAAATCGCATGAGACATACAGGGGAAGTGTGTGGTGATTTGGGCTCAAATATGAGACAAGAAAAATGTCAGTGGCTATTTTTACCTCTGCCTCAGACAAAACACATGCCTCAGAGCGGCCATTCACACTTTTTTTTTTCTTCAGCTGTATTTGTAACACTTTGGAAATGCTTAGGTAAAGGGTGAATTATCATCACTTTCTACACTCACACACTCGCCTCTGGGAGCTGGACCACTTGGACCTCAGGATGTTTAGCTTTTCCATTTCTGTTCCTACGTGACCCCTCAAAAGTTCTGAGTATCAGGAAGCTCAGACAACCCAGCTACCTTCTCTTTGTGACTTTGTCTTTAATTTAATTGCCCATACTGAGAAAATCCATCCTAAAGGATCTCCAATATTTCAATCATCAGCGTCTCTCTAAACTAAGGGGCAGTGCAAAGTCCCTAAATCCTGTATATCCTAGAAATGTGATGGGAATTATGGACCATTTTTAAAAAGAATGAAAAATGTCCATTGATACAGTGAAAGGTAGAACTGGAGTTAATTAGGTGAACCTGGAATTAAGTTATATAGGAGAATATATATAGGAGAATAAGCCCAAAGGTAAAGCTAGCCTTACTCTGAGCCACCACTATTTTTCTCCCTCTTTCCTTTTCCCTTCCAAAAGGCATGAACTTGACAGAATGGCAGAAAAAAAAAAAAATCAAGAAAAAATAAGCCACCACTACCAAAACCCTCTACAGCAAAAGCCAGCCCTGAAAGTTTGTTGCGATGTCAGCAGGAAAAGCAATATCGTCCTCTGAAAAATTAATATGATGCTCACTTGCTGTCTAGTTCCTCCTCTGCTTGTCAATAATTCTGTTCATTCCACAAATATTAAACCTGTTTGCCAGAGCCCTTAATGTGACAAGAAGCTGATGCCTGAAAGCGTGATTACTTTCAACTACATATCATATTTAATTTATTACATAACCCGGTGTTATTGCTTTTATTGATGAACTGTACAGTGTAAAATGATTATTTGTTAAAGATTTCACTGTAGTAAAGGAAGAAGGGGAAAAAAAAAAGAAGAAAAGGAGAAAAATCTTTACTGCTCCAAAAAAGCTACTTGTAAATCTTTTTCTGAAAGGATTCAGGAATGGGAGTTACTATTATTACCTGATTTTTGGCTTCCCACACTCTTTGCACTGCAAAACACATCCGCCTTCCTCCATCACTTAATTCAATGCCCTTACTGAGCCAGGAAGAAGCAGCAGAGGAGTAGAGTGAAGCTCTTCCTGGTGTATATGTGACTCTTCTAAGCTCTGTGCCATTAAATCTGGGTGGTTTGTTTGGGCAGGATAATCTAAGTCCCACATCTAAGCTTAAGCTCCATATTTTCCTTTGCATTATTGCAAAGTGATGAGAACTTACTGGGATTGGCCATTTATACTGAGGGAACCCTATGGTTCTTGCCTTCCTAATTCTAGACCCAGAGACAGTGACTGTGAATATCCTATACAAAACTGATCCCACGGGAGACCACATAGGAGCCAAGATATCCCCAGTGGAGTGTCCCAGAAGAGTATTTTAGTCCTAATGCCATCCTCTTCCAGACATCCTTGGTTTCAATTTGTTAAATAGAGGGAAGGGGGTGAATTTCAGTTTATAAGAAAATAGATTTAAAAAAATCAAAACACAAAGGAAATACATTACTCAGTCCCAAGTTTTAGAAATGAAATATCTCCCAATTCCTGAAACCATGATATCAGCTGGAGTTTTATCTCTGGTTTCATTCAGGCAGTAACGTAGCATTTTGAACAGAAGAAATTTTGAAGTCTGCAAACTAAATTGAGATGTCCCTCCTGATTAAAAGGTGCATTGCATTTCCATAATACACTGGGAGAAATGCAGTCTCAGAAGTATTCTTGGAATGGTTTGATATTGAAACAGATGTAATGAAGAATTCAACCTGCTGCTGCGAGATATTTCTCTTGCTAATTGGTTATAAACAATATTAGTGATATATGAAACAAGAATTAAGAAATGAGGAAGTCTGGTTTCAGATGCATTCTGTCTCATAGCTGATTGAAAATACCAGTTGAAGACCTTGTTGTCTAAAATAGCTCTTTCCTCATAGAGTTTTTCTTTTCTGAAAGCCTTGGACCTAATGCTACAGCTTCCCTGTTCACCAGGAACTTTTTCACAGAGTCTCTAGGTTCCGTCCAGCTAAATGTGATCATTTTCTTTGCAGGGTTTTGACCCAAGCTCTATTTCCCTAGGTGAAAAGAAATTTCAGGGGTAAAAACCAGAAATACAAACCCAAATGGTCTGTATTTCCCAGAAAGCCTTAAATAATAGGAATGATTCAACTTGCTGTTTTATTGCCTTCATGACCCCTGCTGCTTTCTGCCTTGCAGATGCCAACAAGATCTTAACTGGGATTCTGGGAAACACAAGAGACCTGCAGCCTCTGATCATATAAAAGAAATAGAACAAGAAAAAGGAAAGAAGTAAGGGGAAAGCAAGATAGAATAAAGCAGATAAGCAAAAAGAAAAAAAAAAAAGAGCTACAGAGCTGATAAGATTTCTAGATGGCCCAGGGAGCTGGGCCAGTCCCCAAGACATTGGTGTTTATCTCAATAAGGATCTTCCTGCTCTGCCATATGAGCAAAATTTTCCCTCCTTCTCTTTCCTTGGCTCCATTCTCTCTTTCCCTTTTTCCTTCAATTGCTCTTAAATAACAACATCTTCAAAATGACATCTCCTGCTTTCCAGAGGGACTACTGAGTCACGAAGGCCACCAAGGTGAACAGGAGATACAGTGGTTCACAGCCAACTTTGCCAAGCGGGTTTGACATTGTGATTAGCTTTTCCCCAAACACGTTGCTCCTCCTGGCAGCCCAGCCAGTCCCTCCCACACACATTATGTACAACGGGTCTGTTATCTGTTCATACTCTGAAGGACATGAAAGATGTCTCACCGTTACCTGTTTTTCTGTGCTTACATACCCATCCCCAACCCAAGCCACCAAACTCAACTCTCGGGTAATTAAAAGGAAAGCAGACAGGGGAGTTAAGTTTCTTGGTTTTGTTTTAAAACTCTCCCTCATCTCTGAAGAATTTCCCGGAGTTGATTTCTCAATTGCTTTTTTGATTTCTTCTCTGATGGCTCACTCCGTGCCAGGGATGTGACATTGACCTCCAGCAGCAGAACTTCTGCTTTGTTCCCAGCACTGTCCCGAAGCGCTGTGCAACTCATTGAAAATCCATTAATTCTGCCTGCGCCCTATCAGATTAAAACTTCTCTTCAAATAACATTTCAAATATCAGTTGCTTCGCCTTAATATCTTTCTTCCATAACATCTCTCACAGTTCCACACACACTCTGCTCCCCTGGGTAATTCCCTTTTCTGTGCCTATTGTTGATTCTTTAAGAGCACACACTCTCCGTTCCCTCTTTTTGCTGATGTTCTCTCCTGCATCTTGCTCCTTAGCTCATCACCTCTTCCCCCCCCTTATTCTAGTTGTCTTATATGACCAGAAGCAGCAGGTCTTTTCTACATTTCCCAGAGTCCCAAATTACAGCCCAAACAGACACTTGCAGTTGCCAGAGACTTGCTTACTTGGTCAGCCTGCAAACCTCCCTCAGCTGCACGTTTGTCAAAACAGAGGTCACTGATTTTTCCTGGGGCTGTGTACACTGATGCACTAGACTGTGTTTCTGAGTAACCCTGGATGACTCACCCCAGTGATTTCCTTACCAACCAACTGAGACATCCCCGTTTCCACTGGACTGACTTCCAATCCCTTACGGCCAGACTTCAGCTCCAGGGAACAGGGAGGCTGTGAGATGTTTCACACCACTCCAACCTCACAGACAGGCCTAAGCTATGACTCCACAGCCTCTGTCACAAGGCTTTTGTGGGTGGTAGCTCATTTTTGTTTCCATCACTGAGCCCCAGAAGTTGTGGATACAGCACGAAGATCATGACTCAGTACATCCTCCCCTTCCTCAGCCAACACCTTCCAGATTTGGAACAGCAAAGCATGGATGTAGGTTCAGTGTCAGTAGGCATGGGCTTGTGTAGGAGAGAGGCAAAAAGAGATGACAAACACTTGATGCCACTAGAAACTCTCTCCCGACGTCATTGAGGACCTTCCAGCTTCTGCCCAGAGGCAGAAATTATCCTGGGCCTGGTGATGTGTGTTATGGTTTCTCCTTTCTGTGTTAACACTTGTCAAAGTGCTTATCTTAACTTCCCCACTGCCTTAATCCTCCTCCTCTTTCCTGCTGCTTGGCTGGCAGAGATCTGTACCAGCCTTGGTCGGGGGGGCAGGAGCTGGGGCAGTGCTGACAGCCAGCCAGGCTTCATCCCAGGCAGATCTACTAAAGCAGGAGAAGTCAGGGAGAGGAAGCAGCGTAGGCAGCAGGTTTCTCTGCAGAGGAAATGGTACTAACCCATAATAATCATCTCCCACACAGGCAATGAGAGTGTTTACCTAGGAAAAGAGAGTGGAAATGGGAAATGTGGTTTAGAGGAACGAAGTACCACAGGGGGTGGTAGAATGTAAGGGCCAGACCTGTGTGAGATTGCCACCTTCTTGCAGTTCCCATCCCCAGCAGGGAAAGGAGAGCACCCTTGGCCTCAAGACCAAGGTTGGGTGGGACATGAACATCCTGAGCGAGCTTTAGGAGCTGATTTTTGGGACCCAAGCGGTGTCAGACATGGGGGACTCTAAAGCTGCTGCTGCAGAGATCATTCTCAGCTCTCATTCCCCAACCTTTGCCTTCTGCCACAGCAACAAGCCAGAACTCTGGAGCCAGACAATGCACCAGTCCTTTTGTTTCATCTATGTGCTCAAGATACTCCTATCCCCGTGTGAACTGAGACTCAGCTAACCTCCATGCTGATTTCTAACTGATGTCTCTCCAATAAGTAAAAATACCACAGGTACCAATCCCTGCTGATCCTACAGTATTTTAGGATATAGTGCATCCAAGCATTAACATAGCCAATTATTTTTTTCCTGGGTGACTGAGGCAAGGGAGTTTGATGGGGCAGAATTATCTAACGTGGTCTGAAATATTCAAGAGAAAAAGATACAAATCTCTGCATATATTTCACGCAGTGTTATTTGGGAAGAGGTTGCCCACAGAGAGAAGGAATATTCCATATGGATATAAACATGTGCAAGGTGGAATGGACTCAGCTGAGTAGTTTCCAATACATTATTTATCAGAGGAGTATATCTTCTATTTTTGCTTATGGCATTCCTCAGATCATGATTTTTTTTCTTACAGTCATTCATTATCCAAGCATAATTGGGGATATTTGTGTATCTATCTATCTATCTGTCTACATAAAATCTCCAAGGATTTCCCAGAAGAGGTTTTAGTTGGTCTCAGTGTTTCAATTGCAATGGGTGAGTTGAGTCATATGCTCCTGATCAGGGAGTGCATGGCTATCCAATGGTGATTGTGGCTTCCTCCTGTTATCACCACTGGATAGCCATGCACGTTAATTTTGAAATTCATGTTCATCTGGAAAAATTCTGTGGTGCAAATGTTTATTGCTGTTTTTGTTATTATTGTTTATTTTATAATAGCAGGAGGAGCTCCATTGTCCCTGGCCTCCTGGTGGACACAGAGGGGTGCAAGACAACTGAAGGAACTTCATTATATGTTTGGAGGATGTATTAATACCAACATTACCATTATATTCCTTCTGCCTGATATTTTTTCCTGAACTGAATACTTAATTCTTCAAGGACCAGCTTTAGCATATGCAGGGCCCTGTGTGAAATCAACACAGCATACTCATAGAGGAAAATTATATGAAGGGGAGTATTGGAGGCTGGAATTACAGAAGCTATGTATATTTTTAAAAAATTTGGACCCATGCTGATTCTTTTCTACTTCTAGACCTGATTCTAGTGGCACAAACAAAGAGAGAATTAGTTGACTTTGTTCCATTACAAAGTAATCTTAAAATAATTTATTCTCAATTTCCTAATCATCCCATCGTTAGTACCTCAGTCAACAGTCAGATTGTGCAATCTGCTTTCACATGGTTTGGAAATTTGAAACAGGTAGAAGGATCTTTTATACTAAAACTGCTCCAAAAGGTTGGTGATGCCCCGAAGAGAGGAACCCTTAAAGCCAGCTTACTTTATCCTTCATCACTCGGAGAATCAGGACACAGGAAAATATTTATCTGTGCTTCTCCTACAGCCTAGCCCCCTGATTTTCATCATTTTTGGACTAGAGACTAAAATCCTGGCCCTGTTCAAAGAAATGGCAAAACTCAGGAATGTCAGTCTCCTAATAATGTCTGCAGTTTCAAAAGGAAAAAAAAAAAAGAAAAATAAGGAAAAAAAAAAAAGGCAGAGGGACATCTCGTGATGGCCAAGACTGAAGCAGCCACAGGCTGGATGGAAATCAAGTCCTCTTTGAATGAGAGCTGGGGTCCTCCAAATCTAAGGCATACTTCTTAATTAGTCTCTTCTGCAAAATATAGGCAACAAATGCTGTCTTAAGGCAGCTCTGGGGCTTTATTCGCTTGTTTGTTTGTTTCTGAGCAGGCAGAGCAAACTTCTCGAGGGACCTGTTTGATTCCTCTCTGCAGTCTGGGCTGGAATATTGATCCTGGAAAAGAGATATGTGTTTTGTGGATGTGGATGTGAGTACACACAAGCTTGTAGGAATGCAGAAAAGATGAGACAGGCTCGGAATTCACCCAATGGCCCCATCCCGTCACTGCAGAACATCTCCTCCTCTCTCCCAGTCCAAGCTCAGAGAAGCTCATGGATGGCCATTGCTTCAAAACCCAGCTGTAATTTTCTGGCTAATGGAAGACGTATTGACAAAAGTTGACATTAAGTGGAACTAATTACACTGTAACTGCTAAATAACTAAGAAATAACTACCCCATAATTTATGGTGCAGCACGGAGGCTGTGCAGCAACTTTCAGAGCCGTTATAACTGCACAGAGCTCACTGATGCATGCACTGCAGAACTTTTCCCCTGCCACTAGGATCCAGTCGATGTGAAATTGCCAGCTCTGCAAACACACATTGCCATGATTAGAGCATAAAGCCAGCCGGGCTTCCCACAACCCACCGCAGCCCTGCTCCAGAGCAATAGAGTAAATGACTGCTAAGATGTTCTTCCCAGACCATTAATTTTATTTCAGGTTTTCATTTAAAGTCCTCATCCCATCTGGGACGTCCTCCCTCCCTCCAAGGTGTATGCAGGAGTCTGTGCCACCTCCTGCATCCCTGAACTGTCAGCTTCCCATCATGGATACCAAGGACTGGGATATATAGAAGAACTGGTGGCTGGTCAGGTTTGCTGCCTGTTGTAAATGTGACAACCAGTCTCTTTCCTCTACTGAAATAATTTGTCAAATGAGGCATTAACCATACAGCTGGGAGCAGGGGAAGGCAAGATTCACGTTTTCACAAAGAGGATGGGGTGTGCCAAGGGACAGGGGGAATCTCTTCCATACATCACTGTCACGCAGCAATATCAGCATCCACTTCAGGAGATGTTTGAATGTGTCTTGTTCCATCTGATCAAACTCAGGATTTTGTAGGGCTCATCATTAAAGTTGATGAGAAAACAGGCTTTCTGTCTCCAGAGAAATCTAGCAACTAAACATGTGTTTATGTCTCAGATAGGACCAAATCAGAAAATACGGTTTTGAAATATTTCTCTTCAGAAGTTGTGCCAAGAAGAAATGCTTCATTTTGCTATTATTGAAACCCAGCTTAGTACTGCAATAGCAGTAGTATATAGATTTGTAACAGAATAAAATTAAGATTCTAATATAGAAGTGAAAACAAGTGGGAAATGGAGCAGGAAGAAGCCGAAATAATATAAAATTTAAAATGCATTTTGATTTCAAATTGGTTCAATATTTTGCCTTTGAAATGTCATTGGAATTAGAGAACCGCAATGAAGCATTCACATTTTTACCTATTACCTAAAGAACAGCCTTTTCCCAGGGGGAAAACGTTCCACAGACCAATTTGCAGCCAGATGCAAACCACAACATTTTTAGACTGGAAACTCCTCCATGCAGAAGTCGGCACTTGGTGCTTTGGTTGTACAGCAGCGAGCACAGCAGGGCAGGTCTCCAGGTACCACCTCAACAGAAAGCCCAAATAATAGAGCTGTTGGTCAGGGGCTTTGTGACGAGTCCCATAGGGCCTTGTATTGTGCATAAGAAAAATGGAGAATTTAGAGGTAATGAGAGAAGGGAGAGAGAAAAATCAGCCTGTGTTGGAGACGGGAAGGCAGACAGAGAAAAGAGACTGAGATTGCAAAGATAGACAGTTGGGGAGAAAGACCAAGAGGTGCAATTCAGCACCTGCTTCTGCCTGATTTGTCCCACCTCCAATATCATGGCCCAGAACAGCTCATTCTTCTTTTTTCCAGAAAGTGTAATAATGTTCCACAGGTGAAGGAGTTATCTCGGCTTTTCTCTTTTTCAGCAAAGCTAACACTCAGTACATGAAATAAAGGTTATCTTGAAAAATAGACGCTGCAACTCGCATACAAAGGAGCCCTTTCCTGTGACAGGGAGGCTTTTTGAAGGGGTCTGTTAGGTTTTGTGCTCAGAAGAAGGAGAAGAAAATGGAATTGACTGCTAGTCCCCCTGCCAGGTTGCCAAATTGACTTTTGAACAGGACTTGGGAGGCATTCTCCCATGACGTGAAGAGGAGGTTATGCCTGGGAGGGGCAAGGATAGGGATGGGAATGAAGAGGAAGGGGACAGTGCTGGCCACCCCAGGGATTGGAACAAAATTCACCTTTCACATCGCTCCCAAATAAATAAGGCCAGGGATGCTCTTGAGGGGCAAAGACCCCACGTGCTTGCAGAATCCCAAATGCACAATAAACAGAAGCAGAAGACAAATTTCCTGCTTGTCGTATGGCGGCAGGGCTAGGAACCCCCCCCCCCCCCCCCGACTGCCCACGCTGAGGGGAGCAGGGCATCAGCACTGGCCTGTGTTCACCTCCACCATGCTGCACATCATCCCAGTGCTGTGCTTCCATCCCTTTCTCTGCTCCCTGTTTACAGCATCCAGCATGCCAGGGCCATGGCTGTGGCAGTAGGAGCCTTTTAGCTGTTGGTGTTACCAAAATAACAACATAATGCGTGTTTTGAACCACTTGCTCTGCAGCTGAATCCAAGTGTTTCTTTAAAATAAGCCTTAAAAGGATCTCTGAAGAGAAGCAGCCCATTTAAATGACTAAATAAAAGGTCTGGCTGTAGTTTTTAATGAAAGACCTGTGTGAACTAATACACTTTGCATTATGCCCTGCAGCTCATTAAATAACGTGCTAAGCCACGCAAAGTGATCTACTGAATGCTGCACTGTGATTTTTCTTTTCAAGTGTCACCGTGCTGATCAGAAGTAAAGAGGACAGCTTCTGGGCACCATGGTCAAGGATCTCAGGGCTTTATTTAGTATTCTGCTGGAACAGGTCTGGGCATCTTTGTACCTAATTTCCTTGCAACAGTTGCCTGTCACTTACATTCTTGGATACCTACAAAAACCCTTACAGAAGGGATGTATTTATTTTACTAGCAGTTCCTGTCATTGTGATCAGTGCTTGGGTGAAACATGGATTTTTATTTTCATTGAATTTTATTTTTAAATAACTGACAAGGGTTTTACAAAGCTGCAGAAGTTTGCCTGTCTTTACATCAAATTGTTGGAAATTTCTGAATAGCTCTAATGCTTACTAAAACCCTTGAAGTATTGACATAGCACGGAGTGATATCACACACCTTGGGCTCAATCGTGCAGCTTTGTCAGTCAAATATTCTCTTGTTTTCAAGGCACTGGACACCAGGGTGGATGTTGATGTAATGCTGCCATTTCTGGACTAGAAAATGGGGCTCTTTCAAAATCCTTTCTACCCCTCTGAGGATCCCTTCCCATTGTCTGCAGTGAGCTGCAGTTCAAAGACTGTCAGAGCACATAAACATGACACAGTAACTGAGAACATCAAAGAGCATTATGTTTTCCATACATAAAGAGTGACAAGCTGCCTAGCTCTTTGTATTAAAAATTCAGACAAAAAAGAAATCAAGAAAAATCAAAGTCAACGTCTCTAAGAGAGAGTCAGATGCCACACATTTCTGTTCCACACATGTAACATACATGGCATGTGCTGGACACACTTTATAAAAGGATGGAAACATTAATGGAAACATTTAGTTTCAAAGAACTGAAAATCATAGTGAATTGGGATCAAATTTGGTGAGGAGTTTTGGACACAAAAAAAAGTATAAAGGGTTTTGAAAACTTTTAAACACCTCAAAACTTTGTTAAAAGATTTTTTTTCCCAAGTCTTTTATACTAAGCTTTTTCTTTTTGTTTCACATCAGCATTTTCCTTTTAAAAATCAGCTTAAGAAAAAAATAGGCAAAGAGGTTAAACAACCTAGAGCAGAGAACTTCATTTCCTAAGCAAATATAGTGCTCCAGATTAAACACAGGTTTGGACTTTTCTTTAAATTGTTTCTTTTCCTTTCATTCTCCTCTCAAATACATTTTCAAACTTTAAATTATTTGAAGTGGATTTTGCCCTTTAACATTTTGTTTTAACTTCTTCTTCAAATATATAGATACCAAAAAAAAAGTTCTTAACTTAGCTCTAATCACTGACAACTCCTGGAAAAATGTAAGGTACTAACCATTGTTTGTACAATACTTGAAAGGGCTTTGATAAGACACCATTAACAAACTGGGGGCTAGATAAGGCTCAGGGACAAAGCGTTGCATGAAATTCTACTTCAACTGGTTCATTGTCTACCTCCATTTTCTACCTTCTCTGCACATCCTTCTTCCCAATCTCCTAAATGCCAACACAGATATAAACACCACTTTAGTGGTATTTAAATGCCTCTTTAGTATAGAAATGAAGCCTCAGGTAGCATTTCTGTGCACAAAATGACTACCTGGTGATGGTCTCAAGCTTTCTGCTTTTGCAGCTTGTAATCCTCCCTCCAAATCCATCTGCAACAGCTTTTTCCGGAGATTCTTGAGGTTGTTCCATCCTTCATGCCCTCTAAACTGCATCTTTGGGAACTAGCATGGGACTGACCAAGGCTTGTGCACAGAACATACCCAGCTGATCTGAACTGGAGGCAACTGGCCTCTGGTTTGACTTGATCTGATTCTTTTCAGCTCTTCTGCGGGTGTTCTTCTATCTGTTCCTATTTACAAGCTAAGGGTTATTTGAAGTGGGTTATTTATTTATTTATGCACTCCTATTATCACAAGAATCAAATTGCAACCTTCAAGAAAACGTGTTTATGAAGGGTGGGGGCGGGCAGGGGGGAGACAACAAATTGAAGTCAGAGAAAGGGGGCTACATCTTTATCAAAAGACAACATCAAATTAATTTCTCTCTGGTCTCAGGGACTCATGTAAAATTTATAGGCTGTTTGTTAATTTTCCTGTAGTGCCAGCAGCACGGATGCTCGTGATTCAGAGGGAAGGGATGGGAAGGAGAGAGAGAGGAGGGGAAAGAGGAGGAAGAGCAGTGCAGCAGCCCTGGCCGGCCTGGCACGGGTCGGAATGGGAAGTGACCTTGCTCACGTGCCAGATCTCACACACAGCACGGACGGGAAGGCAGCAGGACGATGGGTTTGGATGGGGGCCCACTCACTCCCTTTCCCTGGCACAGCTTGGCTACTTAAAATTCAAGCAGTGTCCCCAGCTCTCCGTACAAGGCTGCCCTTTCAGCACCACACAATGACTTCTCTTGCATAACCCAGCCAGCTATTTAGCAAGTTCACAACCCAGAATAGGAGGAGAATTAGTTTTGTATTAACACACCTTTACCCTCTCCCCACCTTCCTCGGCCATCTTCTTTCTTTATTTTTCGTTGGGTTCTGGAGCACCTCCATGGAAGCCAATGGAGGATTTGTGCCCTTTCCATCCCCTTACAAGATGAGGCAGGAGAAGGGGTTACTGAAAAATACCAGGGAGGGATCCCCAGTGTCTTGAGGTGAGAGCGCGTGGTCCTCACCACTGCTTTACAGCTGCAGGCTGTTTTTATTAACATTCTCAAAAGTCTCTTCTGGAATGAGGGATTTGAAGCTTTCAGGAGCTTTGCTGGCTTTGACAAAGCCCCCAGTTCTGCTGGACCCTGAAGCTGCTGCAGGGAACTGGGGGGGGGGGGGGGGGGGGAAATCACCAGGTCTGATGTCTGTACCCTTCCTGCATCTTAAACCCAGGCAGAAACACTTTCAGAAACACCGGGGTTAAAGGACCCCAGTATAATCATGTTTTGTTAGTATTTTCCCCAGCAATGCTGACAAGCTGAAGCCTAATGCTACATTAGCAGCACAAAACAAACAAACAAAACCAGCTGCAGGAGCCATGTGAGTTTCCGCTCCACCCCAAACTTTTGAGCTCTCAAAGAGACATAAAGCATCTGGTTCTTCATTTTAAAGACATGAGCTGGCAATACCGCAAAAATTCCCAGCTGAATGAGAATATGTCTTTTAAAAAAAGGCCTCTAGACTTGATTTAAAGGCTTCAGCAGCCCACCACTTCCCTTGTTTGCTGTCCTAACGTTTTAAGAGCTCTGCTAAGCATGTGACTTGCTTTTTTTTATTTTTTTTTTCTTTTTCCTCTCCCCTTTCCAGTTTCAGAGCATGTAACTTCAGCTATCAGCCGGGGACACTCACCTGGAGATGGATTCTGATCCCAAGCCTCCCATTTCCTTACCAGCTAGAAAACAGGTGTACAAAACCCATCCTACAGATGTACTGGAAATGATCAAACCAATAGAAGATCAAGATTAGATTAGATTAGCACAGAGGATAGATTAGTTTAAGAAATCATCTCTTGTTCCCCACTAGACTATTGATTTTACACCTGCTCCTATCAAGCTATTTTATAGTTAGACAGAAAGAAGGAACATCCCTGTCTAGGATTTAACTTGTGCCTCCCTCTACTCCTTCCCATGGGAGAGGGGTGCAGTCACCCCCACAGCAGCTCACGGAGAGGAGGAAGATTGTGTCTGCCAGCCAGGGGCAATTTCTTTCCTCCACAGCCATGGAGAGGAACACTGTGCTTCATAAACACACTTCAAAGATGCCACACTATTAAAAATACATGGACATCATGTGGATCTAAGCTAAATACATATGGCCTTTGATTGCCTGGCATTTCCAATTCATACAGGAACATTACTACGATGCATTATTGATGATCAGTAGCATTTCACTGTCTCAAACTAAGGACACCTCTTCCCCCTTCTGCCTTCCTCGCATGCAGCACCCTTCGCTCAGAGACTGAGCAGCTTAATTAAGCTGTGATTAACTGTATATGCAATTCTGTCTGTCACTGATTTGATTCTGGAAACGTTACCACTGTGAGCTGAGGGTTGTGCTGGCAGAGAGTGGCCCTTGCTCACAGGGGAGCTCCCCCCTAGGTGTCTCAGCTGCTCCCCCTGTGTGCCAGCACACATCTGTCCAGCTGTGTTTGGCTGCTGGGTGCCATGGCACAGCCAGTGCTGCTCGTGGGATGGATGCACCCATATGATGCTCTACAAGGGAGGGCAGGGATGAGGCATGCAGCAAATGCAGAGCAGGCAAGGGATTTGTTCAGCTTGAAAGGGCTTGAGGCTGCGGGGCTGGGCAGGCAGCAATGGGAAAAACTCTTACTGGCTCATCCCCATGTTGTGGGTTGGTGTTCACACCACCATGAGCTTCCCAGCTCCCAGCCCCATGGGGACATTGCACGCCCTGAGCAGTGCTGCCAGCTGCAGCTCGGCTGGGCTCTCTCACACCAGCTACCTTGAGCTTTCCTGGACAAACTCACACCCCTCCTCCCTGTTCTGCTTAGGGAACCTCAGGTGTCTTCCCTGCTCTCTCCCTGGGCATCTTAGCCACTCGTTACCTCCCTCCTTCCTGGCCAAAAGCACAGTTTGACTCTGTGCATTGGGTCTCATGCCGCCTGCGTGCCAGGAACATCACACCTGATGCCAACATGATGTTCCCATGCACATCCCTGGCTGCTTTGGGGAAATTCCACACAAAAATGCTGGCGTCTCTCCAGCTGTCATTTTATTAGCAATTCCTCACTCCGATTCAGTTTCCCCTCCCCCTTTTATTCTTTTAAAAAGGAATTCTCCAGAAGCAAGAGTTTGGGAGGAGTAGAAGATGATTTGGGGGAAAAAAAAGCAGAATCATTACAGCTGAGAAACAGCTCTTGAAACTTATTAGCTCATGACTCATCTCTCTGAAAGGAGCTAATACCTTAATTTCATATTTCTCTGCTCAAATGGAGACCAAAGCATAAACTGAAATGAAACTTTACACTAATGGCTTCTTAATTACACCCATCTAAAAGCAATTACCTGAGGTTTAACAGATACAAAGTTAGGGTTGACGCGGCCACTGGAAGGGAATCGTGCAGTGAGGTTGGCTGGGAAGGGATGGGATGCGGGGAGGTGTAACAGCAGAGTACCACAGCCAGGCTGCCTCTGCTTCCTCCTCACTGCAGAGCAGCTCAGCCGTGCTCTCTTGCACATCTCCAATCTATGAGCACATGTGTAGCACCAGCCAGGCATCCACAGAAGAGGATGTGCCTCAGGAATCCACTTGCTTTTACCATATTGGAATAGGAATTCATATAACATTCCAGCATGGAAAACCTGGCAAAAGTGGTGCCAGCAGCATGTGGGAAATAGGATAAGGGAAAGGGTAAGTCTCTAGGAAACCAGACCCCTTGCATCCTGACTTTCTGCCACTGCCACACATGCAGAAGCAGAATCATTCCCACCGGTCTCACCATGTGTTTGAAGAAATTCTTAAAGTTTATTGAATGTTTTGAAATTATCCACAAAAAGTCACTAGAGGAGACCAAGGCAGTGGCATTGATGTTATTATTAGGACCATTATTACTACAAGCACAGGTAGATTTCAGCTGTGTTTTGTTCACAGTTTAATGGTTTGGCACTAACAAAGGGACTTCAGCAAGGTGATGGAGCCCAGGACATTGCAGTAACTGTGTAGGTTTCCTATACAATGCATGGGAGGAATTACCTGCCAGGAATGGGATTGAGAATGGGCAGCACACAGTACCCAGAGCCACGTTAGCTGGGAAGCAATAACTGTCTTGGATGTGGATTTTAAATCCCAGTTCTCTCTAGAGCTTTACTCTGTGCTGCAAGGAAACAGCTCCATTCCTTCATGGTTTACAGCTCAGAAGCCTCAAATGCATTTAGGTACCTTCTATCCCCCCAAAAACAGCCTGGGGAAGAGCCATTCCTTTCCTTCAGAGCATTGGAAACTGAGTGTTAAGTGACACATCCCACCTCAAAGTTGGGTATGTATTTTCTTTAGTGAATGTTTAATATCAAAAAGAAAAATCATCTTTGCAGCAGGAACTGAATTCTGCAACCCCATTCCCAGAGGTGCTCTAGTCACCATGGACATACAACCTATGTCCTCCTTCTTTTATTGCCATGCTGCTACTGAACACCAGTATGAGAGAGACCTGCCAAAATTAGTGCTACAGGACTCCCAGGCCAGCCAGGCTTGGGAAATGGGCACTTCTTTCTTTTCCTGAAGGAGCAAGCAAAATTTCTCCTCTCCGTTTTATCGTGCTAGGACCATATCCCAGGAGGCAAAGGAGAATTATTCAACTTCCCGCAGGAAAAAGTAATAACTAAACCCAGCCTTCTGTGTATTGGGAAGATGCTGCAATTATTGAACTACTGGCTAAAAAGGAGGGGGTGGAACTGAGCCCAAGTACCCAAAGGGGTACCCCATACCATATGGCTTCATGCTCAGTATAGGAAGTGGGGAGTTGGCTGGGGGGTGGGGTGGTGGAGCATGGCTCAGGAACATGGAGTGCATCAGGTTCCAGAGGATGAGTGATTGCATTGGACATCACTTGCTTCAGATCTTCTTTTATTGGTGTTAATAATTATTATTTCTTCTCTCCTTGTATTGTCCTATTACACTGTCCTTATCTCAACCCCTGAGTTCTCCCTTTTCCTTCTGGTTCTCCTCCCCATCACACCAGGAGGGGGGACAGTGAGCAAGCACCATGTGGGGCTTTTGCTGCCACCTGGGCTGGAACCCCAACCAGCACAATGTCTTTGGAGCAGGCCTGATGGCTTAGACCATAGCAACCTCTGAAGGGACCTACCCATTTTGCCAGCACCAGCAGAGCTTAGCATTACTGGGTCTCTGGCAGGAGCCAACACTGCCAAGGCTGGGCAAACTCAGGACACATTGTGGCTATCAGCAGGAAAGGTGTTTTGAAGCTCATTATTTTTGTCTTGGTATACAGGGTGGAGCAGAATAGCAGCTCTTAAGTTGTCTCCTGCTCCTGCCATTATCCACGTGGAAGAATGACCCTAAGGATACCGATTAAAACACACATAGCAGGGTTCAGGCAGCAGTTTTCCAGTTCATATACAAGCAGCAATGAAAGCCACAGACCAGCCCCTCCAGCCTTGCAGAGGTCTTGTACCAGCTGGTGACTTTGTGAGGGAGGAATGAATTTTGGGAGGAACAGCCACTGCTCCCTTAGCACAAAGGGCTCCCCAATCCTGCCCAGCCCTATTGGGCCATGCAGGACCCACCAGCAGCTGCAGGCAATAAGATGTCCACCAAAGACTCAAGCACCCACACTGTTTTGCAGGGCCTTGCACCACGTCACACCACTGGATGAGATAATACAGTTATTGGATAATTAGAGTCATCAGAAAGCATTCTGCAATGGCAGGGTTTTAATTGACTTCCCCATTAACAGATAATGATGCGGCTCTGCCTCCTGCCAGGATGACCCCCCTACTTCTCTACCCTCCCGGGGACAAGCAGTTGACCTCAAAGGGAAAAAGCACAGCTATCCTGAGGTCATTCATGGCTGATGTATCATCAATTTGGTCAGGAAAGAAACAAAAACTAAGAAGAGAAAAAGGTTTCTCAAACTGGTTGCAGGAATAGGGAGAGAACCTGTCCAGAGGGCTCTGATTTAGCAGGGTGGGATGAGGCTGGCAGCCCCCAGTACCAGGGCAGCCCCTGTAACAGCATTGGCACAGCCATATGTGTAGCAGCAGATGCAGTTGCACAGCCACATCCTTCTCCTGTCAGCTCGAAGCTGTCCCCAGCACAAGCCCAGGATCCTGCTTGCTTTCCTCCCCTCCGGTCTCTTTAGTTGAGAAGTTCAGAGAACACAAATTCAATTTCACAGCTTCTTTCAGAGCGCCAAACACCTGGTGTTTCTTTGCACTGGAACTAAAGCTAAACATTTCCATCATATTTCACAAAACATAACTGGGCTGAAAGATCTTGTTTTGGAAGAAAAGGGCTGAATTCTCTTTGAGCTGGTTTCTCTCCAGTTAGGAGTGATTTGCCAGCCTCACAAAGACCATCAGATACCCTTCTGTTGGGAACTTTCTCCAAACACCACACACTGAGATGCCTTGGTGTAATGGGATCTTCTCATGAGGAATACCTAAACTCACACGTTGAGCTCTCATTTGGGTACTGAGCACTTGGGGAAAGGGCAGAAGCTACCATATCCGAGCACAAATCTTGGCTAGGATTTTAAGTGCCTTTGTGATCCATCAAATAAATAGCAGTGGGAAGAAAGCCAAGTTTCCTTTTCTCCCTGTAGCCTGGTAACCTGGGTTCCCTACCAGCAACTCGGAAACACCCAAACTCCTCTTGATTTCAAAGCACTGATGGGGCAGGAGGCAGCAGGTTAACTGGCAGCCAGCCAGAGGTGGTAACTGCTGAACTACACCGGTCAAGAGCAGCACTGGTTCCAGGCTCTTTTCACTGCCAGCTTCCCAAAACAGGCTGGAGTTTCATAGCAGTTTCCTTTCCTACTGCAGAAAGCATGCTTGAAACTGCCTAATTTGTGTAAAAAGTTGCTTGGGAAGGACTGACAGAAAGAGACAGAGAACATGACTGTGGAAACTTGGTTTCCTTAGGAACCAACGTAAAAATAAACCAACGTTCTGCCCGAGATGCGATGCCATCCTCAAAAGTCCAGCGCTTCCTACTTCTGTAATTGCAGCTTTGGTGTCAGGAAGATGTTTTGTCTTCACTCTCATGGTTTAAAAACAATAAACTGAAGGAGAGGATTTACTAACATGCAAAAGTGGAAAGGTTCCTGGATTGGATCAACTAACAAAAACAAAACCCCCAAAAACCAGCGCTGAAATCTGCAGAGCCCGACTTAATCCAGTTGAAGACCTGATCTCTGTTTCTGGAAAGAGAGCAAGCAGCAAACAAATATCTTTTGGTGCATTGATTCAGTTTCATTTCAGAGCATTAGCTGGTAAATGGAACTCAATTCAGATGGCTGTAAATGCAAATTTGAAATTTAAGCTAAAAGGCTTTGTGGGAAGATGCTGGTTAATGGGAATTCCTGAAGTGAGCTGGTTCTAAGGAATAACCAGGAGGGAGGCAATGCAGGCATGCTGCCAGCTCTCCAAACTGGCAGCAACTGGGATCTCATGACCTCCTCAGATTGTGTAATTAATCTAACCGTATATTGATGTTATCCTGACCATAAGACATTACAGGAGCACAAAAAGAATGCAAAGACCATCAGAGGTACCTCATACAAAATAGTATGTAGAAGTCTACATGCTTGCACTGTGTTCAGTGTTAGTCTTTCCTTTGTTGAGGGCTCAGTTACAGTTCATCCAACACATCTGGGGGACTTGGGGTGCACCCCAACAGTCTTGCACAAGCAACTCGTGGAAAGTGAAAGAACAGGGAGAACTGTCAGGATCTGGTTTTCAATTCCTTTTTCCAGGCAGGTGGATAAAGATGGGAATAATCCCGAGCTCTGTCCTCCTAAGCACAGGCCAGCAGATAGGGTAAGTGACCAGTAAAAACAAAAAGCCTCAGCTGAGCAATAAAGAAAAGGGGAAGCAGTGACCAAACTGTGTTTCTCTGGCACATTATTTTACTGTCTAGACTGCTTGTCAGATGTTGTTCTGTATGCCTGGAGGCCATACCAAAGCTGGGGTCCCCATGTACAGCCTGCTTTGTTTAATGAGGGACAATCCTTGACCCCAGGGATCTGTAACCAGAAGAGGCAGGACAAACAAATGGAATAAAGTAGCTGTCTTCATCCTGCTTGTACCAATGGAAACACGACCCCAAGGAGATTAATTGGCTTGCCTGAGGCCACCCAGAAAACCTGTGGCAATGCCAAGTAAAAAAAACACATTCTTTGAATCCTAATATTCAGATTTGTCTCCAAGACTGATACGTCTCCCTGTTTTCAGAAGGATCCAGGGAGATCCCAGTTAAGCCACTGCTGCTGTTCTCCTAAAGCTGCATTTATTTCCAGAGAAACCCAGTACATCAGTTCTCCTTCCTTACAGAACCTACAGATGGTTTATTACCTCCTAGGAGTGGGCGAGAGATGCTTCCCTGAAGGCACTGGGAGGAGACAGTTGAAAGGGGTGGGGGGAAGAAAAGTCGCCAGCCTTTCTGACGCTGGAATGTAAATAGTGTTTTGCAAAAGAGCCATTTATCAGTGAAATTATAGAATCCGTTTGAAGATTCCCCTGGAGAACGCACTAAAAAGATGGCTTGTATGGAACTTAACGAGAGGTTTCCTGCAACACGCCTGGGCTTCGTGTAGGCAGGAGCACTTTGCTAAGAATTAAATCCGCGTTGGAAATGTTAATAAATGCAGACACATGTTCTTGTTTGTAGGACGCGCTGTGCCTCCTTTATTTATTTCCTTCATTTTATTCTTCTGGTTGTAGCTACAGTGCCAGCCCCTTTGCCTGACATAGCCCTGGGGAAAAAGTTGCCATCTCTTATTGCCATCCCTTGGGCTGTTCTGCAGTTCTTTCAGCCTATTGTACTGCTACCCCACTCCTGGCCAGGGAGCACAGAGTGCCACAGGGCACTGGATGATTTTGTTTCTGGGCACTTATCAGCTTTCACAGAGGACAGAAACAAGGAATGAAGGGTACGGACTCGAGACTAGCAGAAGCAAAGCTTTCCTTTTAATCAAGGCTGTGGGAAGGATTTCCCCATCTGCTCTGCTAGCAGAGGGAGGGGGAAGGAACCAGGACTGGTTTCCACCTAGATATTGATTCTCTCTCTGCCATGGACGAAGGGATGGGACAAAGGTTGAACTTGATGACCCTGGGGGTCCCTTCCAACCATAATGATTCTATGATTCTATGAAGCCCCATATGGAACCACTGATGAGATGTTTCTGCTGTCTGGATCAAACACAGAATGCTCTCCAGCACAGGAACAATTAAAAACTAAGTAAATTTTCTTCCTCACTGGAAGAAAACCTAAACAGAGTCATCACCTTTTCACAGTGCTAATCTTTGCTGTTGCTCAGACCAGCACCTTGGCCCATTTGTACCTTCAGACAAGCCCTGTGACCTGCCTGGAAGACTGAAGCCAGCACTAGAAGATGGCCTGTCCCTCATGTCTCCTTCTAGGAGATGAACACACCCCAGTGAATTCAATCAAATATTATCCATCTATTTCCTCCTTTTTCCATTCTGGCAGCTTCACTAGGAAAGAGTCTGGCCCTATTTCTAAAATGTAGTAGGTGCTAAAAGCTCTGCAGATCTCTGCTGAGGTGCTCAGCTTTCTTGAAAAATCAGATATTTCTATTTAAGATCCCAAATCAAGCATTCACAGGAATCCCTTTGTTCTGTAAGGAAATTTAAGTCCAACTGAAATAAACGTGCATTTAAAAGAAATAAGATACAGAATTTAAAAGAAATAAGATTCTAAGACTCTAGTAAAATTACACCTTCATTTCTAGCAGCAGTCTGCCTGCTGTCCTTGCCCCTCCCCACTCAGCAGTAGATGGCATAAAAAGGCTACAGAAGGCTCACCTTGGCTTCTCCATACTTTTCATATCTGCCTCCAAATCTGTCCCTCCTTTGTAACTATGTTTGGGTTATCTTCCTCCACACAGGCTATTCATTTGATGAGCCCCTTTCCTATCAATTCCATATCAATCACCTTGTCTCGATGGTTAATATTCTCCCTTTCTTCCCACCTACCAAGAGTCCTTCAGCATCCCCTTCCCTGCAATCTGGTTTTTAAGAGTGTCTCTGGGCAACACACATGCTCTCATGAAATAGAATATAGAGTCATAGAATATAGAGTCATAGAATATAGAGTCATAGAATATAGAGTCATAGAATATAGAATACCAGGTTGGGAGGGACCTCAAGGGTCATCTCTCACTCTGCCTTCGAATTGAAGTGGGTTTCTCCCCCTCCCCCTGTTTTTCTTTTCCTCTTTGTTAGCCCTATTTATTATAGAAGAAGAAAGATTAACCAGACCTCTCTGTCTGTCTGAGGGCAGCTCAGCCCAACTCATGGGCCCAGTGAAATCCAGTGATTGAAACTCAGCCTTGGAAATAATCTTTTTTTTTTCAGTTCATATTATTCTTTTTCTGTAATTTAATTTACAACATAATTTCATATTCCTGCTCTAAAGCAGGAGAACTTCTCTCTTTATATGTACATATATTTTTTTATCCTGCCAGGTTGGATTTGTGTCTGATTTTATTTTATTTTGTTAAACAAGGAAGCTGAAGTCACTTTGTTTCCTTGAATAGACTGGGATGATAAATCATTGCTAGAGATGTGCTGAGGCATCTTTCCAAACTGTGGATCTTAAGAGGGGATGGAAGAAAGTGTTTTAATCAGGCATTTTGGCACCTGAGCCTGAATGAGGAATTGGCCTTTGAATGTTTAGAGTATTATGGCCATTGAAGTATATTACACCACATTAACAACTATTGATTTTATTGTTCCTTCTGGAGCTGGAAGAAATATTTACAGGTGTATGAAACTGCTGAAGAGGTCTGAGACTTTCATTACTTTATTAACCAGGTCTTTTCTAATGAGATTCTGGTTCACAACTGGTAATCGGAGTTCACAGCAAAGTACAAATAAATAACAATAACTGTGACCACAAACTAACGACAGGCAGATACTGAACAACAGGGCTTGTGGCCCTTCCCAAATGGCTTTTTATTGCCCTTTCCAGGTCTTTCACAATCTGAGTAAATTTTGCAAGGAAAAGAGCTGAGAAATTAGTTGGTGTGCCATGGATGCATAGTGAGAAAAATGAGCTACCCCCCTCTTTCCCCTCCCCTTTTCTCCCCTCCTGTTAACACAGTATCAGACAAACAAGCCTCCAACTAAATGAAAAATCCACTCGTTGTGTACTATATTCTGCATTTGCCTAAAGCTTTGCACTATCTGTTTACTGTTCAAAATTAAGTTTAATCCTCACCAAAAAAAAAACCAAAAAAACAGACCAAAAAAAAAGGAAAACTTTCTTCCCCATTGTTTTTCAATGGGAAAAAGTCGTGACTTTTTCAAAGTAATCCAGTGTTTTGAAAATCAAACTTTCCCAAGTTAACACTGGGGACTCAGGTGAGAAGATTTCAAGGGAGATTTTAGAGAGGAGATCACACAATCCTTTGCTTGCCCTTCTTCTAGCAGACCTGGGACTTCCTGTCTTGCCTGAAAATCTCTTTGTAAAAAAAGAGATGATTCTTCTGGCAGAGGTCAGTTGTGACATCGTGGTGTGTCAGCATCCCCAAGCAACAGTGGCACAAACCAGGTATTTATGGCTAAGAAGTCAAAATTCTTTTTTTTTCCCTGCTGTGATGCATGCAATGATCATGCCTACTGGTGAAAGCTATTTATAAATGTACTTATAAATGCTTTTCTCACAACCAGCAATACTGCTTCTTCCATTTTTCAGAGGGAATCACTGAAACCATTTCAAACGGGATGGTTGGAGCTACTACCAGCCTTAGGAAAAAGAACCAAGATCCCCTTTGTGTCAGCACTGCAATGTCTACTGTCAGGGACATTTTCATATCATTGAGGTCACTGGTGACATTTTCTTTTCCAGTGCTCTAGAGACTTCTTTGAGACATATTCCCTACAACTGGAAAGTTTTAAACATCTAAAGTTTTGTCCAGTTTTTCTTTGTAAACAAATTTATTAACCATTTGCTCACTTGCATCCAAACTGCTATAATCCATTCTTGAAATGCTAAGAAAGATGCATTATTGTGACTGTCAAAGAAAAAGCAGGTTATATCTTTAAGGTCTGATCCATATCTCAGTATGGAGATTGCCCCCTTGCCATCTTTTTGCCTGACCATGAAAATGCAGCTCCATTTTGGTGACCATGTCACTTCTAACACCTCTGTGCAAGAGGTCCATAAGATCAGCTTTCCCACAAGATTTTATTTGATGGAACGCGTCTTAGGTGCTCGCATTAAACTCAGAATGGGAATTAATATCATGCCAAATGGTTTCCATCTCTATTCCACCACCCAGACAATTGATTCATCTCAGGCCAAGCCAGTGTGACAGGTATAACCATCCATACAAGGACGTTTCCCAGGTAGGATGGGCTGCTAAATGAATGCACCAGATTGCAGCTGACACCATAATGTTGATTTTCCCCTCTCCTTATAATCATAATGGGATCTCAGCAATAGAGATGGATTTGCTAATTTCCATCTCCTCTTACTTTCTTCTTTAATCACTGTCAGGCATACATTAATTTCTGCTTAAAGAGCTTTCAGGTAGAGATTCTGTCATTGCATAGAGCACTTAAAGGTTGTAAATCAGGGTAATCCCAGAACATTTCCTTTCCAATCTGAGATTTCAGAGTGTGTAAATATGAGTCATCCAAGCAATGTCACAGGCCTTTTACCTGGGGCAGGGGAGAGAAGGAACAAGGTTGAACTCTTACTGTGGCACTTTCAAAAGCAAGCTGAAAACTGCTGCTAAGTGTCTCGAGTGCTGCTTCTTAAATTCCCTTCTCAGGCCCATATTTATCCCACCTCTGTCATACAACAACTCTAAGAGTACAGTATTGTACTTGTGCCCATTGAAAATGGAGAGCAGACTGTCCAGAGGGACAGTTCAGCCCTTGTAAGACCTAAATTGCCACCTAGAGGACCCTGTCTTTCTTCACCGCTTCTGAGGCTGACTCTACTTCTCAAATAAAGAGGTTTAAAGGTATTTAAATGTAGGCAGACTGTATCTGAACTCCAGCATGCTGCGCTGAAGATATAGGCTGGCAGAAAGCAGCAAGGTCTCTTAACTAAACCAGAAGGAGTAAGATCATTAAGAAAAGATACAATTTTTCTAAAAAAAAATAAAATACTAGTGAATAAATTATCATTCCTTTTCATTAAAAATTCAGTGGAGATGAAACTGTGTGTGGTGATAATGAGCAAATGTTTATATTTGCAGAGAAGTGTAACGGCATAGAGGGAAAGTTATTGATTTATCCACAGCTTTAACACATTTTGTGCAGCTACTTGGGTGGATGTCTGTCCAGCTGGCTGCACAACCAGCAAAGGAAGGTTTGTCACATCCTGGAAAATGGGTACAATTCTTAAATTATTTCCTGAAGAAATTTAAACTATTTTTTACGGTGTCTTCCAGAGTTATTATTTCAATAAAAGCAAATCTAAATACAGCATTTATATGATTCTCTCCTACTCCTGAGTTTTCAAACAACAGAAAATACAGGGGAAAATCTCCCACAAGCTTTTCCTCAATGTTGCAGTTTGTCTGAAAGCTACATTTCATCAACAAAACCACTGATAGATTAGAAACCATTTGTCAATTTTTAGTTAATCCCATTTTATCAATCCTCACCATAGACCAGGTGATTTATTTAGTTGTATCAGGACCACTTACTAGCAAGAGGTTGTAGGAACACAGAAATGCCAGGGATGATTTTTCATAGAATCACAGAATCATAGAATCATTATGGTTGGAAGGGACCTCCAGGGTCATCAAGTCCAATCTTTATCCCATCATATTCCTAACCATTGGACCATGGCCTCAAGTACCTCATCAACTTGTTTTTTGAACACCCCCAGGGATGGTGACTCTACCACCTTCCTGGGCAGCCTATTCCATTCCTCCCCCCACCCCCCCCTACACTCTCAGGTACTCCATGTGCCTCTCCTTCAGAAAGCCTATTTTTTCCATCCATACCATCCTTGGCTTTCTACCCTCTGGGTTTCCAGACCTTCCCCTTCTTTCCCCATCCTTCCCTTCTCCATCAGTGTCTCTATCCACCAAGTCTCCCATGAGCCAGGCTGCCTTCATCTTGAGGATAGGAAGACACTGGCTCAACGTCCCAAACCACAGTCAGAGCAATGCCCTCTCCTTTTCCCACCAGTATTGTCTTTAAGTGTTTTCAAACGATGCAGCTTCCAGGCTCCCAGGCAGCCAGTTGGCACCTTTTCAAATGAGCCACTGAATGGCAAATGCGGAGATACACTGGGATAAAATGAGCTCCTCTTATTGATTTTCCAAACCAATATGGCACTGACGCTGCCTCTTTGTGCCATTTCCCTCCTCTGCCAGGAGGCATTCACACCCCTTCCATCATTTTAATTAGACATTACACCTGACACAAATGCCGAGTTGATTAACCTTAAAGGAGCTGAATAGGTTCTCCGATCGTTAACACAGGGCCCCTGACATACTATAACTCATGCTAACATGTGCTGTTGCACAAACTCACAGCTTCTTCAGCTCGCTCTCCAAAGCCACAATGCAATGTAATAACATCTACAGAGAGCTCTTTATGAGACTGTCTCACATAATAATGCTATAAAAGCAAGATTTAAAAGATGGATTGCCCTGGACTCCACAGACTTCACTTTTTAATGTTTACATAAATGCACCTTTTCTATGGTGTTTTCAGATAACAGGCCTTCCCAAGTCATGGAAGTCAAGGCAACCATCAGCTTCCCCTTCCCCCAGAAGCAGCTCTCAGCAGGAAGCAGAGAGCTCTGGTGGGATTCCTCTGCCTCTTCCCCAGCTCCACCTTTGCTCGAATGGGGGACAGGAGGCACAAAACAGCATGTAAAGCCTCATTTGCTACAACCATAGCCCTCCTGTGAATTCCTTATTTGTAGGAGAAGTCTCTGGTGTGAACAGAATCCATCCAACCTTAATGTTCCTTTGTTATACCACAAGAAAGACAAAAAAGAGGAACATTAAGTTGTGATATGTTTAAGAGTGTTGCTGGAGGAACAGTTTTCCTGCTCAGATGGGACTCCCTGCTCTGTGCAGCTACACACTTTCATTTGCCCGTAACTGGGTAAGACTAAATCAACCACTGGCTGACATAGCCCAAGTACAACAGGATCATTGCAACCTAGAAGAGAAACCATCATTTGCACAAATTGCACTTTATGCCCGACAGCCTCAGGAAAGGAAAATAGCCCAAGGTGCACCAGCACCAGGCTCCCTGGTTCAGCTCTGCCATTTGGTGGCATATGAAGACTGACTCTCAGCTATGGGTGTGACATTAACCAGGATTTTCCTGCTCTCATGTCAGTCAAATCAGATTCCACTTCTGGAAACAGCAAGAGGAGAGCTGATCCTTCTTTGCTGACAACAGAAGGATGAAGGATAAGAGACTGTGACTGTATCTACCTATTCTGTAGGAGGGGAGAATAAACCGGAGGGGCGGAGGAAAAGAGGGATTTGACATGGTTTTGGTATTTGGTAAGGCTTAACTGATCTGGGGTGAGGAGATGTTTCTCATTGAGCTGATAGAGCTCCACTGAGATTAAGAAACTGCTGGAGATGAGTGAATTCTGACCAGAGCCCCCATTAGTTAATCGGCAGCACTGATTTTGCTGTGCCTTCCTCCTTCACTTGTTTATCTTTGTCCTACATTAAAACCTGTCAAGCCTGCAAACAAGACAATATTTTTTTATTAGGCTGACAATAAACCAGGGCTGGGAGAATTCCTACCTCCAGTAAAGCAGAAACAATGGGTATGATCCTATTAAGATACAGCTAAGGTACACAGCTAGGAGAGGAACTTTCTGGATTGCTTAAAGATGTCCACAATATCAGGCTGATGCTGCCTTGAGCATCATCTTAAGTCCAGAGTTTCCCACCATCTATACAGTTCATAGAGGCTTAGGAAGAGCTCTGGAGCTTCACGGAGGAGCTAGCTGTCTCCACTGTGAGTAGAAAGTTCACAAGCTGTGAATCTCATGCTTAATGCCAGCCCTAACTTGACATCCTGCACGCTTACAGAGTGAGTAGTCCCAGGGCAGCAAGGATTTTGTGTTATCCTTTTCTGGTATGGTTACTTACATACTGCTGTGAAGTCTGGGATGTATAAGGATGAGAGAGCTGATATATTGTCAGGATCTCATTGTTACTCCTCATGCTCTCCTTGGCATCAGAGATGTCTTGCTGGACCCTTTTGCACAGGGTTCCACCTGCTAAGCATGGGGAGATGGACAGAAGATGACAGCCTTCAGTTGCTTTTGTGTAAGTGGCTTCTTCAAGGTCTGTCCAGTTCTACCTCCTAGCCAAGGGACTCATGAAGCATGCATTGCACGCTTTGAAAAGCCTGCTGCCATCTTGTATGGCAACCCAGCAGAACAGAGTGAGAGGGAGGCCACAGCTGGCTGCTGAGCAGCTTTCCCTTGAATTCCTTCTCTGCACCAAGCAGGCAGATGTCTTGGCAAGCTGAACGAGCACCAATGGAAAACAGTGAACACAAACACATCTGTGGTAGTGTCAGACATAAGGTGTTGGTGGTGTAAGACAACAATATTGCTCAACCCTTCTCCCACTAAGAGTAATGGAGCTCCAGGCATCAGGAGAGAGAGAGGAAGAAAAATTGCCATGCAGCCTGAAGGATGGCTCAGGCTGGTGGGTACCAGCAAGGCTCAGTTGTAGGTAACAACACTGCACCCACCTGCCTCACCACCGAGCTAGAGCCCCTCTGAGCAAACAAGGAAGCTGAGGCATGGACACAAGTATGTGAAAATGCTGGTGTACACAGGGGCAGAGAGACAGGGACAGGAGGGGCTGAGGGATAACTAGTTAGAGTTTGCTTGAATTTGCCTGAACCTCCTTGTGTTGGTTTGCGTGAGTGTGCAACATGGGACAGGAGTTAAACCCTGACTAGGAGTCACTTGTCCTAAAGGGCTCCTGACTGTGCCTTTTCTGGAGAGAAGGAAAGCAGGTAAATGATCACAGAATCACAGAATCCTAGGGGTTGGAAGGGACCTCAAAAGCTCATCCAGTCCAACCCCCCTGCCAGAGCAGGGTCACCTAGAGTCCATCACACAGGAACGCATCCAGGCAGGGCTTGAATGGCTCCAGCCAAGGAGACATCCTTTGTGCAGGCCAGGCATTTTCCTTTATGGAGAACAGCTCCACTTTCTGTTCTCTCCTCCACTCAGGCCACCTGCTGCAGAAAGCCTCCTTCTCCCCCCTGTTTGCATGAGTGATGATGCAGCCATCCTAATTAGCAAGGGAATCCACTGCTCCCCCCTTCAAGCACCTCCCCCCTCGCTGATGCTCTTTCCCTGCTCTGGGTTTTGCTGGCAGATGGGACTGGAGCCTCCTCAGCCCACTGGCTCTTCCTTGAAGAAGAAGAAAGTGACAGCCCTGCAGGCAGCCAAAAGCGGCCGAACCATGGCAGTGTGACTAATCCATCCGTGGTAGCATCCCAAAGGCCAGTATCAAGGTTGTGCTCACACAGCCAGCTTTGCTGGAGAAAAAAGGGTGCTGAGTATGGGCAGGGGGGGTTGCATTACTGCCCTTGCGCAGATCAAGCCCCCCACACACTGCTGAGCTATGGAAACTGCCTCTGATGTCCCTCCTTTTGTACTCCAGACTAAGGTTCAGGAAAAGTCAGCTCTGAAGCACCCGGTCAGGGGGTAACCTGACAGCGAGGATATTAGCAAACTCATCCATATGGAAGGATGACCTTACCAGCTCCACTCAGTGCTCGCTCTGCAAATCATATCTGATTTGCAAGCAGCCATGGCCATGCTTTTCTCCACTTCACCCTCAAGTCTTGGCCTTGCAGTACTTCTTACATATGTTTTTACCCATGTAAAAACTTACACTTATCTGTCCTACTTTCATTCCCATAGCCCATTACCTCAGCAAATTAGCAGTTAGCCTCAATGCCTTCTCTGCCAGAGATCTCTTGCTTTGTTTGTGTTAGGATGGGGTCTTTCACGTAGAGAAAGATGGATTTTGTAGTGTTATTTCTCTGCCTGTAACAAGGTTGCTAGCAAAGTCCAGACAACAACAACTGCAGCTGCAGCAAGGCCTGTTAACATGGTTTTCCTTTTTTATAGATTGGTTTTTACATACATAGCATCAGATGGTCTACACATGTGATCATCTTTTTCTATATGCCTGGAAATGCTCCAAAGATCTGATGAATCGATTGGGATTATAGACAAGAGTGAGTTTAGTTATAGTCCCTGGGGGGAAATGAGGCCTCTGTGGAAGGAAGTAGGACAGGGGAGATGAAAATAGTCTATCAGGAAAGCAAGCCAAAAACCTGCCAGAATACCAAGCAAAATGCAAGACAGCCTTCTCCCTTATTCCAACCCCATGGGCTCCAGCAGCCCACAAACCATCGGCTGAGCTGTCAGTACAGTCAGCAATTCTAGGACATCCATTTGAAGACCCAGAGGCTGCAAAGCACAAAAACCATATTTGGGGCTATGGAATGGCATAGGGAGGATGGCAACCACGTCCATTTCAGATGGTGCAAGGATAGACTGAGCACTTCCTCCTCTGTCCTGGCCAAGATTCTTTTCCTTATTGGACTCCTGCTTGTGCTCTGGAATGACACCAACAGAGGAAGTCAACCACCCCCTCACAGCAACCTTCCACGTATGGACTTTCCTGGGCATAGGTCCAGGTCTGAACCAAACCTGATTAATGTTTTAAGGTTGTAGAGAGTTTGCACCTCACTTGTATTTAGAGACCTGGCTTTTGGATCTGTGTTCAAATATCACCCTCTGTTCCACCTTCCTGTTACATCTGTTTTGTCTTTTTCTGCTTGCTCACTTCCTTCTCCCAGCCAGTATCCCAGTTGGATCCAACATGCCCCATCTGCAAATATCTCAGTCCAGCCTCTCAAGAGCAGACACATAAACATTCACAACTCCAGCCAGGGACGATGTAAAATCCCTCCTGCAGTTGGATTCCACAAGAGCCTTTCACCAGGCTCTTGTGCCACAAACTCTGGCCAGATGGCCTCACCACACGGTGTCCTACCACATTTTGTAAGTAACAAAGGTGCCAATTATCTCTTCCTTCCCTGCCTTGAAATCCTCACTCTCACCATAACACATACACTCTTTCCATTGTCCTGCTTTCCACATTCCAGGTTGGCAATTAGAATTTGCAACCTCTGAGCTTCTCCGCAAACTGATGAGCTGCTAAAAATACAGCCCCTGCAGGCACCCATTCAAATTCTATTTCTGTATTTTTTATTATTTTTTCCTTTTTCTTTTTTTTTTTTAACCAATTTGAGATGAACAAAGCAAAGGAGAAAATGCTGTGATTGTGAAGATGGATTGATGCCATTTACTTTGTTCATTTTAATTACACAAAGTCATCACTTAGTAGCAAGCCTCAGGATAAGAAAAGAGAGTGCAAAGAAGTTACCACATCCACCTCTTTACTTCACTATGCTCCATTTTAAAGCTTCCACTGACATCCTGGACAACAATACCTGAACAGGCACTTCCACACTCTTAAATCCTTCAACATTTTATAGGTTACTCACCTGTTGTGTCTTCAGCCTGGGAAGTCCCATAGGTCTCAGTCCTCCTTGTGAAATCATAGTGGACCAGCAGGAACAAGCAAGTTCTTCACTCTTCCCCCAGAGATGCTCCACCACACCCTAAGCCCCTAGCAAAGGGCGGGGGGGACACACAGCTTGTTTATAAACTCCTAGCCAATCCTCTCCTCTCACCTCCTAAATTGGCTTCAGCAGGGAGATGAGGTTAAAAACAATTAAGAAGCTTCAAGACAATTAAGAAGTTCAAGCACAAATTGGTGTTTGGGCAAGGTCAGCAACTGGCACTGTCTCTCTTCTCTCTCTGCTGTTAACTCACTTTGCCACCTAGAGCAAACAATATTCCTTTGGCTGATTCCCTGTTGACAGACTAATAATCAGTGAATCCCCCTGAAGCTCTGTGTGTTATTCAGACTGGCATCTGTCACTTGGCTACTGCCAGGTGTTTTGGAGGAAGCTGTCACACTGAAGCATCAGAGCCCAGGGGCTGGAGAGTCCAAGGAATCTGCTGCCTGGCTGCCTCTCCCTTCCCTTGGCCAGCACAGGTCCAAGTGATGTGTTCACCTCTCAACCACTGCAGGTCTCAGCCTGATGGACACCAATTTCAGCCTAACTCAGCAGTCTTGCAGAGGCTGAGGGCAGCTGCTGCCCTCCCTGTCTTGTGACAAGGAAGTGACATAAAAAGTGACATAAAAAATGACAGTGTGCCATTGGAATGACTGAACAGAGACCTGAGCAAAATGACTGCCTTGCTGGACACAAAGGCATTCAATATGGGCTTTCCACCAGGGCACACCTTCTACCAGTGGGCTCTCTTTTACTCTCATATGTCTGGTTTTGGGGGACTGAGGGGAATTCCACCCTTTTTCCCTGCCAATCCTGCTGTTCCTCAGGAACAACTCCAGCTCTTCAACACAAGCTGTCATCATTCCTCAAATAAATTCTCTCACTTGTGGTTCCCACAGCTGCCCGAGATGTTTCTAGTGGGCCAAAGCAGCTTCATAATCTTTCCCCAAGCTTTCACTTCCTTCTTTTCCTTCCTAAAAGTTTGGACTTTCCTCAAATGTCTGATTTGACTTCATCCTTGCAGATCCCCTTGATTTTCACTCAAGGGCTATTTGTAAACACTTGCTGCCTATTGCTATGTTGAGTTTGTAGCTTTTACATTGAGTGCTTTTGGGTTTTTCGGAGTATTTGAGGCTTTGTGTTTAGGTACTCTCTCCTCTCACACCAATTGTCACCTTGTTCTTAGTTTGATGTCGATTTTCTCCCTTGCAGTTTTATCTTTGGTAAGCTGTTGTCTTTCTTGTTCAGCTGGAGGGTTTGAGGGCATTAACCATGTGTCCTTTCCCTCTAAGGCCTCTGGGTTGCATTTCCATTTGCTCTTCTGCTTCTGGCATCATTATTGGCTTTTCACAGCCAAGCTCAGGTCCTTACATTGTTTGTTTTCATATTCCTTTATAATATTTTACGTATACTCCCCACATTATTGATATTTAGTAACATTGTCTAACCTTCAATAATTGCAGGCTTCAACTTTTAACTATAAGTTTATTACCACACTCCTTTATTATCCCCTTTCATTTTGGATTGCGTTCAGTAGATAACACTTTCACAGACAACATGCTGCTACTCTTGCTGTGGTTGTTGCTATTTGTCTTCAAATATTTACAGCGTTTCTTCTAAGGTTTGTTTTCATTCCTTCTTAGTCTCACTTGGTAAAGATTTTACATTGACCTTCATGAAGAAAGTTCTTTTTCTTAATCATTCCACTCATTTTCTGTTCTTTTTTTCATGCACATGTAGACTACATTTGGATAGGAGTGAGAATTTTTATTTTTAAGAGAGCTCTTGCAATTTTTTTGTCAAAGAAAATTTGATTCATAAAGATATACCAAATGTTTGAAACTCTTGACAAAATGACTTCGCTAGTGCAGGTTTTTAAATAATCAAAGTGATTTGTTTGGAAAACATTGAAAATAAATTGACCTTGGAGGTGGTTTGAAACATAAAAATTGTCACTACTATGAAAGTTGATCTCCTCGGTCATTAAAAATAATACCAAGCATGATAGAGCTCTAAATTTTAAAATAACACTGTTGAGTATGAAGGTTGGAGAGAAGAGGTGAATGTGACAGAATCCAGCAAGAATGGGTCTAATGGTCTAATGGTTAGGAATATGATGGGATAAAGGTTGGACTTGATGACCCTGGAGGTCCCTTCCAACCATAATGATTCTATGATTCTAAGATAGTACTGCAGAAAGGTATGACTATGCCCTCTTCACAGCCCTAGACCCACCCTTTTCTCTACCTTGTTCCCCAACATCTTTACTCACCTCTTTATCTTGTCCATTGCATAGTAGTAGCTCTTGTGAAGGTCTAACACAACTGCATCACTGCTGACAGCAAGGCCACCTCCACTATCTGAAAACATCCTGTCTGTGTAGATGTCCCCACTTTTCAACTGGATAACTCCTCTGAACCTCTCCTGGTCCAAAGTGATTAGGTACTAGGGAGCAGTGGAAAGAAATCAAGCCTTGTGAAAAGGAAGTCTGGTCAAAACAAGCTTACCTCCCCTTGAAAGCCCAGAAGAGTGCCATGGCATTCATTTGGGGTCCTGCAGCATTACCTTTGTAATTACTAGCTGAAAAGAAATCTCCTAGGCTGACATAGATCAGCTAAAATACTGGGGACATTACCTAAGAAACACCCAACCCAAAACAGTTGTAGAACTGGAAGGCTGTCTTTCACATAACAGATGTAGGAAAGCTCTCTTGATGGCAAGCAACCAAAAATGACTGAAAGGAGGTGTTAAGGACTGTTCATTCAGATACTCTCTATGATGGACCACAGACAAGCAAATGTATCCCAGCTTTCAGAAAACCAGTGAATGTGTATCCAATAAAACCCCACACTCATGTATGTCTCAGCATGCTCCCCTCTACTTCAAAACCATCAGATTAAGTGTTTACGACAGCTGGTTATCCTGGTGATCCTTAGACTCACTGCCCCGGCAGCAGAAAGAAGTTACAAGTTATGGCTGTCTAAAGGCAGCCTGGTCAGTGGCTCAGTGCAGGAGGCTTCAGGAGGCAGCACTTTGATGCTCAGCTCTGCTGATGGGAGGCTCAACCAGCTTTGGCAGGCTGCTCTTAGCTCTTCGTGCCTCAGTTTCCCTACCTGCATTAAGGAGAACACCACTGACCCACAGATTAAAATGCTTTGAGAGTTCTGTTTCCCACGGCTGTCCCGTGGTGTTTCTGAGGCTATGCACAACCTGGGATTTGGTCTTTCCCCTGCTGTTTCTTGGAGTTAGCAGCAACATCTCGTGTTGTTTCACATCACTCAGAGATATTATTAACACCGTGTTAAAGACATGAAGTGTATCTACATACAATAATCAGGCTAAAAATCCTACCAGCACTGATGCAGCACTTGCAGAATATACTAGGAGTAAAGACAGTGCCAAGAAGTTTTTTAAGACTCAACAAGCATGCCTGAGAGCTGAATTAGAAACGCCAGACAGAGAACTTTTGCTGCACAGAAGATGAGCAGGGCACAGTGGGAGTGAGGGGCACTGCGTGTCACGATTCAGCCTTTTCCCTTATCTGGCTGTTGCACTCACTGATGTCCAAACACCCCCTCATCAGCAGCAGCCGGCCAGGTCTGCCCCAGCCCTGGCACAGGCGAGGTGCTCAGCAGGACCAGAGGCGTTTGGCTGCTGTGAGCAGCCTGCTGTCACCTCCTGTACCTGCTTTGCTCACACCTAGAGCTGGCTCTGTTGGGAAATTCAATCTGAAAGGAGCCACATCCACTCTGTGACTCCCAAAGCCGTGCATGGCTTTTAGCAGTCCTGACAGGTTTAGCTTTGCTTCACTGACCTCCCTACTGCAGGGGCAGATGGCCAAGCCTTCTCTATTTTGCTGGGGAACACTCAGACCTGGCTCTGCACCTTGTTTTTGCAGTGCATCTCTCTTGCATCTCCCTGACTCGGGGACCCCACATCTCAGACTTGTCTGTTCTCAGCTCTGTTGAGCAAGTACCTGCAGGGTCAGAGTGGGGGTGAGACAGTGGGACTGGGCTGCTGGGAGGCAGCCAGCCTCACTTAAGGACCCCATGTCCCTGATCACAGCTTCTGCATCCCTTTTCTTGCATCCCACCCCCTTGCACTTTACCCACACAGGCATCGCCGGTGAGGAACAGGTCTTTAGGGAGAAAAATTTCAGGAGAGAAGTATGGAAAGTGGCTGTGGCTGATGCCCCTTTTCCTGTGGCCACCCATCAAAGCAACGTGGGTCTCTGGTGAAGCGGGCAGATGGGCGATGCTGTACGGATGGCTGAGTGTTCCCCTCTCCCTCCCACTCACAGCAGCTGCAGCGCTGCACGTACCGACCAGCCAGGATCTCTGAGGCCAGAAGCCTTGAGAGGGAGATTGTGCGGAGGAAAATGACATCTATAAGTGAAGAGCAGCACTTCATTGCTTTTCAATCCTTCTGCTGACGCCAGTTCACAGCCTGCAGCGGACTCCAGAATACACCTAAAAATAAAACAACACCTGGGCCCTCTGCTGCTGGAGAGAACAGCCCCAGTTTGCAATCAGCAGTGCAAGTGCTCCGAGCACAGGGGAGCAGGCAGAGGGTCAGCTCCAGGCCCTCTGGCTCTGGCACTGATTGCAAACATGGGTGATATCTCCTATGGAGCACGTTTCCCTGCCACTCCAGTCGACACATTGTCATTCCAGTGTGGATCTTTGCTTCAATCGTAATCATGCACAGATGAGGAAAGGAATGTCAATTCACTGAGCCCACTGGCATGGAAAACATGCCTGGGAAAATGAGGTCTTCTCTTAATGGGCAGGGGGGTTTTGGTGTCTTCTGGATGTGGCTTCTGTGAGAGCAGCATAATACGAACAGCAAAATAATAGCAGAGTCTACACTGATATGCAGGCAGGATGGGATACACCTCTGATCCCCAGGGAGAGGGGGATGACTGGTACATGTGCTATGTATTTGATTGACACCTTAACTTGGGGTCATGACACTCCAGGCTGCTATAAGGCTGCATGGCAGGAGGACTTTCTGTGTTGTCATGTTCATTTGGCATGTGTCATGACTCAGAGGCAGGCAGCAGGTTGAAAACTACTCTTTTAGCAAAAACATCAGCAACAGCAAGCAGTTAGTGTTTATGGGGATGAGTGCCAGAGAAAGGAAGATCAGGGAGACTTCTTTACGTCGAACAACCTCTCCATTGCAGTAGAGGTGAGCATAATAGTCTCGAAACAAAGAAAATGTGCAGATAGGGAACAAATACCATTCATCATCCACAGGCTGGCCCAATTGGGTCACCAGATGCAAGACCTGTGTCACAGTTGCATAACCTGACTGTGGCTCTAGTGCCAAGCAAGCTGGTTACATTGGGATGGTAGAAGGGAGCTATGTGCTCCAGTGTGTTATCCATCCTTGAACCATGCATGAAACATCACCATGTCTCAGTTGGGTTTGAGAGACTTCCCACTTCCAAAACAGCTTGGGTAAGAACTTTAGTAGAAAAGAAAAAAAAAAGTGACAGATCTATCTGAAGTCAATAGGAATATTTTTCCACCTCCAGTGGAGCTCTGTGTGTGTTGAATTGCAACAAATGGTGCCACTGGGAAAATGAATTTCTTGGAACCCAAGATTCAACCAAGCAATGATATACCAGGTTGATCAGCTACCTAGAAACTGCTAGACAGAGAGCCTCTTGGAGACTATTTTTTTCACTAGCAAGCACGAAATCAGATTTCTGAGACCTCCGAGATATTGTTTGCAAAAATGTCCATGTGAAAGGGAATAAAATATTTTGTCTCAAAAGATCACAGGATAATGACAAGAAGTGAAGCAAAAAGATTGTCTGATCTGCTACTGCAATTCTGATAAAAAATTCACTGCTGGGTGATTCAGAAGAAGGTTGAACATATCTGCTCATCAGCTCAGATCTAACACATCTAATTGTGCATTTCTTCCCATGGGAGGTCATTTTTGCCTAACCCTGTCTGATAATGAGATTATGTTGTAGAGATACAGTCATTCTAAATTTCAACCCGTAGCATGTTTTGTCTGGACATAGCTCTCAATGAGGTTGCAAATTCTCTGATTCCTCCTAAATTATTAATTTCAGTAATATCCTGTGACAATAAATTGCACGAGTTCAGTTCATCACATACATGAGGGTTTTCCCATACTGCCTATGCTATCTATGTTTTGTCACCCTCATTTCCTTCTACTGTGTGACAGACTGCCAGTTTTTTGAGCTATGTTTCTCAAAAGGAGAATATTTTTATGGACTAAGACAATCACCTTCTTCATAGTACCACCCATCATGATGGGCTTCTCTTTGCAGAGCAAACATCCCAGGGAGAAGACTCCAGGGAGCTCATTCTTTGCACATACTGGGTAGTAAATGTTTTGTTCATCTTAGCTGGGAAAAGGGTGGAAAAAAAAAAAGAGATGGAGGAGCTCAAATACGAGGTGGAATAGGATGGCACTATGGAAGCCAGGGTGAGAGGATGGATCTCATCTGCTCAGGCACATTGTAAAACCTGTCAGTCACATAGTGGTTTACAAGGCAGCATTTAACTTAATTTCAGCTAATATGCAGCGATGTTTCTAATAACAATCTGTCAAAGGAGCACAGGAACAGACAGGAAAACAGACAGGAGGGAGAAAGAGGAGGAGGACGGGGGAAGGAAGTGTGAGAAGAAGCAGGCCAAGTCAATGGTGAACCCTGGGCTAAACCCCCCACCCTCACACTCCCAGGTTAACCTGCATACCCATGGGCACAGAAATGCACAAGCACATCCCACCTCCATCTGCATTCTGGCAGGTAACTCCAGACCATGGAGGTCCCCCAGCTAGCTGGCACCCCAACAGATCTCAGATGGACACAGTGGATGGTGCAGCCCTGCAGCTCTAGGCAGGAATGACTCTTGGCCACAAAGCATGGAAAATCTTGGGCAGCTCTAGAAAACCCATGAAGGGAGTGCCATGATGACCACCAGAAGCTGTCTATGAGAAGAGCCATTCCTTCAGCTCTGCTCAAGCTGATTCCCTCTCTGGCACAGCCTTGACCTGATCCCTTTTCAGGAGCATCACACCCCCATAGCAGCTTTCACTCTGTCTCTTTCTCAGCACCTTTCCAGCCCACGCTTCAGGCTCAAATGCTTCATCTGTGCTCCAGCTTTCCCTCCACCTTCCCTGGCAAGTACCTCTGGATCTTGGCCATGCCATATGATCCACCATCCCCTGTTCTTCCCAGAGACCTCTCCCAGCTCCAACACTGCAGATCCAACTGACATCCCTACTGTCTCTGGACTTTCAGAGTAAATCCAGTCTCTACTCCCTGACTTGTCCCTATCAAATCCACACTCTGGAACAGACAGTGACTGCTTTCACCATTAGCTACCTCCCTGCTACACACTTTCCTCTTCTCTTCATTTCCTCCTCCCCTCGGGATATTGATGCTGGCTGAAGTTTCCCATTAAACCAGCCACTCTTGTAGAAAAGGGAGCTGACATGATTAATGCCATTCAGTGGGGAAGGCAGCGAGTGCAGCCAGAGAACGAGGAGACAGGCACATTCCCATCAGCCAGTCATTAGCATTTGCCCCAGAGAGGCAGCAGGCACGGGATGGACACAATTTTTCCAACTCTACAATGTGCTGGATGCAAACATTTTAGGTCCAAGAGGGAAGAGAAGCTTCCTTCTCTCTGTTTCTTTTTAAATTTAATCTGTACCCAAACGGTGCTGTCTTGTGCCCAGTTGCACAGGAAGCAGTGACCTTCCCAAACCTGTCCTGGTGATGGTGTGGAATACACAATTCAAATTGCAGAGTGGTCTCAAGAGGAGTCAGATTTATTTCTGGTCTTTTGAATTTTTAGCAGCTGTGTATTTTCTCTCTCTTCATCCTTTTACTCCTTTCTCTTTCCCCATGTTTCTCTCTGCCATTTCGCAGGTCCCCTGTGAGCAGTTCTATTGACAAACCCATTCCCTGGGATTTTCTTCACTAACTGAGGAAATCCCAAGAGGAGGCACCGCCTTATCCCGACATTGCACCACCATCAACTGCAAAGGCTGAGGAGAAAGGGGATGGATGGTAGCCCCTAGCTAACACTCAGCTGAGTGAGGCTTCCCTTATACTCAATGAAGAAGAAAAAATATCTCTCCACATGATTATTAAAAGCAAGAATTTGACTTATGTGAGCTGGAGGAGTCTGTTTCCCCCATTGAATAGCCACAGAGGTTATGGTGGTTAACTTTTGGCCTTTGCAAACTTCCACCACCACCACCACAATGTGATCAAGATCATACATCTTCCTGTAATAGTTTGCTCAAATCACCCTCACTATCTAAATAAGCAAATCAATGGATAAGTGACTAAGAAAAGGAAATCTCCTGGCTTTTAAACTGAATTCATTGCCTTCAGCTTTCAGTCACTGTTTCTCCTTATGCCTTTCCAGATTGAAGATCCTTTCAGTATCTACTTCCTCCTCTTCGTGCAAGACCCTATAAAGAATTCCAATAGTTTCCAAGTCACTTATCCTTCCCCAGTTGGCAGTTTTATAAAAATTTACAAAGAATTCACAAAAAATACTGGAAAAGAGCATTCTGATACTGATCTCTATGTAAAGCCCTAAAAGTATTCTTGTTGGGGTTTTTTTGTTTGTTTCTTCTTCCAGGTTAGCTGATGTCTTTGAGATCAGCAGTTATCCAGCATCAGATGTGTAAGTGCTCTTAATCTATAATGAAATTAGCACCATAAAGTGCCAGGGGGCTGGGAATTACTTAAACAAAAGTCATTCCACTATGTTCATCCAGACTTGCATCAAACAAAACTGCAGTCTCAAAGAATAAAACTAATTCTGTTCGAAAAGATCTTTTTCTACAAAAAACATGTTGGCAAACCTTGATTTTCTTTCTAACCTTTGATTCTTTATCAATCAGCATCAGCTTATGTGGTTCCATTATTTTACCTAAGACTGATATCATGCTACCTATTACACAGCAACAACATTCTAGCCTTTTTAAAATTAATAATATTATTAGATAATACTCACATGATTACTTACCATGTTGTAAATTTTATTAGAAACAAAGGCAGCAGGCCAAAAGGAAGTTCAGCTAATTCTTCAAAGGATTCCGAGGCAAGTTTTCCATTTCCCATCTTGAATTTTCATATGTGATTCTTATATGTGGATATAGATTTCCGATTGCTCTCTTCCTTCATAACAGATCAAGGATTGGATTCCAGCCAAAGTTGTCTTCTTATTTTATATGAAATTGTAGTGGTTTGGGTTTTGGCTATCTAATAAACTCCTCTTACAGAATCCCCAGTTTGCAATCAGCATTTTCTCTGCCTGCAGTTTCTCTTCTAATCAATTTTGCTTGTAATTTTTCTCAACTTTTGAAAATTAATGCTTTTGAAGCAGCAAATGTACTTATTACTAGTTACAACCCTCTGTTTGCTCATATTGAATCTTTCTCAACTATGCAAACATCTGGTAAGTAAAGAATAGAGAAAATTGTCCATAAAGTTCTTACAACACATTAACCAAAAGTAAAAGAGAGAAAGGGGAAAAAAAAAGGAGAGGTAAAAAAGCAATTCCTTAGCAAAGGGAATTTGGAATTAGAATGGAGAAGAATTTGAATTTGAGGCAATAATTTCATGCCTTCAGCAAAAAGCAAGAACAGAAAGACAGACAACAAGCTGGCATAGCTCACTTCCATGACAAATATCATGCCTGTGCTTTGGCTTCAATGCTGTGTGTGAGTTTTAGGTATCACCTTACAAAAATTGTAAATCACAAAATCATCCAGGTCAAAAGGGACCTCAGGATCTTGTTCAATCCATCCTCCTGCTCAGAGCAAAGTGAATATTGTATTCAGACCAGGCTGCTGAATTCAGACGTGCTGGTTTTGCCCAGTTAGGTCTGGTAAACATCCAGGAACAGACATTCATGGATGGATGGATGGAGGAGGGTTTGATGGTAGTATCAGAGTCTAGAAGTCAGTCAAGGCTGAGAGAAGTGGGTTGATTAACCCACAGAGCAGAAGACAGAGGGAAGATGTCACTACCTTGGGAATGACATGTAAAGTGGGTCCTGCCTTGGGGCACAGATGTAGGCTAGGAAGCCTCTCAAGATCCCTGCAAATTCCTTTTCCTACAACTCAATGAACACTGCTTAAGCAACTCTCAGCTTCCAGTCTAGTGGGTAATTTATCTTTATTCCACATAATAGTTCCTTTTGCAGAAAAGTTACAAGAAGTGTCACATATGACAGAAGCTGTTGGAAAATTGCATTTTTTAAAGTTATTCTAACATTTTTGTAGAGGTTTCAGGAGACAGGCTTCACACAGGAAGACCTCTTGAGCCTGTCCCCCTACATATTAACAGGTTAGGCTCCATGTGAACAGTGTTTATGGAGATACCCTTTCTACTCTCCAAACCATAACTGGGGTTTGCTGAAGATCACTCCCATGCTTCCTCTGGGCTCAGTTACTACCTGAGGCAGTAGTGATATTCCTCCACCAAAATGTATGCACTAATTTTGCTTCCTTAGTTGAAAGCTTGTCTGTCCTGGCTCCCTTTGTAGGTAATGGAGAAAAAACATTGACCTGCCACTGCCTATGCGTGGTTCCAAAGACTAATTGTTTTAATTAGACTTTTTATTAGTATCTGAAATTAGGCATCTTGAATGTTTCTCCCTTGAAGAAGCCTGGTTCCCGTGTTATCAATTACTCTGAAGCCTGTATCTTTTCAGTTCCACCTCCCCCACTTTTACCTATAGTTTTTTTCTCTACATTATGTGATTCAGCCACTGGATTTCAGGTATACCAGTTACAAAAATTCTGTTTCCTCATAGAAATTTCACTTCTTCTTTGTTGTGCAGCCTGGGGACCTAGGTAATTGATGAACTAATTTTTGATAGTTACTCCAGGCTTGACACCCTCGTACTGTGCAGTCCAGATGAGTGCTTCCCTACTAATTTGAGTGAGAGCATTGGTCCTGGTCTCTCCTCCCTTTCAGCTCCTCCACTTTCTTCTTCCTTTAAGCACACTCTGAGTTGACATTCAGTCTGCTTTGGGAAGAAGCTGAAATTCCCTCAGCTGTGAAGAGTGAAACTCAGTGACCATTCAGTGTGTTCCTCCTTTCTTATGCAAATTACCTTTGTATGGATCAGAAAGTGGTCTGACAGATACACGAATCAGACACATAGATGAAAAGAGATCGTTATCAGATCTATGCTCCTGACTTAGATAAATAAGCATTGGACATGATTCTCCACTCATTAAAGTGTCTTCCTCAGGAGATGGCTGACAGTTCATTAAATAAGATGAAATGTTATTATTTAAACTCAAGAATGATCAGACTGGATGGAAACTTAGTCTACTGTATTCATAATTTCCTGCATTGACAAGCAAGCTCTTGAAAATATTCCTCTGAAGTGGCTGACCCACATAGAAATTAAGATCTTGCTGTAACTGCTAACTAACAGGGTGATTTAAGTTGTAGAGCTCTATGCTTGGGGATAGGATTTCAAATATTTGTCTCCAACTACCAAAGACAGTTAGTACTGCAGCTCCTAGCTCAACTTGTGCAGAGGGCTCCCTACCCTGTACGTACTCCCCAAGGTAATCTAGACCCAACTCCCAAGCTCCAGTCATGTGGCTTTCCATTTTCTTCATCCAAACAGTGATGTCTTCCAAGCACTTTGCCCCTTCCTCCCATACCCCTTATCTCTGCCAATTTGCAGTCGGTGTGAGCTGCCCTACAGCCTGTCCACAAAGCAGGACTCAACAGTAACTGGCAACACCATAAAGTGCCAACTCAAAATGGCCATCCCTATTTATGGTACTTCATTTTGTGCCCCAAATTCAGCTTTTTAACTTCCTCTCCAAAGAGACCCTGTATCTCATACTGGGTCATTCATCTTCAGGACAAGTGTCCATTGATCAGCTGTTATCCAATTTTCAATAGCCATGTAATACAACCTGAACTCAGTGGGCTCAAGAGGGAATTCAGTGTGAGACTGAGGAAAGCACCTTCTATAAACTCTTCAGTGCAAGCAGAAAGTACATCAGTAGATGCTGTAGCTTTACAGCAGAAACCACAGCCTCAACCACAGGAAGGATGCAAGAGCAACAAGACCATTGCCAGAAAATAACCCCTTGATACCATCCCTACCTGCAGGGAGGTGTGAACATTCCTGACCATGTTTCGACAGTGAAAAAGGAGGAATTCAATCTCAAGAAACTTTACAGAGAGAGTCCATTAATGCACCCTAAACCCTCTTTAATATGCGAGGGTTATACTTTTATCTTTCCCCCCTGAACACAAAGAGCAAATATCTACTTTCATGAAGAGTGACCATTACGTTGCATTAGGAGAATGAAAGAACAAGGCAAGAATAGAGGCAGATCTTTGTGAAAGGGAATCCACACAATGCGTGCATTGACTCTCAAGGTTGGTGTTGGACTGGAGAGAGTACTTGTCTCTACAGACAGCTGTAGAGAAAAGGTGTATGGCCTTGAGAACAGAAGTGTGCTGACAACATGGCTCCGTGACAGCAGAAGAGCTGCCGGGGCACTTTTCAATAAGCTTATTATTCCTTGGAAAAGTTCATTTCTTTGAAATCAGAACTGTTTACAGGAAGGAGTCAGTTTTACTAAATCCCCCCCTTTTTTTTCTTTTCTTTTTCTTTTTTTTTTTTTTAAAGAGAATTTGCAGTCATTTTTAAGGGGTTTTTTTTCAGGTTGTTTTCCCTCTGATTGAAATTTGTTCTCTTACAGCATTTCCACTAATTAAAACTAAACTAAAATACCAACATGACCAGAAAGAACAGGACACAAAAAAGGACACAGAAGTGTTTCTATTGTCCTAATCAGAATGTAGCTTTGCAAAAACTTGAGACTTTAAAATTTTCCTCTAGATATTTTCCCTGGGACACGAAGACCTGTTTTATGCAGCTCGGTATCATGCTGTTTCTTGTAGTAATTTTGCAGGACATGAACACTGATGTTACAGCTAAAGTAACTATTTTGCACCTTCCTCTGATTTCCTTTTTCCGCTTTGATGTTCACCTCCTACTAGAACATTTTCACTGATACCCTTCTCAGGCTGAATGCGACCTGATTCACATCTCACGCCAATTACTCTGACATTGTCAGAACTAAGCCAGTTTACACCAGCTGAGGAAAATGATTATTTAGCAGTCGTATCAGTTCTCTGCCTCCTCCTTCAAGATTCCTGGCATGGCTGAAGGCTTTGAATGAAAGTTAACTCCTTTCCTCCCCTCTCAGAAAAAAAAAGATAAGCAACTGTATTAGTTCCTGTATTGGTTAAAAAGAAAAAAATATGGAAAAAATATTAAATCATAGCTGAAAAAAGTAGATTTCCAAAAAGAAGACAATAGGGAAAAAATATTAAATCATAGCTGAAAAAAAGTGCATTTCCTTTATGTTTTTCACGATGGTGAAGAAGTGAACCTGTATCCCTTCTAGACCACATTCTCCGTTACATTAGAAATGCAGAACAGAAAGGATGATGTACAACTTGGCAAACCCCATTCCTCGTAGGCCAGGTCCCCAAAGTCACAGCGGCAAACAGAATTAATTGACTACATCAGTGGCAACCTGTCTGAAACCTGCTTATGACTAGCAATGATCAGAGATGAACAAGATGGGAAAAAAACCCTCAGAAAACAGAGATCGGAGGCTCAGAGTGCCAGTCTGGGTGCTTCATGGATGTGGGTTATATGAGGTCATTTTGCAATAACCAAAATAACTACAGACATAGCTTTAGTTGGAGATTCCCAAAAGGGGAATAGTGGCACTTAGGTAACACTATGTGGAGGAAAAGGAGTAGGGAAGAGGAGCAAGTTTCTTCCAGAGGAACAGGAGATAGCAGGAGCCCATCCCAGACAGGCTGTGTCTGGGCTGGCAGCAAAAAAGGAAAGAGGCTTGTAAATGATTTGCAGAGCAGCAAGAAATAGTGACATGAGCCCTGCAATTTGAAGGCAAGAGGGGACTTCTTTCACACATGGCAGGAGCAGCTTGGCAGCCCACTTCACGTGCTTGGGCTGCTTTGCTCTCTCACAGCTTCCCTTCAGTTCTCAGCTTAGAAGGATGAAAGAAACCTGCTCCCAACTGACTTCTCCAGTCATGGTCCCCAGCCTCCAAAGCAGCTTAGGAATGACAGGGTCAGAAGAAGAGGCCAGCCCTGGGGCACAGACAGCTGCAGTCAGTGCAGTTGCTCCCCTGTGGTCTTGTTCCTCCTTTCGGCACTTTCACAGAATCACAGAATCACAGAATTCTAGGGTTGGAAGGGACCTCGAAGGATCATCTAGTCCAACCCCCCTGCCAGAGCAGGGTCACCTAGAGTACATCACACAGGAACGCATCCAGGCGGGTTTTGAATATCTCCAGTGAAGGAGACTCCACAACCTCNTCATCAGCAAACTTGCTGAGGGTGCATTCTGTACCCTCATCCAGGTCGTTGATGAAGATATTGAACAACACCGGTCCCAGTACCGACCCCTGAGGCACTCCACTAGTTACTGACCTCCAACCGGATTCTGTCCCATTAACTCCTTCCTCCCTTCAGCCTGCAAAGAGGAGTCATTCTTCCTCCCCCATCACTTGTCTTCTGCCACAAAACCCTCTGTGCTCCAAGTCTGCCCTTAGGGATCCCCCCTCTCCTTTCACATCTCCAGCTCTTGATAGAAAGGGTGCGAGTTGGCCCCAAGACCCTATAGCAGGCTGCTATAACAGACCACATCCAGAAAGGATCTGCACCCTAAACCCAGTTCCCTGCTTACCTATCTACTGAGCATCCCTGTGGTCCCACCTAAAGGTACCTCTTTCCTTCTCAAATCACTATCTCAATGTTCCCCTACCATCTCCCACCCTCCCAGCAATGTATTTATTCTCACCCCCCCATTACCCCACCCATCCCTTCAACAGCTGAAAACCTTCAGCACACCAAACCTCCCTGACCTGGCCAGGGCTGGCTGAGTGCAGATGAACACAGCTCAGCACACACTACCACATCATAATTTCTCAGGGGCAAAATCAATTTAGCCTCGTTTCCTACGTTGCAACTCAATTTACTGCTCTAGATATATGGAGGCAGCTGCCTGAGGGCTGTACTGACACTGGACCTCATTTAAGAATATTTTTTTAAAAAACTGATTCACTTGAGCCCCTACACAGAGTTGCACAGACATATCTGCTGGGACAGCAGCTTGAAACATGGAAAAAAGGAACAATTGGCTGGAGAGGGGCAGAATCCTCTTAAGCTGCCTTTGCTGCCAGAGAAATTATAATGCAGAGCCATCCTTTGCCTTGTGTTTCATCTGTCTTGTTTACCTTTGGGCAAGGACTGTGTCTATAAGAAAGCAAATAATTGGCATATGTTGGATATGCATCCAACAAAAATGACAATTAGGGGGAACGAGAAAGTGGATTAGAAGTTTGTACCTAGGTCTGCTCTCTTTCCAAATTCAGCAGTGGGCTCAGGATTCTGGCTTCAGTTTTGTTTGTGCATTTGTTTGTTCACATTTTTATGTGTTTTGTTTCACTTGAGTTAATAAACACAGACGCAGATATGAATGATATGAACCTTCCCAAATTTCAGGATATAACTTTAGCCTTTTGATCCAGGACCCATCTGAATTCAAACACAAATAAATGGATATTTTTTTTCCTTGTAATAACCATGTTAAAAAAATACACAAAAAAATCCCCAAAATAACAGTGTGGTCCTTTTACCTTTTTACAGGGCTGTAAATACATCTGATTCAAGGCCTAACATGTGACAAGAGTCACAAACAGTGATAGTATCTTCTATTAAAGCAATGGATATTGTTAGAAAGAACTTCAGCAAACCTCATTTTCTTTGAAACTTGCAGCATTATAACTGCAACATGTTTGGCATGTACACAAACTCAGGGGCTCTCAACCCCCAGTGGGTCCTACAGGCATAAATCCATTATCACAATATCCCAAACACAGGAAAAAAAATGTTGGGGGGTAGCTGGGAGGAAGGTTTTTATTTGTCTTTCTGTTACGGCCGTCAAATTGAATCTGACACACAATATCCAGATTATCTGCTCAGCATGAAAACAAAGGGTTTTTTCTCTTTTTTTTTATGAAAGCAGAGCTATGTACTAATATCTTGAGGGCTGAGAGTGTTTCAAACACCTATTACCATAAGTTAGCCTGAAAATATTGGAAGCTGGCAACCATGCAATTGTCTGATCCCCATCCCAATTACCCATCCTCAGTTTACAAACCTAGCAAAGAGGCACACTGGGGGACACTGCATGCTCCCCCCCCAGCCCCCCAGCCTGTGTCATTTTGGGCAAGGGGAAGTCTTCATGGGACCTCTCAAGAAGAGTTTGTTTGCACATTGGTTTTCACCTGAGCAGGAGAGAACTCAAACATCATCTTCTTGTCAAGAGAGAAAATTGAAGTCCGACGCTTGGATCCAAATATTTGAGATGCCAGCCTTGGAGACGTGGGGAAGCAGGGGGTGGAGAGCGGGGATGTATCCAAAACTGAAGCTGAAATCTTTTCATTAGGAGTCATCCACTTTTCCCTGTGGATTCCAGCCACGTGCTCTTTGTCAGTCAATTGAGAAATTTCAGACAAATATTTTTTTTACCAGACACCTTTCAGAAGCCTGCAAAGCTTTCTGGCCATCAGTGAAAATGATGTCCCATCTCTCCAGCAGAGGACCATGATAGGCACATGGCCAAATCCAGCAGGCAGAGGCAGAAACCTCTCTGCAAAACCACTCCTTGCCAGAGAAACGCAGACTCTTGCCCCCAGCAGCTCCAAGGGAGGGTGACATCAAAGAGAACCCTTGAATCCTTCATGCCAACGATGTCTTGCTTTTATTTAGAAGGTGGCTTAGTAGCAAATAAGCTCCATCCTCTGTGTGGAGGTGCTCTGTAGTGCATTTACACTGCAGGGGTGTTAAGGGCACACACAGAGAGGCATCTGCACCAGCCAAATCTGTGATGCTTCACAACGGTGAAGGTTGCATCTAAACTGGGTGATTTGGCAGCACTTTACATCCACGTTATCCTCACTTTTCACTGGTGTAAATCCCTTCTCAGTGGAGAGGGCAAGCACCAGCCCCTTATCTCTAATGGTCCTGAGCAAAGCCTCTAAGTGTGTGTGTGTAGGCATGCAGCCAGATAGGATAATCCTCCACACCATTAGGAACCATGCTTACAGAGACATGCCATCTTCTCCTCTACCTGGGTACTCTGAGAGCTCTCTAATCCCTGTCACCCACCAGGATGTATTATATCCCTACTAACTAATTTCACAGCCCGTAAATTACAGCCATACCCTGCATATCTTCATCTCATTAGAAAAGGTTAATTTAAGCAGACAATCAACAAAAATACAGAAAACTAGTTTGGAAAGAGGATTTTGCTGTGTCTCTGGCAGACAATGAATTCACAACCCCAACATCTGCCATCACTAGAGAGAAAATGCTGGAGGGAAAAAAAAAGAAAAATAAAAAAAAAAAGAAGAAAGAAACTCATTGCTATTTCCTCTGATGAATGTTGAATTTCCAATTAGCATTTTAATTACTCAAGCCAGACTTTCATCTGGTTTGATGATCACAAGAAGATCCATAAGCAACAAGTCGTCTTGGTTTGACAGCACGTGCTGGGGTAATGCACAACACACTTACTGGGATTGGTCTGTGAGAATTTGTTTCTCTCCTGGAAAAATTCTACAGCATGAATTGCCCTTACGTTTATATTTATCTTTTACATACACCCTTGTCCTACTCAAGAAAATCCTACAACCAGATTATTTTACTTGAGGCAATGGGTACAAACAGTGTAGGTTGTTGTAAGAAATATTCTGACCGGTTCCAGTTTACTTCATCTTCAGGTAGATCCTATAGCAAATCCATCCATAGGACCCCACATATATGAACATGTATCACTTGCCTGAGCAAATCCTGCAGCAAATCCATCCCATAGCATTACAGACACCTTTCCTGTGTCCTTCAGCTGAGCTAATCCTACAGCAAACCTGTCCCAGGGGACTAATCGTAGAATCATAGAATCATAGAATCATTATGGTTGGAAGGGACCTCCAGGGTCATCAAGTCCAACCTTTATCCCATCATATTCCTAACCATTGGACCATTAGACCATGGATGGGCCCCTCTCCACAGAAGGTCTGGTGATGATAACTCAGCCATGTTGTTTGTTTGTATAACAAAAAAAGAAAAGAAAAAAAAGAGCAGGGCATTCTTCTAAGTACCTGTGCAGCATTAGAAAATGCTCTGTCCTCTGGGGAAGGAGGGTTATGGTTATCCCTACAGATAAGGTCTGAGACTTAGCTTTAAGACTCAAAATGCTTGATCTTGGGACTTAGGTTATTCTAATCCTTTAATTTGAACAGATCTGGAAATAGATCAAGCTGAGGACTGGGCCCTTGAAGATTGTTGTTCTTCACTTTAATTATGAGCCCACTTCAGTAATTTTTTTTCTCCCATTTTGGTTTGCTGGTTTGTTTTGTTTTTTTCTAGGAAGACTTTGTTTTGCCTCAATTTTTATGTGATTTCTCAGCCTTATGAAGACATTGGACATCCACCTGCAGCAGCCTTCTGTGGTGTAAAGCTACCTGCACATCACAGGTGTATATACATCACCTATGAAAGCATAACCTTATCTCCCCAACAGTATTAATAAAATACCAGAAACAAATCTGTTTACTTGGAAAAAAATTACATATGGACAACCATTTATTCAGAGTAAAGAAAACCATATGAAACAATCCATCAGTGCCCATACCATTAACTGGACAAATGGGTTTAAGTACTTGGTAGACTGATGAATAAAAATAAGAAGATCCCTTCAGATAGAGTTACAAACAAAACAGAAGGAAAAGATTGGGAAGAAAAGTATGCTTATGGCTAGGGAATGAGTGGGTCTGACTGGGAGCTTTGGTTTCTGCACTGGTCCTCAGGACTTTATTGACTTTTTCTTTTCTTTTTAAAAGCGATCTTGTCAAATAAATCCTTCACTGCAAGTGAAGCCTAACCTTTCTTCCTTTCCACATTCTACTCCTGCATTCTCATCCTTTCATCCTGAATGAGGATGTCCAGACCCAGTTCCTTCTTACAATTTATGTTCTTTTTCTCTCAAAGGTCTAAATGTGGACACTGCTCAGTCACTTGGAGAAGCTACACCAGCACCAGGAGCTGAGCCATATAAATCCCACAAAGCACATGATGCCTGGTGAACTGAGAAACCAAACAATAGAGTCTTTCTTTACCCCCCTTTTCCCCTTTCTGCCCCAGCAGCTTTGCTTCCCTCATGTCCTCTCTCCCCTTTCCTCCATCCAATTCCAGCCCTTGCCCCATCCCTCTCTCCAAGCCCTCCTCTCACCAAGAGTTTGGTAGGGTTTCACCAAAGCAGGCAAGTGGAACACTTCACTTGCAATCCCTGAAAGAGGCCAGGGCACAGAAGAGTTTATTATACCATAAATTAGAACATGAGAAGCTAATACATTTTATACATTTGTCAGAGAGAGAGAGAGAGAGGAGAAAGAATCTTTGCTGCCAGATTCCTCATAGCAAATCTGTCACGTTGGAGAGAGGCTGCTGAAATAGAAGTATTTACAGACAGATAGAGCCCTGGTGCAGAATAGCAAAGCTGGCTGCTGGACGCCTCAGGGCTATATCAGGAGCCAAGATAGAGTTCTCAAGCCAAACCGCACACGGGTCCACTGTAAGCACCTCAGCTCTCCTCGTGTGGGGCTCAAATCATGCCAGGCAGAGAGCTGTGGCAAAGCTGACTGACAACCGCAGGCTTTTCAGAGGGGACATCTAAGGTGTCTAAGAGGATGTCAGGGGACTCTGCTGGTGTTTACATTAAAAGTTTGAATTTACCTGGTGCTGCATTACAGATGAAAGGGGAAAAAAGATCCAATCTAGGATAATACAGAGGAGTTTTCTGGGAAATCTTCTCTACCTGTCAGGTACCCAGCCGCTTGGCTTTCTTGCTCTGTGCTCATTCCAGGTGGATGGTCCCATTTTATCTGAGCTTTTCCCCAGTCCTGCTGCGCATCCAGTCCCTGTTGCATTGCATTTCTGTTGCCTGAAGGATGGAGCTGCCTGGCACAGGCATTCATATGATGACTTTCACATCTCTCCTTCCACAATTCAGAACTCAAGTCAGGAAGGCATTTCCCAGACATAATCTCCCTTGAAACAGTCAGCAAGTGAGACTTAATTAAGATAAAGAACAGCAAAAAGCAACCATAATTAAAACTTAGAGTTGCCTGCACAGATGAGAAAGTAAAAGGAGGTAGGTGCTGGGAGGAGCATTGTGTCCGAATTTGGCATTCATCCACAGCCAGGTTTTTTATCCAGAAGGATGTAACATGGAAGATGGCAGTGGTGGTGCCTGACAGTGGTTTAGTTGAAATTGCACACAAATGACTTTCCCAATGCTTGCTTCAGCCTGAACACCCCCTTGTGCAGCTGCTGAACCGGTTAGTGAAATGCAATAGTTGCTTCTTTGGTTATTTCAGCTTTCACTGCCCCCACGACAGAGCTGGAGGCAGACCTGTGAGACTGTTCCTTTTGGGAACATCTATGTCTGTAGGGGTAGAGGTCTACTTGAAGACCACATCGATAGAAGGATGAGTTTTAACAACTGCCATGGAAATCATCTAACCTACTATTCTGTCCTGACATCAGCCAACAGCTAAAAGCAGCGTAGAATGAAGGCAAGTGTATAGGGATTCTTCCTCTGAATACTCTTCCAGCCTCTGGAAAACTATGTGGAATGACTCCCTGTGTTGCTTGCATTTGTCAGTCCTTCATGGATCTTATTTCCTGGACTCCTACCCCAGCTATCAGTGCAGGAGTCACTGCACGAACAGATTTCAGATCTATGCTACTGGCATCCAGTTCTCTCTGCCCCAAGGCTGTCCCATTTCAGAGAAGAATTTTACTCTCTCCACCCTTCAGACTCCTTCCTTTGCTCCTCTTCCCCAGCCCCTTCACTCCACGTGGGAGAAGGAACATTTGTAGTCCCAGGGTACGGGGCAGACATCAAAACACAGAGCCAGAGAGGAGCCAGATCGATCTGTGAAGCCATGCTTCACCACGGCTTAGATCCATCCATCTCCAGAGCTTTGCTCGACTCCCAGCGCTTTGTCCCACCCTCCTAGCCAGAGTGGTTTATTCAGGCACTCACAGAAGCTGCCAGACAAAACAGCCCAGATTAATTCCACTCTCTTTCTCTCTCTTTTTAGAAACTTTTAATTAGTCCCCAACTCAGTATCATTATTAGTATTTGTTATTAAGTATTAAAATCGCTCACCCCCAGCTCCCTCTCCCCCAGCTTCCCTCTTCTAGCCCTTTGTTTTAATTGTTATATTTTTTCATCAGTGATCAGCGAAGCTTCCCTAATGATCTAGATTCATTTAAAGGGTTTATAACTCCGGCACAAAACTCCAATAAAAAAGCGGCAGACTTGCTGGGAACCTCCTGGGGCTATTCAGCAACCAGGAACACAAACTCATTTACTACTTGCCTCTGCCCCCCTTTCCTTAGTCACCATCACCCTTTCTGTCAAAATATCCTCCTCTGCACACACAGAAAGCCCTCACTTTTCCTTTTCCATATCTTCTCCTGCCCCCGCTCAATTCTTTTTCCCTAAGGATCAAGACAAGAGAACTGGAAAAAGCCTTGATGAGGCACGTGGTGAAGTTAACAGCAAACAGACTAAACCCACTCTTCCTCCCAGTCTTGCCTCTGGTGGTGCCAGCATTCCTGTCCCCTCTCAAGAGGAAAAATATGAAGCATCGCAGTGAGACTGAGGAAAGAAATACCCTGGCTGTATTTCTCCTTGAGTATATTTAGCAGCTGCAAGTTACCCCTCCAGGGATCTTAAAACCTTCTTTACAAATCCACAAGTCAGCATTGTGTTTTCCACATTGCTTTTTTCACTGGGCAATAGGTATAGATTCACACACCAGAACAAAGGATTGTTTGGCAAACTCTCATCACCTTGGCCCAGCTTCCCACTAAGTACAGATGTTGCTTCCCAACCTATCTTTAGCCTTGTGCACAGCCAGCAGTAAATTCACAGGAATCCAACCAAGAAGAGTGCAAGCTGTTCTCCATGGCCAGAGACTCAGTCATGCTAGGATCTAATCTGACCTACTGGGCTTCTTGCCCGTGGCCTTGGGCACTTGGTAATTAGGCAGTTTTAGGGGCAAGCCAGGAGGATACATCTGTCCTCTGGCCATCTCCTTGTACCAAGGTTTTTGAGGGAAATCTCATGAAAGCTGTGGCCTCTATGTGTACATACAAAACCCTTCTGAAATGGAGAGGAAGGGAGTGTGAATGGTAAAAAGGAAATCAGTAAAGCCAGGTAAATGTGGAGGAAGCAAGCTGGCACAGGGTGGGTTTATGCCACTTGCCTTTAGATATCCGAGCTAGTCACTCAGGGCTACTCACTGTAGAAGCAATAGGGGAAAAAAAGCACTTTTAACATCCTGGTTGCCCTGCCCTTGTACCCCAGTGGAATTTTGACCCATTTACACTTAATCCCCCAGTTCTTCCAGCAGATAAATTCGCCAAAACATTCCATTTTGAAATGATGCCATTAAATGGTCTTGCTTTGAAGTCACTGTTATTCCCAGAAATGTGCCTAACAACACCACAACTGCAATGACCATCTGAGTCACAATTGTGTTGATAGCCTCTACAAGCAGCCTTTTGTTCCTGCTTGAAAGGGGCTCAGTTGAAAGGTCCATCCATGTGTTCAGTCATCTTCAAGAATCTGGAGTCATTTGGTGGGAATAAGCAGTTGGAGCTCTTCATTTAGGCATTTGAAAAGGACAGTTTCCCAAGGAACTTTAGCACTCTCTTTCCTCGTGTTCCTGTTGGACTCCTCTGAGAGATGACTTCTGGAGCTGGTTGAGCTACTGTGGCAGATTTCTCATCAGCAGTTTTTTTGGGGAGGGAGATGAATAGCAAAACCAAACAAAAAGAAACAAACAACCCACCACAGTATTTCATGAAAGGAAGAAAAAATAATAATAATTTGGGGTGTTTAAGCAATAGGAACAGGCTTTCCACTTGGGCTGAAAGTGCAGTACACTAAGTAGGGTCTATGGAGGACGCCTGCAATTAAAGAACTGGTTGATGATACAAAGCTGTCTTCTCCTTGTTTCCAGCTGCTACAGTTAATTAAAAGAAAGCTAAACAATCCATTACATTAAATTACTTTCTGAACATTACTTTTCCACATAGACAATTGCAATGGTTGCCACAGAGATGTTTTCTGACCACAGATTGGAAAAGAGATAACCATCCTCAGAATTATTCCATTCTTGCTTGAATTATCACCCAGACGACCTGGTCAGGAGTCACTCCCCGCTGTGTGAGGGGCTACAGAAGCTGCTTGGGATTTTCCAGGCACATCAGGGGCATTAATGGACTGTGACCCCAACCTCACCTTGCTTGTTCCTGCATCATGTCAAATGATGACGAAGATGTCAAATCTCTATAATGTCCTGGCAACCAAAAGGGGCTTTTTTCACGTTTCCTCTCTACCCTCTGTCACCTTCACCACTGAATCTGCAGTTAATAAAATCATACCATGAGACCGTCTATCTCAGTTGCTTCCTGAGACTTTCTAAATCACCACCTTGCAACTCTGCCATTTTTACAACGTTCAGTTCTCAAAGCAACTACCGAAGCATGATTGGCTTGTGGCAAAACCAACCTGGATTGATTCAGGAGCAGAACTGAACAAAAACAACATACTGGCTCAACTCTGCTTCCTCTGTTACAGCTATGCCCTTATTTTCTGCACTCCACACCATTTTCCTTCTGAGAAAATAGTTGCCAAGTAGCTATTTTGAACATGGTTGAGTGCAGATTGTTAAAAGAGAGACAGGTTTCTGCTTCTGTCTTTCAGGCTATTTTTGCTTTATTCCCCATCTCAGACAAAAACACTCAGAGGGTAAGTATCTGTTTATTGTTTGTGCATAATGCACTATGGTGTGAAATTGTCTCCTCTTCCCGCATTTACAGCATTTGCACCTCATCCTGTGATGACCTCACAGCAGCAACATGGACCTTTATGACCACAAAGCTCGAGTACTATCGTTCTCCCCCTTAGCTGGCATTCCAGAAGTGAAATGCCATTGGCTTTGGTTTGTTCAGTACACAGCAGGAAACGTGCTCACTGGTTGGAACCAGTGTGATAGTTTCACTCTGCCTCACATTTCCCCTATTTGAAGCCTGGACTGGATTTTTGGTTATCACCATCCCCTCAACCCAAGTGGCATTAGCTAAGTCATTCAGCGGTCTCATCCAGACAAGGATCTCACTCAAATACTAGACATCTTGTGAATTATCCCATCCACTCTCTGAGTTTGAGGGCTCAGGGGGTACGAGACAGGAATCACAGATTAGGCTGATGATCATGAGAGAGGGGACATTAGCAGAGGAGGAAGAGGGAAGCTCGGGTTGTGTCTACGCTTTATCATGGTCATAGGAAACACCAAACTTTTGGTTTTACAGGACAAAACATTACCAAATAATCACCCACATGAGTAGCATTCAGTTTCCTCTAGCTCATGTCTTCATACAAAGAAGTTAATCTTACAGCTTTACAGAAGCAAGAAAACCATACTTAACACTGGAGACTACTTCTTTCCAAAAGAACCAGAAGCCAACCCAAAAGGTCAACCAGGTTAACATCTAACTGCTTTTTGGTTGTTTGTTTTTTTTCTTTCCACCTGTCTTTAACCCCACCCCCCAGCAATATAAGCTATTCCTTCTCAAAGTTTTAACCCTCTTTTTAAATGTCAGTGGTCATTGTGCTTGACTGTATTTGTATCTGTAGCTTCCCGACAGCACAGGCCAAAGCTGGAGTGAAAAGAATGATGGTTTTTAAGCCCTGCAGTCAGGTCCTCAGTGTTCTCAGCATCTGACTCTAGCCTGCAGAGGTGTGAATCAAAGTCTGGTTTCCCATGTGGTCATGCCAGATGGTTGGCTCAAAACCCATCATTTTTTTACAGCAAAACTCACTAGACACAGACAGTCACCATGAGATATAATGGAAACTTCAATCTTGTATAATTTAGATTGCCAACACCCAACGCAAATGATACTTCACCCTACTACTTATGTCAGCTCTTCAAGGATGGTTTCCTTGCTGAACGTGTCCTGAAACATTGCAAGGCAATGATAAAAATAAATTCTTACAGTTAGCCTGCATCTTCTCATACTAAAAGATCTTGTTGTTGCTTCTGAACTTTGGTTGTCAAATTATATTCAAGGATCATTTCACATGCCCTAGAAGGCAGTGCCACTTCCCAGGAATGCTTGAAAACAGCTCTATAGAACAAGAGATCATACGCTAATATTATTTCATTGCCATGTGTTTGGAATTTGTCGGGGGTGGAGGTCTCCAACTACGTCAATTGTACCTTCTACAAAAGAATTGTGAACGCTGAGTAAGTTTCTGCCTTGGTAAAAATGTGAAGGGAGCGCTGGAGATAACATTATTCAGTAAAGCAAATAAAAACTTAAGGAGGAGGCAGTGTGTTGAGAACAATCATATGCTTGGAAAATCTGGCACTGTATATTTAGTGACCACAAGAGGTCAGGACATCAGTTTTCCATTGCATTTTAAAAGCAACATCTCTTAAAAGCCTGGAGCCAGAATGCTATTTTGGGTATGATTGTTCAGTTAGGAAATTTCATCTTTAAACATTCCTCAACAGCATCTGTATATCTTTCTTCAGCAGCAGGGGTTACTGCAGGAGCAACAGTCCTCCTTTCTCTGCACTTGCTTCTAGCAGCATAATAGTCGGGTTTGTCTTTCTTCATGTTCTAGGTCTTGCTCCTCATTTTGAAGATATATAGCAGTATTTTATTTTTTACTAAAAGCCACAATCAACACTTCCACTTCCCTGGCACAATGAGACTCCATTCATTAAGAATAAACCATGCTGGTGACAAAGCTGTCTCAGGTGTGACCCGACGCTGTAGAGTTTCCTCCTACAGAAACTGTTAAACATCACAAGTCTCCCCTTTCTCCCTTCCAAATGCACTTCTCCAGCATGAATAAAGGTCAGTATAGGAGATATGCTGATATACCTTACATATCTCAACTACAAATTAAGACATTTTGGTGCAAATGCATTTCTCCATCTATGAGGGGTCTGTGTTAGGGAACCAGAGGAAAAAGGATCTGTATAATATAGTAACATTATATATATATATATATGTGTGTGTGAATTACTATAGGAACTATATAAAATCCTACACACCCGCCCTCTGAGAACCACTTCCTGCAGCACCTCTTTTTCTTAATATACTTTTTCTAGAGAGTGTCCTGCCCAGGCACTGGTCTTGACCCAGTTTGGTGTATAAAAACAGATGAGCTTACTGCCTGTGATCTTAGGTGATGAATTTTTCATACACAGGCTTGTTTCACTGGAAGGCCCAGCCTTGGTCCCCATCTCTGCCTGCACGTCCCCTTTAGCAGGTCCTGCTCTGTGAAATTGCATTTCTTTGTTTACTCTGCATGGTGCCAAGAAATGCCTTTTCTTTTTCTTTTTCTTTTTTTTAAAGTGAAAGTTATTAAGCTACTTCCAGTATAATACCTCTAAATGCCGAGTCCGTGAGAGGGAATTTTAACTTGCTTAATCTGACACAAATGAAAAACTATTCAAAGCTTGAGACGACTGTAAAGTTTAGTGTCATGGCTTTTTCAGTAGAAAAAAAAAGGGTTCTCAGCAAAAATTCATTTGAATACTTGAAGTTATTTATTTCCTTTCAAGTGTTGGGCATGCTTTAAAGACACAGTAGCAACTGAACTAGCAACAGTCCTGCTCAGTGTTGGGGGGTACATGGGGCAGAAGGAAAAGCTGGAAGGATGGAGAGAGTACTTAAGAGGGGCAATGAGTATCTGTTCCCACTGTGTGAGATGGATTCTGGTTGCTTGCTCGTGGCTGAAATGGAAATGTTGTCATTCTCTTAAAAGCTACATTTCAACTGAAAAGACTGCCATCACTTCTGTGCCTATTACCTGCAGAGGGAAATGGGAAGGAGAAGCTGACTGTGTTATAGAGACCTCAGCTGTCTGAGATCATTCCTTTGCTTATTCAAAACCATTACATCTGAATTCAAGATGTCTTGGGGATGCACCTCATCCTAAAACTCTGTTTTATTTTTTATTTGCATGTCTGGAGGCAAAAAGAAACAGGATCTGCCAGAGTTAAGCTATGCCAGTGCTCAGAGGGGGTGGTCCCAGGATAGATCAGTGGATAAGCTTCAATATTCAGGGAAAACAACTGATCAGGAGATCTGAGAACCCTTTTCAAAACTATGCTGTGATCTGGTGGAGCCTCACCACCTTTTTCTCCTTGAAGAAGTGAGAGTGTGTGTATGTTGTTTTCACTTCTCAGCAGCAGCTGGAATAAATGGGCTGAAGCTTCTCTCTACTTTTTGCTCCAAGAGTCATGTATCAGGTTTTCCACAACTGAACTGAAACTCATGATTCATAATCAGTTTTGTTTGTGAAATGTTCTTCTAATTGATCAGACGGAGACCAATTTCAGTGTGAGAAACTGAACCCTGAGAAAATTAATTACCCGCCAGGCTAAACCCATTTCCTTTGGCCCAAGCAGAGCTTATTGTATGTTACTGAGAGATGACCTAGCTGTCTAGAGAAAGGCAATGCTATAATTCTTTCTAGGACACACTACATTGGAAGCAGATAAAGTGCTGCTGGCTGAGGGCAGTGGCTATGCAGAGTGGGGAGCTAGCATAGGGAAAGGGGGAAAGGGACAGTAAATACACAGCAAAAGGCTCAGAGGGAGTAGAGATAACAGAAAGTAGAAAATACACCAATTTTAAAATCCCAGAGTCTCTTAGAGATTAGTCACTACAGAGTCTGCCTTTGGGGACAAGGGGTTTTAACTTTCACCATGCATATTTGGTACTCATTTTACACCTGTAAGATATGGAGGAATGTCACAGACCCTGGGCAAAAGGCATAGATGGAGAGAGATCCTTTTGCTGTGGTGCTCTGGTAATGAGGCTAGTGCACTTAGCAAGTCTCCACAGCCTCGGGGTGGGAAGGCTTAGAGTAAATGCTGTAACCGAGCAGAAATCATCAGGGAGTAAAAGTAGACTCCTTTTCCTCCTTTAGGCTGAAGACATACAGAAGACCTAGAGACCCACAGGTGGCTCCGAATGAAGATGAAGGAGAGCACTGCGGGCTGATGCCCACCGGGTCTTGCTACATAGAAATCATAGAATCATCAAGGTTGGAAGTGACCTTAAAGATCATCTAGTCCAACTGCTGTTCATACGGCTGACTGCCATTCCCTTCAGCTACAAGGGCCCCTGACGTGAGGCTACCAAACTCCAAGCCCTCCAAGACAGGAGGTGTTACAGATTTTTTAATTAAAGTCAATTGGGTAATGAAAGTAGCAGGAGTATGTTCCCACTCTATGAATGGATAAATTAAAGCTCACAGCAAAGAGGATAGACATGGAGACTGTGAGAAGAGCAGGTTTTAGATGGAAATTCTAATGACTGCCGTCTTCAAGCTAATGACATCCTGCCTACACAATTCTGCCATCTTCAAGGCTAGCAAAATAACTGCAGAATGAACACAGATCTCCTTCTTTTTAGACTGAAGCTTCAAGAGAAAAAAACATTAGTGTTACAAGTTACACAATCCCCTGACAGTGAGAGGCAGCTACTCCCCGGCTGCTCCAGGTTAATAGAAATACTTCCTTGGCCAGACCCCAGCACAAAACAAAATAGGATTTATAGCCAGAGTAAAGCTAATCAAAGAAAAAGGACAAAGGTTTATCAGCAGCCAGAACTTTTCAGAAGCAAATAAGTTAGTGACGTCTGGGTCAACAATGTTCTCTTGCTTCAGAGAGCCCTCAGAGCAGATTGCTTGGGGAATATCTTACCTTGATGAAAACTTTTAACCCTTTGACTTTTGAAAGGGCAGGATTTAGATTCAGGTGTATTTACTGGAAAACCTCAGATTCAAACAAAATAATCTCTCTGTTGCTGCTACCCTTTTATCAGCAGCTGTGTGGATGTGCTCAGGAGCTCTGTGTAAATGCAGTGTACTTAAGAAACAAAGGTTGAGTGGAATGACCTCTTCAAATGCAGATGTTAGGCTTCTTTGTAGCGCTGGGGTTCAAGGATCACAAAGCTGGGCTAAGGTTCCTAGCCTGTTTTCCTCCTCTATCTACCTTTTTTTTTTGCTCCAAGAAAGAAGATGACATAACTAAGAATCAAGCCCAGTGTATTTCTCACAGGAAAATACAACTATACAACAATTCCTAACGGTACACTGGAATTTTCTTCTTAAGGTAGGACGTTCCTTTTAACATACACTGCATAAGAGACCTCTGTTCCCAAAACCTCAAATGCTTCAGGGCTCCATCACCCTTGCAGCTGATAAATTGTTATGGAAGAGGGAGGGAAACCTGTGTGTGAATAGTGAGAGGTATGGAAATAAACATGTAACAAAGAAAATTGAAAAAAGTCTCCAACAAATTAACAATATAGAGATAATAGCTATTCTATTTAGGACCTCTTATTTTGGCTGTAACACAGCCAAAGTGTAATATACTTGGAAATCAAAATGAATGGAAGCTGATCCATTGATGTTTATGGCTATTGTTAGTTTCTGATAGCTCCTGATAGTCTACTAAGTAAAGACCATACTACCTACCTCTTAAATCAGATTTCACAGCACCTTGAATCTCTTGCAGCTGGAATATTATTTTTTTTTAACTTTTTTCTTTTAAAACCTTTTTAACTGTTTTTTTAAGAGTCGACTCTTCTTCTTCTGTGGGTACGACAGGAATGCTCCGAAAGTCAGAGCTCTCTGAACTGACATGCCAGTTTTGAAGGGGGCAAATCCCATTTACATCATGGCTGTGAACCTATACTTTTATAGGCAACTTTGTGTGTCTATGCAGGTATAAAAACACCCAAGAGAATGTTGGTGAGTTGTCATTTTAGTATGCTACCACTCACCAGCTCAGCTACTATAACAGAGTTTATGTCCACACTTATCCCTTAGCCCTTGGATAAATTGCAAAACCATATTACTTGGCTTCAGCTCTCCTTTTCTACATTTTTCTGCCCCTCACATTTATGTTTTTCAACAGGAAAAGAAAAATAAGAACAAATAAAACATTTTGATGCTTTCTTCAGAAAGATAAAAAGCTATTTTCGAAGTTCTCATTAATTTTAACATCCAGAGAAGATTGATAAAAGATCGACATGCACTTACTGAAAAGAAATTCAGGAGAGCAGTTTGAGGTGAACAGTGACTCTTCTGGAGCATGTTGCTAGTCCAAGTGCAGCTCACCTGGCCATTCATCCAGTGCCCACTGGGGAGGAAAGGAGATGAGATATTACTCCATTATAGTCTGGAATTTATAATTCATACAACTCCAATGAAATAATGATAAATGACTGAATTGTTCACAAAGGCCATTTTTCATGCTTTAGCCCATTTAAATTATTTTTTTCTTAACTTTCCCTTAACAACTCCCCTCCTTGTCTTTGCTTCCCTTGCAGCCACTTGGCAAAGATGCTCTAAAGGAGCAGAAAACAGTTGTATCAGAAGCATAAATCTCCCTCTTTCTCTGTCTGCATGGACAGTCCAGCTTGTATGTACGTGTGAATGTAAGTATGTATTCAATCAGCTTGCTTTATATATATATATATCCATCTACAGTCTGATAACATGGTCATGTTTAAGATAATATGGTCATGGTCTGGTCACGTGATTTGTCTGTGCTTTAATTCAGTGGATAAGATGATTAAGCATAAGGAAGGGTAACAGCATATTATAAATCAGTTCTTGGTTTGGGTGATCAGTTGTTTGGCCTATATGAGATGACAGGAGCACACGAGAAACATGAGGTTCTTGCACATGCACTGCTCTTAACAGGCCACAGAAACAAACCACTGCACTATGAATCCTTGGGCTGGATGGGAAAGCTTTCCAGCCCCTGGTAATTCACCTGCCGCTAATTCACCTGGCCCTGCATGAGCAACAAGTGGTTCTTTATCCCTGGGAAAGGCAAGCAGCAGATGAGCAACTGCTGGAAATGGGAGTTGGTAAAGAAATTGCACCTTGAAGAGCCACAGCTCTGTTGTTAGATTGATCGTGAGTGGTAGAAGTATTAGTCATCCTCACTCCGAGCTGTTGTACAGGGGTAATCTAAACCTGAAGAAAAACTTGTAAAGATGATAGCACTCAGATGGATGGATGGATGGATGGATGGATGGATGGATGGATATATCATAAGCAAAAATAACAGTTTAAAATTACATTTCTGTTTGTGTCCTCGTTTTCAAAAGTCCTGAGTGTTCATTTCAGTGGAACATGCTGTGGGAGCTGTCCTCTGGGGAATTAGTCTAGAGGCAGGTGTCTGCACTTAGAGACCTATTTTTGCAAATCTTAGTTATGTGTATTTGGAAAGGTGAGAAAGCACCAGCCAGGATGTTTTCTAAAGGTCGAACCTTTCTTTTTGCTGGAGCTTTCCCCCTCTGCTTGCTTTTATTTCCAGGTACTCCCTAAGGACAGATTGAAACTCCATAGCTCTGAGCACATCCTTTGTCCTGCTTAATCATTGTCAGAAGCCCAAAAGATGAGATAATGGTGACCAATCTTGGGGACTCCAAGATCCTGATTGTTCAGAAAGGTCAAAGAAAAAATAGGCTTCTAATCTTTGCAGAAGAAGAGATTAGCAGGCAGCCTTGCTGAGATGTTGAGGGAAAGAAAAAAAAAAAAAAGAAGAAAAAGGAAAAGGAGAAGAAAGGTGATAAAGGCTATTTGGGTTTCACTTCCATACAAGGAGCTAAGAACCATGAGACAAAGCCAAGACACTGAAAGGAAAGCAGGAGGAAAATTCCTCTGCAGAATACTCTACTGGATATACAGGCAGCATGAGGAACAACTGGGAATATGAAAAGGCACAAGCTACGGGGAAAGAACATTCTGGGCTAAAACTAGTCAGGGTGCTCTTCATTTCTCCAACATTCAAGGTTACTAGGCTTCACCTCTGATTCCTAAGGGAGACTAGTGTTGTAACTGTTGTGGCTGAAAATAGGAATAGGACAGATGGAAAGAATGGATGGGATTTCTCCCCCATTACTCTATGCAATATAAAATTGATTGACAAGCCTCGGGTAGTTGTCTGGGCTTCCTCTATAGTCAATAGAGGAATCATCACCCATGAAGGGCAATTCCACCCATCATAAAAGAAGTGAGTAATGCAGAGGGAAGAGATGAATCAACTCTAAAGGTGCTCATCTGTCTTCCCTGGTTAAAGAAACAAACGAACAAACAAAGGGGAAGAGTTCAGGTTAGTGGGTTAATCCCACCTCTCCTGGGAGAGAAAAATCCCACTCGAGAAACTCTGATGGGTCCCTTCTGGCTGGAGCATAAAAGGGTCCTGTCCCCCCGTCTCATTTCATACCATCTATTATGGAAGGACCAGAAAATGCAAAAGCAGAGATCAGATGTGAAAGGCTGTGTCACTCACACCACACAATCGCCTTGTTCAACTCTGTTTTGTCTCTGTGACACCCAAATGATAAAGGAATATGTGAATGTTCATGATTTCTGTTCCAGTTTTGAGGACATTCTGGCAGCAGATGAAAGAAGCATTTGGGGCCAAAGACTTAAAAAAATTCAGATTTCAAGCATTTAAGTTATTTTATGCTGGAAGTTTGGCTTGAACACATCTTTAGTAGCTGCTAGAATCAGACGGAATCTCCAAACCTTTGGAAGTATTCCTAGTGCAAGAAATTACCAATTCCCATATTTTTGTTGCTCTTGATGTTTTTGACACTCAGGAACAAACTGCCTTCATTTAAATGAGATGAGAAAAGTATCTCCTGCAAATTATGCCATTTCTTTTCTCCATTATGTTTTTCTGCATCTTCCGGCAGTGCTGTTACAAAACCAACAGCAAACGGTCGAGTGGAACAGCAAAGACAATAACTTTAATGGAAAGAAATTGGAAACTGGAAGATGACACAGATTACATTAGGAGAAAAAAGTGAAATAATATTTAATTTCCCTGTTCATAAATAATATGTCCGCCCACATTACAAGCACATCAAAGATGACAGGAAAAATAGGCAGTGACATGAGAAAATATCATTATTTCTTCATTAAATGTTTTATATATTTATAAGGGGAAAAATTTTTAAAAGCACCCTGACAAGCAAAAAATATAACAGTTGAAGGGCCATTGAAGAAATGAATTAGGACTATATAAGCGTGCAGATGCGTAAATCAAAAGGGAAGAAAAAATCTGCCACAGGCAAAAGTTTGACTGTTGTTAGAACCAAGTTCCATTTCAGAAAGGGAGTGGAACTGCTTCTGGTGGACTCTGGACACCATTCAACAATCAATATGCACCATATGTTCACATCAGGGCTGACTTTCCAGGCAAAGAAAGGGGATCTGGTCTGCTTAGTGGTTTTGTGTAGCGATGGCTGGGCATAGAGGATTCTTACACAGCACCTGCTGTGCCACAATACCTTGCAGAGTGCATTAAGCCAAACACAGGACTAAATGCATTGGATTTTCAATGTTGGTTTTACAAGAAGTTACTGGAAGTTTGGGAAGGTCATGGAAGCTGTGACTTAAACTTAAAAGTAGGGTTAGTGCCCAGCATGTGGACGTCAGGGGCGTTTGCAGGTCCAGCAAAGGGGTTTACATTCTGTGCATGTTACAACTCATCTCAGTAGAATTCAGTTTCTTGTACACACTATCACTCACCCTCTATGGAGCCCAGAAGTACCAACAGTGCGTCAGTGAGGGCAAAAAAGGCTCCGTATGAAAGCTGACCTTTAGGAGAAATGAGATATAAGCTCCTGCATGTGTTTTCTTGTGTTTCTTCACCACACTCAGGGACAGTACCTCTGTAAGAGCTCCACGCTGAGATGCTGATTGTTTCTGTCTCTCTAATGATCCATCCTCCTCATCCCTCTCTAGCCCTGGTGACCAGAACACATCTATTCAGAGAAACATTATCACCGTCATTTCTGCTCCAAGACACACAGCATCGCTCACCAACCAGAAATCAAGGTCACGACACCCCCAAAAGCACAAGGCACACTCATCTCTTCTGGTCTCCGTGCTGCTGAGAACCTCCCTTCTCACACACACACACACACACTAATGGCACCATTACTGCTCCCCTCCAGATTGTTTAACAGATGCTCTTGATAAATACCAAAGCAGCTGAAATTCTGCAGGAAATGGAGCGAGGCTGCCCGAGCGCCACAGTTGCTGGTGAAGGATAGGAGACACTTACAAGGTCTTTGGGATGGGTATTGCATGAGCAAAGTTATTTGGCCCTTTCACCGGGACTGAAGGGTCTAGAGGCCAGGAACAGAACGGGCCTGAGTAGTATGGATTTTATAAAATATTATCAGGTCCCAGTTTACTGGCAAGGGTAGGTTCTCCTAGAGGAAATATTCTGAACTGTGCCAGGTTACAGGACTCCCAGCTGCATCTGTGCAAGTAATGAATTCACTGGAAGCTAGCACACACAGAATTTACAGTTTGAATAAATATACACAGTGTGTGTGTATATATATATTTATGTGTGTGCGTTTGTTTATATTTGAATTTTACTGTTCTGAAATAGCTATCTAATGTATTTGTGAAGACAAAGTGTAAACAATCCATTTAGGGGACAAGTTTGTTGCAGTCCTGCTTAGCTACACAGCCAGAGAAGTTTTCCAGGTACTCTCACCACTGACATTTAATAGTCCCAAGTAATGGATAGATTGAAGCATGAAGATGTTTTCCCCTTTTTGACTTGCAAAAGTAAGGCAACCTTGTAAAAATGCAAATCTTTGTATGAAATGAGGGACCGTTCTCTTCCTCTGCCAGTCCTTTTCTTTCTCCCTCCTTTTCTTTGTCTCTGTCCCATATTGCTTCACCTCTAAACTAATCTAATCTAGCCTAGTCTCCATAGATTTTAATGGACTTTATATTTAAACTACTTTCAACATACTTAAACAACGTGTCTAATATCTTTCCTATGCAGTTTCCCTCCCAGCACACTGACACTTTTCCTCCTTACCCCATTTCTTATTTCCCTGGACCCTTCTGATCTCTGACTGTTGGCAAACGTGAGACATCACTCTGCAAGAGCAGCGAGGGAAAGGCTGCTGGAGCTGTCAGCTCTCCAGCAGAGAGAGAATAAGGTGTGCAAGGGTGCCTGCACTGCCTGAGCATGGTTGGTGGCTGGGGAGAAAATGGATCTGTTGGGAGGGTGGAGAGGGGACTTGCAGAGACAGAGAAGCAGTGTGTAATGGAATGGAAATAGGAGAGGTGAGAGAAAATGAGATGGAAAAACTGAGATGTACGACACGGAGGAATTTAACCAAAATTAGATTGTCATCAAGTCTGCCAGAGGAGGGGTTAGAGGGGAAAAAAACAAACCTGCCACCGTAATTCCTTTGTCATCACCAGCACCTTCTTCCAGAGTGTGCATCCCTACTACATACACGTCTCCTCCACTTCCCTCAGCTCTTCAGATGAGATTCTGTCCTTTGTCCTAGTTCACCTCATCTGCTCTCTTTCCCTCCGGGTACTCATGTATTCCACTTCCACCCATTTTCTGATGTGGGTGACATGACCAGAGGTAAATAGCAACAACAGAACAGAACGAGGGTATTGCAGACATGAGTGGATGTTTTTATATAAATACACACATGTGTGTGTGTGTGTGCCAGCATATGTATGGACTATGGACATGAAAATTCATTGCATTGGAACAAAATGTAGCCCTGATATGACTACAGCCCTGTTTTGTCCCTTCCTGCTACACTGTGATTTATATCTACACCTTCACTTTTCCTTTGCAGTGAAGGAGATTTTTACTGAGTATATGAAGGATAGGAAGGAGAAAAGAAGGAGGAATGAGTGCTAAAGACAGACAGAGGGTAGAATGATGGTGAATATTTTGAGAAGGGAAAGGATGAGTTGCTGGGGTAGAAGGTGTAGTTAGAAAAGTGAACTTCCATTTTTACAGGAAATTCCTCTTCTGAACTGGAAGCAGCAGCCCAGGTTTTCAAACCTTCCCACAGAAGAGAAATTGTGTAAAATAAATAAATAAATAAATAAATAAATAAAATCACACTGAGACATCAAAATGCCATAATGTGAAACACTCTATGCTACTACAAGCTATTTAAAATTAATACCTTAATGTAATATAAAACCCATAGAAATTAGATTGGAAAAAAATTGTGGAAACCAAGTGTTTTTCTGTTCTCAAAACAAAACATTTTGTCATTACCAAAATTAAACAGGAAGTCAAAACAATTCATTTTAACTATTCTCCATCAAACATTTCATTGCAATTGACTTGTTGCTGTGAAACCTTTTAAAAATCCTTTAGCTTCCAACAGCCAACTGCTCAGGTTAATAACAGTTAAACAATGGGGAAAAAATACTTTTTAAAAACCCCTTGGCTATCCAAACCTGAGTAAAGGGAGTAGACACTGCAGTTCCCTTGATCTGGGCTGGGTCCTTGATAATTGCTTTTGTATTGGAGGCTCTCGGAAAGCCCCAGATCAGTGTGTCCTCGCCCGTGTCAGGAATACCTTTGAATAACGTCCCAGCCTGTAAATGACTCCTGCTAATCCTCTTCAACTCAGCCCTGTTCCTCTTGCTTCTGTGAAATCCTGAAGAAGGATTACCAAATTCCAACAAAATGCACTCCTCGGATGGCATCCACCGCTACCTCATGCTGCTGAGTTACTGGCTGAGAACAGAGCACCTTCCCTTTCTCTTGGGATACCCTTGTGTAGGGACCTGGAGAGCCAACCTTGCTGTTGCTCACTGCCAGGAGGACGTGGTAGGAGTCAGCTGCTGTTTCCCTTCATGGTAATTAACAGCCAGGTTCACCAACTATAAAGTGCAGGTGACTTCCAATGAGTTCACAGATCCACATGGCTGCCTCCTGTCTAAATTAAATTAGCAAAGCCACTGGGAAGCTTATCCTAAAACACTTCATCTTACAACACACAAAAATACACTAAAGGCCACAGTCATGTGCTGGAGTAAGTCTTTTGGGTCCAAGGACTATGCTCTTCAGGGAATCAGGCCATTAAGTATGGCTTTAAGTGCTTTGCTTTAGGTGCTGCAATGTAATTTGTTTTTGTTGTACAATGTGCCATGGTCTCCTTGTGCATTGTCGCTGCTGCCCAGGAGAAGACAATGTGTCCCAGCCCCAGGGGACCTTGCTCACCCCTCAGCCAGCCCCTTCGCAAAGGCTCTGCTCTCATTTTTGCAATCACCAAAGAAAAGGGCATCGTCTGATACAAGCAGTGCCTTTGGCTGCTCTCTGCACCCCAGAAATTCCTAGCCCTGTGGCACTGGTGAGGACTGGGCAGCCAGTGAGTTGAGGAGGCACAGGCATCCCCCCTACCTCTGAGCTATAATAAGGATTTGATGCACTGAATTTAAGCTGCTTCACTTCATTTGCTGCATTAAACAGCCACATTTTAATTCATGGCAGGCAGGAAGGGGCAAACCCTGCGGATCTCAGCTGACAGTCACGAGAGGGACAACTGAGAGGGAAGATGTGCTCTCCTCCAAAGGCTACTCAGCAGTCCTGAGAGGCAGGCTGCTGTCTTGCAGACCACCCTGGGCATTGGTTTGTCCCTGTGATAGGCTTTGTGATAGGCTTTTGGTGGCAATTAATGAGGTTATCTGCCCTGTTTGCCAGTCTAGTGAGCCAAAACTCCCTGGACACATGAAACACTCAGATGTCATCGTGCTGGCATTCACACCTGCATTTTGCATTCAGATTTAACAGAAGCTCATTTCTTTCCCAAAACCTATACTAGTCCAGGGTTTAACAAAAAATCTCTCAACGTCTTCATTTGGTCAATTGCAAGTATGAAGACATCTACTGATCCCACCGTTGTACTGCAAGAAGAGCCTTGGAAATCAGTAACCACCTTACTGCAAGATATGTCCAGTAAAGTGCTTCTGGTCTTCAAGACAGAAAAGGGGACTCTCAGGCATGGAGTTTCTTCAAGCAAAAAACATCTTTGCATGCAGCTGATTTCCCCCTGATAAAGTGGATTCATTAAGAACAGGGGCAGGAGCCTCTGGGGTGACAGGGCTGGGGGAAAAAACCAAACCCTTCCCATCTTTTAAAAGCTTTGTGGGAAAACCAGGGAGGTCTAAGTCACACTGAGGTCTGATCTCACACAGACACTTGCGTTTGTCTCCAGAGGTAATTTCACCAGCTCTTGGCTGGAAAGCCTCAGATGGCTCAGCCACATTCGTGTCACAGCCTAGAGAGGAGTGTGGAAGTGAAGAGGCAGAGATTAACATGAACTTCCACCTGCAGAGAAGCTGCAGCCTCAGGACCTGGATGTAATGAGAAGCTGTGTTTTAAATAGAGCTGATGCTGTGTATTCTTCATGGGACAGAAATGTGGTTAGGGAGACAAATCCTCAAGGACTGTAAATCAAAATCTCTTTGGAAGTTAATGGATTGCACGCACGGATGGTGGAAAGTAGCCTGTCTCTGCTCACAGCCACCGTGTCCTCAGTGCTAATCACCTATTGATTCTGGACAGAGCAATGCCCATTTACTCTATAGCAAACTGGGATCTCACTCTCAGTAATTTACTGCATTTATGTTTCTTCCTTTGTCTCTGCCTTTTCTCCTGCCTCTCCTCACATTCATCTTTCTATTTGCACTGTTTTCCAGGCTCTCTCTTTCCTGGCTTCCCAGCCTTTTCTCCCCACCAATACTTTGTCCTCTATTTGCCCACCTCCTCTATTTGCCCACCTCCTCTTCCCTGTCTCACATACCTACCAGTCTGGCTACTGTTTCTTCTGTAGTTATCCTCCTCTTTTCCTCTACAGCTTCCCTACATCCCTGTTCCCCCCTTTCAACCTCCTCCCTCCCCTTTCTCTCTAGGCTCTTTCCTCCCCATGCCATGGAGGGATGGTGGATGTACCACTATCCATAGCTGTGATTTCTGCTAACTGCTTGGCCAGGGTCAAGGAGTTTTTTTCATTATCTTTTTATTGCAAACTGCCTCTGCATACAAGAAGCTCCATTAGTAAATATCAATGCACAGCAGGCTGGGTGCACATAGATTACCACGACACATCAAACAGCAGAAATGACAAATAGGCAGCTGAGCACAGGCAGTAAGAACAGCCATGTTAACGTAAGCAAGAAAACAGAGTGAATGCAACAGGGGAAATAATTAAAAACAAATACATCGGCAACTTCCCACCACTGGAGAGGCAGACGGGAGATGGGGGCTTCCAACTCAGGAGTGGAATCTCCCACTGAGAGACTGCTGAAATTCTGAGTACGCCTTAGCAATTTCTACAGCTGCTTCTTGCACTTTGCAGAGCCTTGCAGAGAAGGACTCAGCAAACTGATTTCCAGGCAGAATCTGCTCCTGAACAGAACTCTACTGCAGAACCTTTGGTGCTTTCAGCTCAGGGGTTGAGTAGCACTGTGTTCACATTGAAACCTAATGGCTTTGACCATTGTCTTCGGTGGCTTTCACATCCAGGGCACAATATCACATACATGTTTTGATTGAAAATACTATTAGATGCACACAAATGTTAAGGGAGCCAAACAGAAAAGAGAAAGAAAAAAAAATATGCGAAAGAAGATAGAAAGTAAGATTTTAAGAGGAGACAGAGAGGCAGAGAAAAGTACTACAGGCAAGAGGAGTATGAAGGAGAAAACTGAAATTTGGGGGGACAGAATGAGATGCTAAGGAGAGAGATGCAGAAATTAACAAATGCATGAATACAAGGCAAAAAAGCAAGACACAGGTTTCTCATTGGTGTACTTTGGTATAGCTCTATCAAACCATACTGGTTTATGTCACCTGAGAGTCTAATCCATTGACTTTTACGGATTGACACCACCTTAGCACCTGGCTGCAGTCCAAATAAGGTTACGTGGTACACAGCATGATTCCTTTCTAGGATACAATCTCTTCATTGCTCCCAGTTCCCCAGACTATTACCTAAATATAACCAACAGGAACTTCTGTTATTGCCAGCAGGTTTCCCACTCCCATCACCTCTCCCAACCATTCCCTGTGTCGAGCACCATAGTCAGTGCTTCAATGTCTGTCTTGAAAGACCAGATGTACTCACCTCCACTTACTCTTTTTTAGACCAATCTGAAGTTATATTCTAACCTGTTCTGGCCATCCCACTTCTTCTATTAACTCTCTCTTACACCTTTTAGCTATGGCTGAGTCTTTAAAAACTTACTTCATGAAAAATCCTATTGTTTCTCACAGAGATATATTTTTCCTGAGAAACAGTTGAATAAAACTGTAGTAGAACCAGCTATGAAGACAAAAATTAAGAGGGTCAAACCTTCCTCGATTGTTCAGATCTTCATTTGATCCATGCAATTCATACATTTCTTAGTTTTAGCACTGTCAGGCAACTCTTTGGCCCTGTATATTACTCTCAGGAAGTATCACAGAGCTGAGTAGAAACTGAAATGAGGTGGAGTGGGGCATGTAAGACTAGTATGGAGTGAAGGAAGGAAAGCCTGCTTTCTAAGGTCTCTTTCCAACACTGTATTTGTTTCTGAGGCCTCATGAATAGCATCCCTCTTCCCTGTGTGTGTAGTTCCCTAACTTCTGAGTTCTGCATGACTCATTGCCCCAAGCAGCAATGAATCGTCTGTCAGGTTGCGAGTTCTGGGGTATTAACAGAATATTGAGAATCTCATTTCTGATCTCCCTTAAAACCGTTCAGTAAATGGATCTGATACAGAGAAAGGATAAAAATAATGTGTGCAATAAAAAGGCCCCCAAAAAAATGAGGACAAAATAAGAGAAATGAAAGAAAAAGATGGGTTTTCCAGAGAGTCCTGACTGATCTCCACTTCATTATTGAAAGATTGGACTATTAAAGGGACACAGTAGGCCTGAAGGAATTGTGTGATCATTTGTGCAAATGGTAATTTCAGTGTTCAGTCTATCATATCCATAAACATAATGTGGCTGGGACTGACATGAGTTATAGCAAATCCCTTTCCCAGGAGGCTCCATGCCACTTTGATACAATGCCTGAGAAGGCAGAGAGCTGGAAAGTAAGAGATGCTTCTCCCTCCCGTGCTGAGCTGATGGGTGAAGCCACTCTGATTACAGCAGATTTGTGGAATTAAATGGAGAAGCCATAGTGCTGACAAAGAAACTGTTCCAATTCCAGAAAAGATCATCTTTGCCTTGTACTTACTCGCTCACACAACCGAACATGCAAAATCTGCTCAGTAAATAAAGATGTGTTACTCTGGCTCAACACACTGCTTTGCTGAAGTGCTAATCCCAAGGGAACCACATGCCAAATTCTTCCCCTGCTTTACAGATGTGCTGCTTGGCTATGTGTGTCCTCACACGCTCATAGGTGGGGGAATACATGTCCTAACATTGAGACATCACTCTTCTGCTCTTTGTGAACTCAGCAGCAGGCAGTGCAAGCTAGGATTTTCAGCTGTGCCTAGTAAAGGTGAGCACCCTATTAAGATCCCACTGACCTGAATCTCAATCTAATTGTAAGATATGAGCATTTTTGCTCTGCTCTATGTTCTTACAGTCCTGGACATAACCTGCAGTGCTGATGAGCTGCTGTGTAAACTTGTGATGTATAAATTTGGGTTAGGCACTTTCTGGGATTCCTGTGGACAGAACTACATCCTCTGTTAGGGTCGAGCAGTGCATCTTCCCTGGGTTATCTCCATCTACCCTTGCTGTGCACATAGCTCAAAAGGCAAACGCTTTAGAGTCTTTGGCCTACAGCCATCTGGGCCAGGACCTGGACACAGAGCACCAGAGACCTGGCTTGTTGGCTTGTGTTTCCCCAGTTCAGGGCTAAGACACAGCAAAGACCAAATTCTCACTGGACACAGAAGCATCAGAACAACTCTTATCTACCAAATGCAAAAGTGTTTTGTGGACCTGAATGAAATTATTGCTGGGATTTGCATTTTCAGAGTCCAAATGCTACACTGATGAACATTCAGCAAAATAACAAGATTAACAAGCCAAAAGAAAGCCAACATAGAGTGCTATGACATCCAGACAGGAGAATTGATAGGTTTCAGACTGTTGAGACCCCATCAACAGAATTGTGAATTCACCTTAATGTACTAAAACACCAGTTACTAAAACCCAGTCCTAGCTGGGAATAGCCTTGAACTTTGAAAACAATTTTGTTCTGTTGCTGAGCCATGCAAATGAAGCTTTCACAACATTTCTGCATTCAGATGAATAAACACACACTATCCCAGCCTCTTAAAGGCAAAGGGCAGACATTTGTGCTTTATATTCATTGGTTCTGAAAAAAAAAACCCACAAAATTTTAAATGTCACAGCACTGTGTATTTATTCATATAGAATCCAATTTCATGGACTCTTATTTCTTCAGAATTTTTAAGTAACTTCTCGAAGAAGAGGGGCAACATTGCACCAAATCCTGTGGCATGTTCTGTGTTTGGGGCAGTGATTTACTTGATGAGACAGCCTCACCGGTTTGCACAAAAAAGTGAAGAGATTATGGACTTTGAGGAGCTTCTTTGAGTAGCAGGCCCAAATAATGTTCTTCACTCACTGATTCATCACGGATCGACACTTGACTACCCCACATCCCAAGCTCACATTTCACCTTAGTCTCATATTAACATCAAAAAGTACCTAAGATACCTGTTTCTCTGCAAAGGAGTGAATTCATTGTTCTCACTTGGCCAGGCAGCATCACCCTTGATTTTTCTATTAACACACTTCAAAAATTTATCTTGCTCATTTGTTTCCTTTACTTTTTGCTTTTGTTTTCCTTTGCATCTTATCTTTCACAAGTCAGGAAACAACAACCAATTAAAAGGAGACATTTTCTTTGTTCAAGGGAATTTGACTGCAGTAGCTAGGGAGAGATCTGTGAATAGGTAAACATGTTTCTTGCATCCCAGGTTCTCACAGCATCTGTGAGTTTGAAGATCTTGTGCCTTTCTGCTTCTTCCTCGCTGCCTCTGGAAGGTGAACGACTTGCAAAGACAAGCCTTTATGTTCTGCCACGTGGCTTAAAATCCACTAAAAAGTAATAAAAGGTCTTCTTATCTCAGACCTGCCTGCATGTAGTTTTCTAATGAGGGTCTGGGCTTTCCAGAGCAACCAGAACAAATTCCTGCCTCAGCCCGTGGACGACATTTAGTGATAGGCAAAGACATCACTCTACTTCTGCCAAGACATCAACCCCATATCTGAGCCGATCTGTAGATGACTATAATTTGTTGTTTCCTGTGAACCATAGCAGGTGGCTTCACCAGAGAGCAGATACTACAGATAAGAAGTTACATGGAGATTTGGATAGAGAATTGGTGTAGGAAGAACTCGGAGGATAAACATTTACTTCTGCAGGGCCTCCTGGTAGCTCCAGACAGAGCAAATCTGGGAGCAGATACAAATGAGGGACTCAGCACAGAGTCTGATCCAAATAAGAGGACTTTCCCGGGGCAAAATTTCATGCAGTCTGTGACAAGGACTGCCAGAAATCCCTATCAGCCATGAAACTAGAAAAACAGATTGGGTAGAGAGTGCTGGAGAAAGCTGCAGATCATTAGTCTGCTTTGCCTGATTGCGTGTGGTTTCTCCCTTGGCTCAGCAAAGCCAGCTCAATTCCTTTCCCTGTTAGATATTGGCCCAAATTACAGAGTTTACATCCAAACTTTACAAAGCATTAATATTTAGATGGTGGGTTATGTTTCCATCTATAATGCCTTTAATTTTACAGGAAAATAACATACACTCTAGTGTAAATGTCCAGGTTTTCAACCGCTTGACTGATTTCTCATCTGATTTCCTGCTGGTTCTATTCCACCAGTGTAATTTCCTGCCCTGATGGAGCTGCACCTGATCTTTGTCAGAGTCAAGGAGTCCAGAACCAGGCCTCTTCTCAGCTGGACAGTGTGCTGGCTTTCAGAGGCACAAAGAACCCAAGCCTAGTGGCTCCTGGGACCCGTCTTCTGGTCCAAGAATGAAACTAAGACAGTTAAAGACAAAAATCTACCTTTATCAGACTCCTCTGCACACAGGAAACCAGGCAGGGTTTTTTGTTTCTTTGCTTTTAAATGTTTAATGGATGAAAACAAAGCTGTTTTGGGAGATGAATTTCAGTTCCCAGAGATAAAATCTACCTCCTTTGTGTAGCCCCATGAAAACAAGGGTTGGGAACAGGAAATGTTGTTATAAACTACAGTGTCATTAATGGGCGACTCTGTAATAATCAGGTGTATTTATAAATCAGGAACAACTTTCCCAGCAAGACTACTTTCCATCACATCCCACTGCATTATTGTTCCCTGCCAAATCTGTCAGCTCGCACTTGCATTGTTAATTAAGTGAACCACTCAAGGCAGGTGAACAGTGAGGAAACAACCCGTAATTCTCTCTGTGATCAGTTCTCTCTTTGGGTCTCTGCACTTGGCTGCCTTCTTTCCACACGACCTGCTTTCTCCCCAGCACAGAGGTGAGCCTGTGAAATGCACCTGTGGGGAGAAAGAAGCAGCAAATCCCAGAGAGAGAGACAAAGCAAGAGCCAAAGGACAAAATTTGCTGAAAGCCTCATCTGTAGCTTTCAGCATCTCAGGCAAATCCTTTTACTGCCTTCAGAGTGAGGGAGCTGGAAATGCTGTGAGTAAGTAAAAGGATCATCAGAAAAAACAACTCTTCTTTCCTACTTCTTCCTTGCCTCTTCAACCCCCTCTCTTCCTTCCTCCGCTTGCTTGGGAAATTGCTGTAAGACTGAAATCCACAGGCAGCTTCAGCTCCTTCCTCTCTCTCTTGACCTTTTCAGTTCTAAGGGTTATTTAATGAGCTTAGAAAAATAAAGCATCAGTTAATGGCAGAATCCCTGGAAGGGCAGCATTATCGAGTTTCCCTTTCCTCCTCCTCACCCTCACTGGAGGCCTCATCACCTTCAAACCTCCACTTCCAGCTTTCTTTCTTGTGTACGTTAAAATGTTTTCAAATTAGTGCCACTTTATGAAATGGGGAGAGATCAGTGAGAGACCTGGAAAGGGGCATTTGAATGTTGTGCTTTGAAAAACATAGTCACAGAGGTTCGATCTTCTTAAGCTAGTGAGAATGGAAAGCAATTTCTTTAAAATCAAGATATAACAACTGGTGTATATCACACTATTACATCTCATAAAAGAGGCCACCATGCACTGTAAAATAGAGAGGTTATAGGATCACCTATTGCCAGAAGATTGGTACAGCTTCATCTATGCTACAAACAGCTCAGCAATCCACTCAAAATTAAGACAATTATAATAAATATAGATTCGATTTTCAAGGGGCTGGGAGTCAATATTTCTGCCCCTTCTCTAACAGAGACAAAACCTGCTGCCCACAAGCACTACTAACGATTCATCTGTCTTCCCAAAATTAAACTTCCTATGATTTCCAGTGACACCAGGGAACATGTTATAATATCATGCAGAATCCAGAGGCTGCACACAGTTAAAAAGATAAAACAAAGTACTCTTGGCAGCCTAACCCTCCTTTTGAAATATTTTTTGGGGGCCTTAAATGCAAGAAAAAGCTGACTGCAAGGATATCTAAAATGATATGAGTATGTAGGAACTTTGAAGTATCAGACTGATCTAAAGCAGAGTTGAGTCTTCAAATCTATGCATTTGCTCTTGCAGGTAGCCACTACATGTGATATCCTTAAAATAATCATTTTTCATCTAAAAATTAATTGAGCCTTTCCATTTGTAGATTCAACCATCACTCTCTAAGGCTCTAACTGGGGAATCAGCAGTAGATACTAGTTATCTTAAACCTCAGGTCAGTGTGAGGAGAGGCATCTCCAAGCTGATTCAATGCACCTAAGATCTGAGTCACACTCTGGAGGAGGCTCTTTACATTAATTATAGGGGAGTCTAGTAGGATTAAATCCCTAGAGTAAGTACCTTCCTTCAGTGCCTATAGTTAGGTGGGATGAATCTCAGGTTTTCTCTCCCCTTGAAAGGCTTTGCAGAAGAGCTCTCTCTTCTGGCTTTGAGAAGCCTGCTTATATTCTTCAGCTTGAATTTAGTCATGGCTAGTTGACACTCACTCCTTCTTGTCTCAATATTCCCCTTGAACTTAACAAATCATCTCCCTCTCTGGCATTTTGAATCCTTCTGTTCATCTTCTCCACATACCCCTCAGCACTCTGTGTTTAGCAACAACAATTGTTTACTTGTCTTAAAAACTCCAGCCTTTGATTCTCCATCCAGTTGATTATCCCACCAGTCCCTCTCTGAACCATCTGAACTGGACACAGATGCCTAGAACTGTACATAGCACTGCAGATGAATGTGTGCCAGGCTCTTATGCAAAAATATTGCCATTTCTCCTGCTTTATTAAACACACATTGCCAGAAGCATCTTCAAATTTGCCTTTTTCACAGTTCCATCACATACTGATAACTCAGCAGACGCTTCTAGGCTTGTCTAACACATCCAGGTATTTCTGGGGCTAATAAACATTGTTTTTCCTACACAGATTTTTCAGTTCACTTGTCCAGTGCTCATCAGCACTGTAGCACAAGCAAATTCCGCTCGGTTTATACCAGCTTTTTCTAACATCATTTGTCACTGGTGTTTTGTGCTGATTTCCATTATTAGCGACTACATGATGTTGAATTAGGCAGGACTGGTCCTTGAGGAATTTTACTACTAACCACCCCCACTGAAATACTTTCCTTCTTGGAGAAGGTATCTCTTTTTTTACCACTCTTCTGGTAGGATTTAACTTCATTTTACCTACCTCTACCTTAATGAGTATTTCTCATATTGCATGTATCTAATGTTGCTAGCTTATTTGCATACAGATCTAAATTACATCAAATAGATAGAAATTAGATAACTTCTCAAAGCAAGATACCACATTATTCTCTCATGGTCTTTTCCCAGGAAAAATGTTGTGATCCATCTTACACTGATTTAGTTATTCTGCCATTCAAATTTGGTTTTGCACACTACAGAGGTCATGCTAACAGACTTACAAAAGCCTTGATCAAATACATGTGCTCACTATTCTTCTATCATATCACCTGCTACTGAACCAACATTCTGTTAACCAGATCTTTCAGATATCAGAAATGAAAACAATCTGTTCCTCTTATTATCATTATCTCAGTGTGAATTTTACTTCTACCTCAGCTATAGTAATTTAAATGTCCATACCCTCCTTCCCATTCATGTCCTGCCTTTATGCCATGGTCACTATCAACATCCTTACTGAAATTGAAAGAAAAATATTCATTTTGTTTTAAGGGAAAAAGCAGATTACTTTTAAACATGATCCCATTCTTCCTGCATGGTGTCAGTATTTCTTCTTTCATTATATTTGCCTTATTTCTATGGGTAAGGAATTTCTACTGTTTGTTTTAATTTCCTCTGCAAAGAATTTCCTTTGTGAGGAAATTAAAACCCTGACATTTTGCAGTTCTCACTTTATCCCCACAGCTCATCTGAGATGTTGTTCTCATTGCTGATCAGTCCCTTTCTTTGTAGGTCTACTCATAACCCAAGTGGGTACCTGGAAACCTTTGATTTTCCTGTTGTCACAGGACATTTATCCTTTTGACTTTCTGAATCCACCTGCTTGTCTGATGGTTTTAATCTAGAGAATTACACAATAGATACCCTTTTATCCTAGAATCTCCAGCCATTTCCCTGGAGTTAATGCAGCCAGTTACATTCAAAAAAAGTAATAGAGTTATTTCTAAAGTTAAGAGAATGATCTTATTCCTCAGAACTTAGAGGGAGAGAAAAAAGTGTTATTCACTCTAATTAGAAGTCCACATGCTGTCCAGGGTGTTGAATGGGGCTGGAGGGAGTTCTCCAGTACACCCAAAGGATGGACACTGTGACACAGGTCAAGTTTAAGGACTGTGGGATGACTGGAGATGAATTACTTAGGGGTTCCTTCTCCCTGAGCTATTCTACTATGAAATTCTCATCTGCAGGCTGCAAAGGGGAAAAGAGAGAGAGAAAAGTAACAGCTTCTCCCTGTCCAAACTTTCTGAGGAGCCTGTCTTGTAAGTACTGCCCTGTCTCCTCTCGTTTGTATTAACAGTGTCTAAATCACTCTTTCAACTCACTGCCTTCCACAGGAGGAGCTGAGGCAGCAGCACAAATGGATCCTTAAGTACAAGGGCTAGAGTGAGCTATTTCCATATATACTTGAAGGTAGAAAAAAAAAAATGAAGAAAAAACCCCAAGTACTTTTAGCTTCATGTTTCCATCTCCCATTTCCATTAGTGCAAGCCTAGAAACACCCCAGACCTTTATTCTTGTGTTTAACACATCTCAAAATAGCTTTAAAATTGGTCTGAATCTTAATATAAAAAAAAAATTACAACCTGGAAGGAAGCTTTGTTTCCATCCACCGGTGACCAGTTGGCACAGTGGGGCTTTAGCTTCAGCTCTCGTGACTCCCTTGCTCTGGTGTCAGGAAGAAGAGTGTGAGACTTCAGACACAGTTAAGTAGACCAAGATCTGAGCACACCTACAGCTCATCTGGCCCATAAGATGTTGCCTCGTGAGCCAGTGTTCGTGTATCCCTGTGAAGAGCTGCCATTGCCCTTACCTTTAGCCCAACTGGGAGATGAGTGTAAAGAGCAAATCTGTGTCCTCCAGGGCTGTCAGCTTAAACGCCCTTCACCTGTTTCCTATTCCCAGGGGAAAAGAAAGCCCTGGATGGGCATGCAAGGAGCCCTGGGGCTTTGATCTGGCCAATAAGTTAATCCAGCTGGATTCAGACAATAGCAAGGCAAAGAAAAGCCAATCTTTGGCTCTTGCAGCCTCAGGTGCTCTGTGACACAGCTCTCTGTTGCTGCTGGAAGCTCTTTGGAGTGTTGTAGTCACCAAAAATGAGACTAAGGGTGCCTACAGGCTCTCTTGCTAAAATTGCTTTCATTTAGAACTATTTATCAGCATTTTCACACCATTTTTCAGTCACTCTCCTCAGCAGCTCTGTGCAATGCAAATACCTCCGAGTCATCACTACAAGCCAAAAGAGCCCAGCCTGATAAAATACAACTCATGAGGCGGGGAAATTCAATTACAACCCACAGGCTGTGCTAGCCCCAGCTTTTTGCTGTGCTTAAAAGGGGGAGGGATAACGGGTAGGCAGATTTTCTAGACACGTGTGTGCAATCATTTTTGCTGCTGATCTCTCCAGAGGCAGTGATGGGTAGGTTTGCCCAAGACTGAGAGAATATAACTCCTGTGGCATGACCCATTGCAAAAGCTGAAACTCCATTTCAGTCCCATCTGAGTTTGGGTTTGGGGACTTACATTAGGCAAATTTCACCCTTAAGCTCAGTTCAACATGTTCAGAGATTAAATTTGAAATGTTTCTTTGACTTCAAGATGGAATGGTTTAAAATATCTTCAGCCACAGCACCAGGGCAAGTAGGGAAATGTGCACATCTGCCTTATCAGCCATTACACCCAGGTAAGTACAAGTCACAAGTTCTCTGTGCATATTTCTCTGCACATGTGAAATTAATCCCAGAGAGTTGGAGACCAAGTAGAAGGATTATTCAATATTATAGCAGCAATATGCATTAGCTGGATAGGATTAGCCCTCCAACCATGCACCACTCCCTTACAAACTGGCAGGACACTTCTTTACCATTATGTGCTGAAACACATGAGAGAGTGTAATGAGATTCCAGGGCAGAGCTGTGATTCTTATGTAGTTTCCAAAACCTGCAAAGTCTCTCTTGTGGTACATTCCTAATTCAGAACCTTCACTGTGCAGCAAGAACAAAGCTGTCGCCTTTATGATATTCCTTTAAAACATAGTATAGTCCCATGGCACACCTCAAAATTTTTTCTCCTTTCTGAATACACACATACATATGTATGCATACATACATTTTTTTTTTCCTGTCCTTAAAGTAATTATTTTTGTTCCAGCAAAATCAGAACAAGCAGATCAGCTACGAATATCTCAGAAGCTTTTAGAGAGCAGGCAGCAGCCCACGCACCAAGCTGCTTGAAGAGAAAAAACTTGACATGATGAAAATCCGATGCATCTTCCTGACAGAGGACAGCAGCCATCAAGCCAGGGTGAGCCAAGGAGCAGTGAGGCACCGTGCCTCATGTCATCAACTCCATCACTCACAGACCTGCGTCTGTAACATCAGACACAGGCACCTGAGTGCCCCCCCTGTTACTTCACTGCACTGAAATGGTTCTGTAGGGGGGATACAGGGAAAGGGGATTAATGGGAAAATAGCATTTGGCTTCCAGGATATGAAAAGAAGGAGCTGACAGCATTTGCTGCACAAGCCTGTGCTCAAGGTAACTCTGGGAATATCCATTGCTTCTGCTGCCATGGGACCGAGCAGTTAGGAGCCTCTAGCATGGAGATATGTCCAAAGTCTCCATGATGTTTCAGCAGCACGTCCAAGAAGTTGTAACATATTACAGCAACATATTTCACTAACACATATCCGTAACAGTTCAGCTGCATTCCAGGATCCAGGAACCTCCTTTGCTGACACGTGCTCCTTACCTTTGCTTTATTACCAAACAGCAGCCCAGAATCTCTGACTTTAACATATCTGTAAATAACCTGTGGTATCCTTTACCAGCAGCTGCCAGGAGTTCCCCAGCCAAGCTGCACATACGCTTTGTTAATTCTAACCATACCTTCCCAAAGTGCAAAGTCTTATTACTACTATCCATTACCTTGGGCAAATATTTGAACAGCAGCATTCAGAACACACTGCACTGGGATGCAAACACGTTCAGCCTCAAGCCCTAAGGATCCTACTGAAGGAAAACTACTCTTTGAGTCCATGGTGATACAAGGAATTAACTTGGCCTCACCCTTAGAAATTCAAGGACATTGAGATGTGGCAGCATTGCCTACTTGTGACAAGCCTTAAGCACCTGCTTTATTCTAGGCTGGTTCTTAAAGCTCACAAAGTTTGCATGAAAGTGTTTTTCTAAGGGGTGTTTTCCCATCCTGAATGCCAATGCACTTACAGCTACCTAAAGTAGCAGAAGGATCCATTGCTTCACACTAATATTCCACTTTGGAAAGACAATTTATTATCCCTACAGTTTTGAACATTCTTATGTTATGGGAAAGCAGTTGTTTGGATAGATGTGTGTGAGGGAAGACACACGCACACACAAAATCTCACACAGAGGATATTGATTTAAACTGTATTTATGATTCCTCAGACCTTTAAGAAATTGATTTTAGACTATTCTCCCTCTCTCTGTCTCACTCCAGCTGAAAATCAAAGCTCAATGTAGGATCCCTTAAAGAATTTTTCTGATGGAGAAAAAAAAATAAATTCCTAAAGTTTGTGTGAAAAGAAAAAATAAAAGAAAGCCCAAAAATCCTGTGGATTTGGTGTTCTATGTTCTGTCAACTCTCTTTTCAAAGAAATAAAAAACTTAGAAATAGCATTTAAAAATAAAACCAAACCAAAACAACAACCAAGAAACATAGCTTCACTTTTTTCTTTCCTGTTCAAGTAAAGTATTGTATTTATTTTCAGTAAGTTCAGACACCAACTTGATTTTACAATCCTTTTCCCTCTCACCAAAGTCTTCCCTGGAATTTTGTGTTCTCATTAAGTTGTTTTTTTTTAAAGAGACTTACACAAACTGAAAGTCACAAAATAACCCCTGTGCCAGACATCAGCACTGGCACACATCTGCCAAATTTATTTCAGACTGAAATACAGTCTTTGGACCTAAGTAAACAATCAGTCTTTATTAAACAAAGCACTTAAGAGTTTGCTCAACTCTAAGCCTGGGTTTAAAATAAACACTAATTTTTTGCTGAGTTTTAAATATTCTGATGAGCAAATGCACGAAGCAACTGCTTGTGCTTTGAAGGAGTTTGTCCTGTTAGTTGGTGTCAAAACTCCTACAGACTCCAGCAAGACCTGCATTAGTAACAAGTCACCATAAACTCAACCTCCAGTGTCTGACCACAAGAAAGCCATGCGTGAGCACAGAAAGACACACGACATGAGAATAGTTTTTCAGGTATGGACCACTGGCTTCTTTTAGCTCCTACCACCTTCTTAATTTTTATTAGCCCCCGTGCTTTCTGCCCAAGCCAGTGTCTTACCCATCCAAGGGATCCACTTCATTTCATTCTAGGCACCAAGCATCAGCTAATTGTAAACCAAACACAAATTAAACCCATCTTCCCATCCTCCTCTCTGAAACCCCTAATTGCCCATTACCCTGTATTGTGCTCTGACACAAAAGTAATTCTACTAAGTGGGGAGTTTTGTTGTTGTTTTTCTTTCATAAAAACTGTTAATTTGCTATTAAATCTCTTGTTGAAAGACTAATAGCTTAATGAATGCATTAAACATGTGCAAATTAGAGTTTTTTTACTGCATTACTTAGTTGAAGATTGAAAGGGTATGATACATCATCGTTGGCTCAGTAGGATTTAATGAGGCATTAGACCATCTTCTGTCTTGGAGGCCAGACTTATGAATGATCCCCAGAATTGCACAGGCAACACTTGTCCCAGGTCCCTCTCCTGCTAGTGACATGTATTTTCCTCTTGCCTTTTTCTTCTCCCGTCGCTGCTGATGTACGTGAAATAAAAATGTAGTTTTCAGGTCAGTTTTGTAATGAAAAGTAGCCCATTGCTGATGACAAATGTTGTTTACAGTCACTAGAAAAGAGGGTGGAATGGTGAGTGAATATATTAGAGGAGGAGAGGATAGCTTTTATATTCATTATACTGCCATTTGGGGCCTGCGAAGACACATAACCTTTCCCTTTCTCCCTCTATCATACAGTCACTTTCAGATGTCTACATTACAATAAAAAGCTGCAGGCAGTGTGCTTTGCATTAGCTACTATCAATGAAGAAGACATTTTCCACCAGTCAAACAGAGCTCCTTGTGGGAATACCATCCCTCTAAACATACTGACTGAGCTTTTCCTGATGCTTTCTCCTCTACGTCCCTCCCCAGGCTCATTTCTGCTCTGCAGAAAGGAAAACCTGTATAAGGTCACTGATAAAAGACAGTGCACAGTCCTGACCCTTATCAGTTATAAAGGAGAGTGGTGTTACCCCATCAGGATGAAGTAGGGCAGCAGCAACCATCAGTGCCTGCTTAAAGAGAGGGCAGGCTCTTTGGAGAAAGGTTGTTCAGGAAGATTTTTAAACCTCTGGGGACTGAAGTGAAAGTCCCCATCTGCTGAGGACAGAAAGAAAATACCCTGAACTCCACCAAAAATTGCATTTGAGCTGGGAGAAGGCTGGTGGATGGCCTCTGTTGGACATGGTTTGTAGAAACTTGCAGACTTCCAGAGACCAAGAAGACCCTGTTCGTGGAGAGAAAGACTGTGAGTGGGGATATTGCTGATATAAAGAGGTTTGGAGGAAAATCTCTCCTGTGAGACTTTTGCTGCCTAGGGAGAAGTGGAGGCAAAAGGAGGAAGATGGAATTTGTGGCAGAAAGAGTTTTATCTTGGCATTGAAAAAAAGGGATTGTTTATTCTGAGAAAAGTTAGACAAATTAAATTCCAAGAGAGAGATGCATAGTTGTAATACTCCTGGGGTTGTGTCTGTCAATTAACAGAGGAAGAGGTCTGTGGAGAGGCGGCTGCAGGACAGCCATGAGCTGAGATGTTCTGGAACAAACCCAGAGTCAGACAGGCTGGCACCTATCCCACCCTCATGTCTTTACTTATAACTACTATATGCCATGATCAAAAGGCTGTCAGATACTAATGAAGTCTTAATGCACCATCTCTCATTCACACTGACTCCACTGAGACATCTTGGGCATCCAGCTTTAGTGGGTCATACTCCTAGGCTCCGTCTGTAGCCAGCAAAGAAGGATTAGTTCTTCCAGATTTGGAACAGATAAATTGGGATTCTGGCATGAATTACCATTTTTTCAAGTCTTTCTCTGCTGATTTTACAAGGAGTTTTAGGGGTTCCAGCCAGTTATCTCTGACACCCAAGCCAGATGTCTGAACTTAAACAGTGAGTAGCTTTATAGGACTATGATTTTACTCATCTCTGCAAACCCAACTATGTGAAAAGCATCAGGGCTCCACTGCTGCAATTAATGGCTTGTGGTTAGACATTATCTAAGGGCCAAGAGCCACCACAGGACACAAAATAACCACTACGTATACCTCTATGTTTCCATCTGAGCTGGTACCCTCCACTGGCCTGAAAGGAATCTCATGGAAGGGACACGTGAGGGAACATCAGAATGAAAACTAAGATCTGATTGTATGGAAATCTGCAATAATGTGGCCATGGTATCACCCCTGGTACTTTCCAACTGTGTTTATATTGGGTGAAATCTTCTTGGGTTTTCATTGAAGCCAAAACAGAAAAGGTGAACCTGTCAGGCAGTTCCCTTCTGAGGGATTCAGCTTTTACGGGAATGTGCAAGGACAAGAAGAACTGATGTCTGTTCAGGAAACATTCATGTTCTACTGAGTACTAAGGACATGCCTCATTTAGCCCCAGCCCACTGACATGTATATTAATTTGTTAATTAATTGGAGTGTAACTTCTGAGCTACATTTAGCCAGCTAAAATTTAGGGGTTTATTCACACCACCCCCTGAAGGTGCGACCAGACTATGACTGACATCTCCAGAAGACAGATTACTCATCCCACCTATCTGAATATCAGAGTTGGTATGAGAATAATCATTCTGTGAGATGTAGAACTCTGTGCACAGACTTTAGAAAGATCCTGAACAACCAGCCTAGACAAGATACCTCACTCTCAGGTGGTTAATGAAGTGAGATGGATCCCATCCCACTGACACTGGAGAACAGTTCCATTAGCGCTCTCTATTAATACACTGACAGTGTAGAATAATACCATCATAAGTTCAGCTAATCTTTTTGCACCTCATAAGTTATGAAAATGTTTTACAGGTTATCAGCAGAACTCACTTCACCTATAATTAGGAAACACTGCATTTAAAAGCTTGCATGAATGCATGATTGTTACTCTTTAGAAATACAACTATTTCCAGGGGGGAGAGAAGGCAGTCCGTGCATCTTACAATAGAGTTCCTCTTAAAAGCATGTATACTCATACACAGAATAGTGGAAGCTTGTAGTTTTTAAATATTGGACATGATAGTTCTTAAATATTGGTTATATTCCAATATTTAAATATTGGAAACTCAAAGATTCACGCATGGGAAGTTACAAACAACTTTTTTTTTTTCTTTGAGACAGTTAAAAGTCAGAGATATTAATTAAAAACTTAAAAACTATGAATAATTGTACCCTGTACACAAGCAAATACAGGCACATGGGCTATGGAAGAGGATGTGTCCCTGCTATTCAAATGCAACATTTCTGTGTTCATAGTGCCTATAGTCTGGGCTCACATTGTTACCCACATACAGCACAGCAACGGCGTACAAGGTCAGTGGTAGACTGCACTCCTATTGTTAGTGTTTGAAGAGGGAACATTTTATCCTTCACAACAAATCTACATATAGGCTATTGAATGAAATACAATAGCCTCACTAAATTACTTCATCCATTAGCTAGATGCCTGTAGGAAAAATAAAACAGTGTATTTTTGTATGATCCATTGTGGATTGTGAGGTAAACAACTTGCATTCAGGGGAAAAAAAAACCTGGTATCTGATCCCAAAAGCAGCCATATTTGGGCTTTCAAAGGGAGGCTGGAAATTTCTTTCAGCATTATTTAGCAATACTTTAGGAAGTCAAGATGATCTAAAGTATGAGTACTGTATATACACCACAAAGGAGAGATACTGTGTTCCAAGGGCTCTGTGATTTGAATTGGCTGATCTAACATGCACTCCTCACCTTGAAAGAGGGTATCAGGGTGCAAAGAGAGCTGGGGGCTCCCTGGGGACTGGGGAGTCAGAAGGGGTCCCCCTGGGAGCTGGCAGGGCAGTGTCAGAGCCTGGGACCAATCCCACCACCCCAGCAAGGGAGCTGTACAGTCATGGGGGCAGCCAGGGCACACCAGCATCCTACAGCATCTCTGGGGCAGGGACCGATGGCCCTGGGGCTGGGCTGGAATGGGACTCTGGGTCCATGGGGCAGGCTTCTGGTGGGTGAGATGAAGCACCTGCATTTAGGGATACCAGTCTTATATCTTAAAGATTTTCCAGATCTTCTGTGAGCAAGAGTGATGAGGGGAACAGCAGCAGTAGAACATCACCCCTAGCGTTAGTCCAAGCAGAAATCACTGCATCACTGATCACATACTATCAGGTCCTGAGGGTTACATTGCTGTTCCTCCACCTCATTTTATCCCAGAACAGGTAGTGATAATGCTCCTTGCTTTTCATTCTGACCCAGTGGCTCCCAAGCACTTCTCACAACACTAGCAAATGTGCTCCATTAGGTAATAAGGCAAGAAGCTTGCTATTGAAGGGAGAAACCTGGGACAGATATTTTCATTTATCTTTCTCTCTTTTCCCCCTCAGCCTCTGCTGACAAAGCTCCTCTTTTTCTCCCCAGTATTCCCAGTCTCCCTTTGAGCTCAAGACTCAGCTGCCACTCTCAAAAACCTGATGTGCAGGTGACACTTCAAGGGTGTAATCAGAAAATGTCATGGAGGATGGAGGAGCAAGAGATGCTGACACAGAAAAACCATTCTATTTTAAGCAGGCCAAGTGCAAGCCTATTTTTGGCCTTCAAATTAGCAGGGCTGCCTGCTCTATGTGCCATGAATCATCCCAATCTGGCCCAGGAGCTTAGACTTCTTTCCCCAGCCGTTGCAACAGCATAGTGAAAAGGGGGCAATAAATCCCCTGTTGGGGGTTAAGGCAGCTGGGTAGGTTTTCTGGCTCTGGTTGGAGCAGCAAGCAGGCTCTCAGCATCATCAGGAGCTGTGGCACAGCAAAAGGGATGTATCTGGCAAGTGGAGGGTAACTTGAAGATGTCACTGGAGTGGCAGTAACTGGCTAAGAGCTCTCGTAACAGAGAGCACCACAGCAGGGATGCAGTGGGTAGTGGGGGCAGAGAAGGGATGATGGGAAACTCACATCCTCCAATCCATTCCCATTAAAAATTTGGGCATTCACCAGTGAGGGACATGACTGAGTCTTTGTTCTGTGAGAGAGCACCACTGTACGGGCCAAGGAGACCTGGGACTGGGCTAGCATCAAGGCTACTCCATCCGAGATCCTGCCGTAACTAGACTGGAGCAAACAGCGAGTGAATAAAACTCCATCTAGCTTGACTAGGAGGGAAGGCAGATATGTGCATTATAAACATATTCCATAGGTTGGCAAAGATTCTACCATTTCAAATGCCCAGAGATTACATCAAAAGAGAAGCAGAGACTGGAAGAGAAGCTCCCTGTAACCTGTTGGGACACACTGTCTTTACCCTATTCTTCAGAGCTTGTAACTCTACAAAGCCACCACTTTTTCCTCTCTTTTATTCAGGATTCAGAAAGCATAGCAAAGAGAAGGTGGTTGACCTTCCAAACATTGCACTCAAGCAGCTCTTGAGTCAGACCTGTGCCCAGTTAGGAGTTCTAAAACCCTGATGCATGGTGGAGGGCAAATTGTTTGCTTCCTGATATTCATGCACTGTGACACCATCTAGTACTTGTCCCTTCAGGTCTTTGGAAACCATTTCTAATTCCTAGAAAGAAAAATAAGAGATTTTCTTGGAGGAGCGATGGATAGCTAGCAACCTGGGTTACTTATTGGCACTGTAATTATTTGCATGCTCTGGGCAAGGAGTCTGAGGAGAGTAAACAAAACCTAAAGGGAAGAAAAACAGAATTATCACAACAGAACTTGTTTTGAGGCCCCCAGAATAGGTGATTGCTTTTCTTATGGGTAGGAGACCAATGCGAACCAAATGTCACCAAGCCTGAAGCAGAAAACCTTTGAATGATGTGCCCCACGCCGAGACACAAATTCCTGTGAATCAGACACATTACATAGTGCTGAGACCGCTCAGCCCTTCAGAGTGCTTTCGAGCCTGACACAATTAGAACACAAAGCAGGTAAAACCAGGCAGACAACTCATTGTTTGTTTATCAGACATAAAGAACATGTAGAGTCTCCAGTTTACAGCTTGGCACTTGGAGGGTTCCTGCTCCCAGGTCTTCTACAATCACAGCCTGCTCTAATGACGGGCAAAGACACGTCCAGGTCACAAGGCAGGAGGCAGGGATCCCACAGGCTGAGCTTGGCTTTGAAGCCAATGAGTGCAGCAAAGAGTCACTAGAGCATGAAAGGCACACCTTCCAACTGCAGCTGAATTAACTTTCCTCCTACTGCCTGTGAAGCAAGCAGAGCCTGTTTGATGGCACTTGGGTTGACTAAGCTCTCGCTGGCCATGAAACTGCTGGCTACCTTCCCTTAGTGCCAGGAGCCCAGGCAAAGATGAACTTCACTGTCCACAAAACTCTTGCCATTGCAGTTGTGTTTACTAAACTGTTAACCAAAACTTATACATAAATCATCCTTGGACAGCCACACCATCCACACCATCCTACTCACCCACACACGTACCCAGTTTCTAATTCATTAAAAGCTGCCCTTCACTTACCACCTTCCCTCCAAAATGCTTCCACACGTACCTGTTAACAAATCCACTGGAAACAACCCATAACTAAACTCATCTAGTGTCTCTGATTTAAGCCATTGCTCAAAACTCCTCTCTAAGTTAACCAAGTTTTTTGCACTATCTTAAAGTGATGCTTTGGTCTACAGTTTGTTTCATCATCCTCAGCCTATCTCTGCTTTCCATGGATCAAAGCAACTTCCACAGCATCCCATTCCCCAGAGGCAGCTTGTCTCCTCAAGATTTTTCCACTACCCCAACACCATGTCCCTTTCTGTCTCTTCAGATCTGTTTCTTCTGCTGCAAATTCAATTAAAGCCTCTCCAGGAGGCTCATGATCGAGTCAATACAGTGACCAATGGTAGGATGGGTTAAACTGAGATTTAAAGTGAGTAGATATGTGAGGAACTGTTAGAAAGGCAGACTTTGTTATTAAGAAATAGTGCAAGTAGCTACTTTAAAGGTAGGTGTCTGTGCTCCCACTATAGTCATTACAGATCCAGTCAATACAACCACCCTCAAATCTGCTGACCATACTAGCAGATCTCCATCAATGAGAGCAGGAATTGAGCAGGGAAATAAGGGGGCAATAGCTCATACCCCATCCAACTGAGTGTATGATTCTGGACACATGAAATAAGCTCATCTGTATGGTCCTTGCAATCTTTCCTCTCAATTACCCTGCAGCTGTATCTGTTCCAAAAATAACAGCTAGCTCCTTTGCATTTTGTGAGTGTACCATCATAATTAAAACAAATTCCAGTCTCCAAACAGCGGTGGTAGGAGCCCATCAATTTTATGAGGGAGAACAGACAAATGCTTTTTCCAAATTATTTTTACTCCAGCCTACCTGGTTTCAAATCTGTCTTTGATTCAATTTGGTTGCCGTGGAAACAGCCATGACATCAGACTTGGGAGTCGTGACATCGTTGAGAGAATAATCATATACCAGAGGAGGCAGCAGGAAAAATGAAGTAAACAACTGTGCTTACCCACAAATGCTCCTACCACGAGGAACTGGAATCTCCAATGGTAATTTACCACACGTTGCTAATGTGTTTGTTATAATATATTTCTTAATTATTTTTTCCTTTTATTTTGGCTGAATATGAAAGTTCATCAGGGCTGCAACAAACAGGGGAAGCATATTGAAATGAGCGTTACAGATCTGTCGTGCTCTAGTTTATGGTCTTTTCTCAGTGATACACAGTAAGTAACACAAGCACTGATTGAGTCAGCTGCCTCCTGGGTGTTCATTCGCTGTAGTGTGAGGAATATTAATGCTAAGTACATCCGCGTGCATCAGGACAGGCAGGAGGAGGCAAGCAGATTACCCAGGCTTAGGGGTATTATACACGCGTCTGCAACTTCCAAAGACACAGAGAGGAAACATTTCTGCGGGCTTTTGTCTCTTATCTTCTTACAGTCTTACAGATTTTGGAGATGCATTGCCCTGGAGTTTTAATACTCAGTTTTCAGGGGGGATTGTGATTATATATTTTTTTTTTAAATCCTCCCTTTTACAGAAAAAAAAAAAAAGGGAAAAAGCAAGCACTGAATTTCATCAGGATAAAGAAAAAGCAGATTCCAAGAGAAGAAAGAACAGATGAAAAAGAAAAGTTTTATTAAAATCGCCTCTTGTTTCATGTGTTTGATGTAAATATCTTCACACCTTTCTCTTTTCCTTTGCAACCTCAGCAGAGGGTTCAGCCCGTCACCAGGGGATTGAGTTCCAAGCTTAGGGCTTTGTAGTTGCTGCTGCTCTTGCTGCTGTTGTCTAAGGGGATTATAAACCTTTGTAGAGCTCGTGTTAATACCCTGGAGGGGAAAAATGAGTTTCCAAATAACCCTTTTTGTGTATCTCCTGTCTAAGGTACCCTAGGAAAGGAAAAATTAGGAAGTGCTTTTGCTTCAAGAGTAGGTCATTTAAAGTTCATAAGCCAGGTCTCCAGCCTTCCTGACCAGATTTCTCCCAGTGCAGAGATGGCCCTTGTCATGCTGCTGACATCAGGACCTGCTAGGAACAGCAACACACTTCTCTGGTCACCAGGGAGCACGTTCAGTTTTAGATTGGATTTTTTTAAAAGTGCCTGAAAAAACTGCATTAGGTACTTAGCTCCCACTACATTCCTTGGTTATGTTCGGGCACTTTATATTCTGTACCTTCTTTGGAAAATCCTAGCCCAGGATCCAACTCTACAGCTTCAGCCTCATTCTCTTTATCTTTTCAGACTCTGGGTTTTTTTTTCCCCTGCAGGAGGATTGGTTTTGAGCCATGTCACAACATTTCCCTTCAGACGCAGCTGCTGTTGCAAAGGTGTAGAGCCGCTTGGTATTCCAGGGGCGTTTGTGGCTGTGGGTCACTCTGTATTCCAGTGTGAGGAGTGAATTGCTCGGTATTCCAGATGTGTGCTGCTGCTCGGTGTCAGCCGGTACCCAGCACCGTACAGCTGTGGATTGCTCAGTATTCCTAGATGTGCTTCAGGTGCTTAAAGGCTGTCGCGGAGCACTTGGGTGCTTGCCAGGGGGAGAGTCTTTCAATATTCACATCTGTCTCCCTTGTAAGGGGTGAGGCACCCAGCCATCCCTGAGATTCTCTGCCCCACCAGGCTTTGAGAATAGAAATGAAAGCGATGGTCAAAGAGAAAATTAAAATGGAGAGGATAGGAAAGGAGAAAAGAAAGAAGAGAAGGAAGCAATACGAAAAGGCAGCTCTTTAGAAAATGAGACCAAAATGAGACCTTTGACCCCAAAACATGGATACTTTGCAGGAGCCATAATTTAGTTTTAAATTAAAAGGGTGAAGGCAATGCATTCCATCTTTGTAAGACTGACTTTGGAATCCAGGGCTTCAGAGCTCTCTGGATATATTCAGTATCACACCTCCTGGTACTGCTCAGTGTTAGATGATAAAAGGCTCACCCCCACAAACACAAAGGATTGCAACAAGAGGTGGAGGAAACCCAAAAATCTAGGTAGAGAAATGCAGCTCCTTGACCGAGCTCCTCACAGCAATAATCCCCATCCCTTGGGGGTGAAACCATCATGATGAGTCCATGGGAGAGGCTCTTTAGACCACCCTTCGAACTAAGAAGGTTTACTGCCAGCAGGGCTATGGGACTCATTGTTAGACACAGAGAAGTGACTTTTGGGATTGTATAAAACTTTGTAAATGTCTGTTTCTAGACTTTTCTAAAAGAGATTTATAGAAATTTTGACATTGTGTTTGAGGAACGCACAACTCCTCAGTTTTGTTTTGTTGTTGTTTTTTGTCTGAAATTATGACAATTTCATAATACTAAAACATGGTAATACTGATTAAATGAAACTTTTCCATTCACTCAAGTAATTTTTTCTTACAAATCGTCCACTAACAATTTTCCCTTTTCAGAATAACATTCAGATTTGGGACAGAGAAAAAAGAACCTGAGTTTTTGGATAGGAGAAAACATTTCCAACATAGTTCTTTTCATAAGACCATCTGCTCCTTTGTTACCAGGTATGAGTTTGCAGATAGCTATGCCAGCTACCACAGATGACAAGCCAGCACTGTGTGCAGGTACTTCTGAGGATGCCCAGCACAGGTCTGAACAAATGGGCTGTCTATGGAAGTGGGAGAAAGTTGTGTTTTGATAAACCAAGAATGAGAATAGAATCTAATACCTGCTTTAAGGGATGTTATACTGCATTTTCACATAATTAATGTAAGTCTTAATGCTTCTCCAGATCTCTCATCTGCAAATCTGTGCTTCACCATCTCCTTCTTTTCTCCTTTCTGCGTATGCCCACTAATCTGGAAGGCTTTGTAGGTATCTTTTCTTTCTCCATCAACCCTTGGCCTTGAAGCATTAAATCAGAGTTCTCGGGATCTGCTACATCATGAAAATATTTAGTGGATATAATGTTTATTCGTGATTCTTGATTCACTCAACCCAGTCTCTAAAGAAATCTCTCCCAACATGCCCCCCAGTACTTTAGCTATGAAAATTACATTCCTTTCCCCATGATTTTGTCAGTGAAGGGAACATCACAGCCTGCTTCAAAATGCTGCACTGCACTTCTCAACGGTATTTTATGACACATTTTTCAAATCAAATTTAAAAGCATAACTGAGTGGAATTAAATTAATGCCGTCTGGTAATGTCAGCAGCACCAGAGCTATGCATGGCTGGCTTAGCTTCTAAACCTCTGGCAGCTTCCTGGGACTTATTTCTGACTTCAGGGAAATAGTAGATGCAGTGATGTGAATTTTTTTTAAAAAACTATATCTATAGAAGGGAGCGTGTGGGAGTAAATAGATGGCAGCTGAGGTCTTGGTAAAGTTTCCTAGGGAAGATATCTTTAAGTTGAGATGTAGGTGTGCTCCTGTGTACAACTGGGGGAAGGAGGGTATATGTATTTAAAATAAGTACCCATGTGAGTTTTAGTGTGATAGATGCATGTTCAAGATGTCTGAGAATATCCTCAGATTACCCAGGCAGAGCTTATTTGGGCTGGTTTTGGTCTGGGTTTTTTTTTTTTTCCTCACACCTGCTCAGAGTTTGATGAAATATATCCCCAAAATGAGCATATCACAGTACTGATTCTGATAATGAAGTTGATGATTTAGAATGGCAAAATGTTGCAGCACTGACCTGACCACAATGCACAGTTTGTGTCTGTGTATGTTTTTGTTTGTGTATAGTCAGGAGAGATTGCTAGTAGCTTTTGAGCTGGAAAACTGTTGATAAAACAGTATTCAAATAGGATGAGAGAAGTGTGTGCACACGCTGGTGCATGCAGGGTCATGGACATATGCAGGCTAATGCATTCTGTGTCTGTAGACATTTTAATGCTTATTCTACTAACACAGAATCTGCATATATGTCTGATATTGTGTCTGCCACAATCTCACTCTTGTACATCCAACTTTTTCCTTTTTTCACTTTCTGCGTTTTAAATGCAATAATTCCAGCTCTTCTTTTCCTCACTTCCCATAATAATTTTAGCCAGAATAGAACCCAGTTTCTCCAAGACTATATAGCACAGGTTGTACTTCATCAGCACCCAACAATATTTTTTTTACTTCTCAATAACCTTACATTTACTCATCCAAAGAGGTGCACTTGAACACATCGATTGTCTGTACCTCTTTACCTTTCCACACAAGCAATACTTCAAAAGTTCCATGGAAAAAGGAGAAAATTTCGACGGATGATGCTAGATTAGAATTGCACAGACCCAAGGTGGGTCCAAATGAGCTCTGAAATCTAGTTGAAGTGTGCAAGTCTCCTCTTGTCCCCACTGAACATGCAAGTTGCTGCTGAACCATGGGACAAGACTAGAGCTCGTTTGAAGTAACCCTTCATGAAACATAAATAAAATGAGTGTTGGTCCCTACCTTCTGTTTTGTTCTGTTTGTTGGCTTGCTTTTCACCTTTGTGGCAAATACCTTTTCTTCAAGGCTACAAAACATGTAGTCCTCCCTTTAAGGAAAATGTCATAAGCAAACACAACAGCCCTCTCCCATAAAGCACAGCATGTTTAGAGTGGTAACCTCATCACCTTAATGCTATGGTGACTTGTCCCAGTTCCTACACTTGCATTATAGATGTTGCTATCTTCTGGATGTTTTTGTGATAAGAACTCTTTGAGGTCAGGTAATGCATTTGTATTGGTATATAGAGCACCAGAGATATTTATACTTCTCTATGGATAATAAAACGGTCTTAGATTTACTTGGAGATGCAGGAGTACAGGAAGAGAGGAGTGTAATAAGGAATAAAAAAAAACCCCAAACAAACAAAACAAACCACAAACGTCAATGAAAACTCATACTAAGCCTATCTAAGCATGACAGATAATGATGAAGCCAGAGGAATTTTATGCATGAAAGAAAGATCTGTGATTTAAAAGGAAAAGAAAAAAATATAATAATTGTAAAGCTGCATTACTTCAGAGAGATTTATTTTTTTTCCCTGGGTGCCTTGTCCTAGTCTAGTTTGATCATGGAATTTTGCTAGGATTTCCAAAGGAACTTGTGGGAGCTGGGATTACCCCAGAATTCCACATTTTTTTAAAAAATGTTGAAGTAAAATGGCTCCATAAATACTCTTTCCCAACCTTTTTTTGTTTCATAAAGCTTGGACTCAAACAGTGTGACACAGGGTCGAAGTAAAGTTTCCTAAGCTGTTCTTAATGCACAGGGATTTACATCAGCTAAACTGCTGAAAATTTGGATGCTGGGCAGAGCAAGACTCATTTCCTTAATTTAAGCATCTAGGTGTTCACCAGCTGAGTCTGATCTAGTCACACCAGGCTTCCTCTACAGACAGCGGGGAGAAACAGGCTCCCCTGGAAGATGTCTCATTTCATTCTCAGGAACAGGTCTAATCTGGGTTAGACGAATTGCCTCTGGAGGTACCCACAGCCCCAGACTACAGAGAGAGATTGGGGTGATTATCTCAGACCTCTCGCTGTTAGATTTCTAAAGAGCAGGGAGATGAATCCCAGCCCTAGCAGCTATTACATTCCTGTGGGTTAGGGTGCTTAAAAATGTCTCTTTTTTCCTAGTTTAAAAGACTCCATCTCTCTCACCAAGAGAGAACTTCATGCTCTTAAACAAAGTACTAAGGCATGAAAGTACAATCTGAGTCTGTTCTTTCCATAGGGCTGGTTAAAGAAAAGGACCATATGATGTGCTTCAGATTGAACTGAGGAGCTGACATTGGTAGCTGGGAAATGTTCCAGCAGACTGAGCAAGAGGGCTGTGCTCAGTGCCAGCATAAAAAGATACAATTTTCATGGAGATGCATCCATTTACACCTGGTCTGCATTTGGCATGGGGAGAAGAGAAATTGCCCCTTGATCAGGGCATATTTGACATATTGAGTTATCTCTCTCGTGAGTAATGGAGTAAAGATGAGTACACATTTGATATGTTATAGTGGCTTCCTATAAATATTAAAGCAAGAGGAAACTTCACAGACTTATGGGACGGAAGCACCTGCAATTCATCTACACAGACCATACTGAGTTTGAGGTGACTGCCAGCAGCGGGCTTCCCCAAGGGGTCATTAATAGCTCTCTCTGGGCTTTTCCTGCTTGCTTTTCTGCCTTTTCAGTCTTTGTGGCTGGAAAGAAAACTTTGCCTTGCTCAGGCTCTATTTTTAAGGTAGCTGAGCTCTCAGAGCTCTTTCTACTCTGCCTAGGGAGAATGTGAAATCACCATCACTGGAGGTTTTTAAAAACAGACTATACAAACTTGTGTCTTGAAAAGCATTGATCTTCCCAACCCTACTGAAAAGCAAAAGGGTTGGCTAGAGGTCATTCAATAATTTGTCCACTTCTGTTTATCCCGCATGTTCTCAAGTGGTACGAGCTCTAAAGAGTGATTTCTCAGTCTGCAAAACATCTGAACACTTTGCATGAAGCAATCACAAAAAGCAATTGAACTAACAAATGAAAATGCACTTCCACATCCTATATAAAGGAAAATGGCATGGAAACAAATTAATGAATGACTAATCAAAGGTTCAGACTCATTTCTGTGTGGTTGTACCTGAAAATTGTGACAGAATTTTCATGTTTTTCTTTTGCTTTCAAAAATACTTAGCAGTTCCCCATTTGAAGAGTGTCGTAAAGGCTGGTCAGTTGGATTTATACCACCAAGTCTGAGGGGTGGCCAGACCCACATGAAGCTCAGTGAGCTTCCTGTTGTTATTCCCTAATTCACTGGTAGAGCACCATGAGAGTCTGGTATCCCCCAGCCTCTCCTTTCCATGTGTTTCTTGTGCCTTTCTGGTCCAGACTGCAGGGTAATGTATCCGATAAATTCACCGAAGGAAGACTGATCTCAGCAGGGTTTGCTGGTGTCACCTGAAGTCATCCCTCCTCCTCTCCCTAACCCACCCTCTTGCTGATCTCTTGCTAGATTGTTTACACTCCAAAGATTTCTGCTGCACCCCTTAAGAAAGGAGCTGTAATTGCTGATCCAGCTGTTAGATGTTCCCCTCAGTACAATCTGGAAGTCAGTAAACAACCAGCCAATGTTCATCATCATGCTGCAGAGGAACTGAATGGTGGTGCCCAATTCCTGCCTGGGAGCCCTGCACATCCATGTTCTCCATCTCCACTGACTTTGTGTTTGCTTCCAAGTGCATTTCAAAGTCAGAGCCTGGGATTTTTCAAAGGTACTTGCTGAAAAGAGTGACTTTCTGACAGCCACAGGGTTGTTAGCTGAAAGGCTGTTGTAAGACTAGGAAAATGTTTTCTCTTGCTAGGAACAATACTTGTCTCTTTATTTCCCTGGGTGCCTTTGCACTTCTACCTGTTCTAAGGCAGGGAGTTATCCACAAGATGCAAAGATGTGACTAAAGAGCTGAAAAAGTAAAATGATAAGAAGTACAACTTCACGTCAGTGGAGTTACCTCCAGAATAGCTGGATCAGCAATGGCTCTAATTGCATCTACTCTTTTGGTTTCTTTTTTTATTATTATTACTTATTTATTGTGTTGCTGTGAAGAGGTGCTTGAAGAAAGGAGAGTTGAGATACTCAGACAGGTAACTGCGTGTGTCAGAGAGAAATGTGTCAGGTTAGAACATATCATCTGGCAGAGACAGTCGTGAAAGCTGTGAAAGGCTTCCCCCTACGCAGAGATGGGTAAATCACCAGACCTTTCAATCTGAATTTAGCAAAGAGAAATAGATCTGTGAGTCGCCCCACCTGTGACTTTCTGCTTCAGCATATATTCACTTTGTCCACCTTGGATGAGAGCACAAAAGATAAGTGTCAGAAGTTAATTTGGGACCTGAGGATTCTCGAAGGAAAACACCTGTAGGGCTCAACATCTGGCTGTGCTGGGCACAGAGCTGCTGAACGGCAGCGTTGCACCATGAGAGAGGCAGAAGTTGTGAGGAAGAAGAAGCTGAAACCAAGCCAAAAGTAAGATCCCTGTAAAGGAAGGTAGGCATGCTAACCTGGATTTAAATGGTGTATGGGGCGCAATTCCCAAATGTTTCTACCTGCAGTTTCCTAGGACTCCACTGACAATGGATGAAACGTGTATCAGGGTATGGAAAGGAGATACACCTCTCTAGAGTGCCCCTTCTTTCTGTCATTGATTTTTTTTTGATGCTGATGTCAGGCAGGATCCAATACAAAGAGAAACTGACTGGCCCTTTCTCTAGTTCTGACCAGCACAAAGCCAAGGGTACTGCTCTTCAACTAGGAACAACACAAGGAGGTAGATTCCATAATTCATCTGATAGCAGCTTTCCAAGATCCATATCACCTCTCAAAAGTGTTTGTATCTCACTACAAGTATATATTCCATGGCTGAGCTGCAGGCAGGGATCATTACATTTCAGAGACTAGCCAGGCACCTCAGCATGCTTCCATCCAGCATGCCCCTGAGCCAAGGCACACACGCAGGAACCCGCAGGAGCTGTAACTCCTGGGTGGATGCAAACCCACACGCAGAGTCACGGTGCTGCACCCTCTTTGCAGCATGAACCTTTCTCCCCCCTCCCCCCAATGTAGTATCAATGTTTAAAGTCTTGTTCTCACCTCAATAAAATTATAAGTGTTCTTTTATTACTGCCATATGTATTGTCAGACACAAACCTCTACCGGCTGCCAGGAATATCTGAAATCATGACAATCTGAAAATGGCTCTTGTAGGCTTGGCAATAGCCCTCCTCTATTTAGACCAGGTATGAAGCTTAAGAAATCCCATTTGTTCCCTTACTCTTTCTCCAGATTTTCAGCAGTAAAAGAGAAACAAACTCCGCTTCTTCATCAAAAAGGTGATTTCAGGCTTTAGTGCAAGACCTAGATGTAGTGGACAGACTCTTGGCTGCTATAAGTCACTGTGTCAGTTCACATCCAGCTCAGGTTTTGTTAAATCCAACCTCTAAATTTGACAAAATAGATCTTTATGAAATTAAAATTAGGTTTTAACATCTGTAACAAACAGAGGGTGTGCTCACATGTCACATCTGCACCTGTGCAAATGCCAATTAGCCCAGTATAATTAGAGTCACAATTTTTACTCATTATCAGAAATATCAGAATCAAAACCAGGATTTACTCCCTCATTTTTAAATTATTATTTCTCTTCCAGATCATGATCTTTCCATCACTACAGTGGATTGGTCTTTTTATGTAGATGGCCATGTCGGGCAAATTTTTTAAAAAACATAGGCAAAACCACACACACAGCTCCCAAGAACACCCAAATCCTCAGAACCAAATTCCCAAGAGCTCTGCACCTGAAACACAGGCATGATTCTCTCAAGAGTTTGGTTCCTATTTAAACACCAAATAGAAGGGATAAATCTTTGGCCATTCTCCCTCTAGCAGTTTTTATCATTGTGCACATAATCAAAAGTAATCTGCAGAGAAAACTGAGATTTCTGAGAAGCTTTGGCTCCTACTCTGAACCTTGAACCCTTCTGGAGGTGGTGACAGAACATGGCTATTTCATCACTGCACGAGGCTTCCCTGCCTTACTTCAGACATTGTAAAAAATACATGTTATAGAAAAGTAACAATGCTGCTCCCTCCATTATTTAACATTATTCATTATTCACACCTCAGCAATCATCTATATTATTTGTTGTTATTATTATTCATTACTTTTTGAATTAATAATAACCATAACAAGGACTACCATTGTGAATAGCATGGGGACAGACAGAATACCTTTGTAGGTCTTTTCACTTAAAGTACTGGCCTCCCATAAACTTTATAAAGTGTGCTGTGGCTATGGAGAGTAGGAAGAATATTGTAGCTACTACAATTTAAGTGAGGAAAGACTTGTGAGAATATTACTTCTTATTATTCCAAATGACATAATTGAGGAGGAAAAAAAAAGTCAGAAAAGCTTTCAGACACTGAATTCTTTAAAGTTGAAATAGGAGAAACAAAATTTGCTTTTAGAAGCGATTATTTTATCATTGGATTGAAAGGAATGGTTTAACATCTGGTGTTAACATCCTTGTATATACCCATAACTCCTCAGCACTAATTTTATTTATTTCTTTTTTTAAATCCATTTCAGTATTGTATGGAGTTGTATCGATTTTGATGTAGCTTTTGGCAGAGACATTTATCTCCAGGGTGGCTTTCTGATCACTTCTAAAGATAGAGATTGTGATCCCAATTGAAATGGAGGTCACTCCTGAGCTTAAAGCAAAGTAACTTCCTTGCCCTAGATGTCCATCAACGGAAAGCTTGTTAAAGTATTCCTAAAAGCACTCACTAAAGGATAGTTCATGGCTGTCCTTGCTAGCTGATTTAAGACCTAAATTTCTTCTTCTAACACAGATCTTCTTTCTGCTGGAAATTAAACCTAGTACTCATTTACTTACACTCTCACAGAACAACTGACCCTCTGTTAAAATGCCCTTTAGCATATTAGAAGGCTGCATTGTGTCCTCTTCCAGCCTTTACTTATTAAGGCTTTTAACTCCTTCAACTTTCCTCATAGCTCCTGTTTTCTGAAACTTTTCTCCTTCCTGCTGGCATCTCTTTGAAACTCTCCAATTTGTCCACATTATAAAACATGATACCCAAAAGACCTCATGCTCCAGCTGACGCCTCTCAGTGCCCAGCTAAGCAGAATATACAATCTGCCTGGTGCTACTTTCCAGTGTGAGATTTGCCTCTTCTCACTGTTAATTCATATTCATCTTGTGCAGTATTATAACCCCTTGATCCTTTTCCACTGTACTCCTATCAAGGCAGTTATTCTCTGTTTCATGGACATAGCCTTGATTTCTCCTTCCTAAGGAGTCATTTGCACCATTGTCCTATTGAATTTCATCTTTTGATTTCCTATTGCTCCTCCAATGTAACAGAATGATTTTAAATTCTAATCCTGTCTCCCAAACTGCTTGCAGTCCCTTCCAGCAAAGTGTCATTTGTAAATTTTATAGATGTGCACCTTAGTACATCATCCACATGGATAATGAAAATATTGAAGAAATGTGGGACTCCAATTCTAATGTCCTTCGAGTTTAAAGGAGAACTATTCATGTGTGACTTCTCAGCCAATTGTGGACCCATCCTGATCTAGAGGACTTCTCTAGATCATGTTTTCCTAATTTGCTGATAAGAAAACAAAGTGAGATCATATTAAAATCAAGACACACCACAACTACTGCATCCTTGTAAACCGCTGTAGCAGGTGGTTCAGTTGAAAAAGAAAATTAATTTGTTCTTTGCAATCCCATGTTGATAGCACCTTTTATCATTTTATTATCATTCAGGTGCTTATAATTTTTTTGTTTAATAATTTATTTTATTATTTTTCTGAGTTAAGATGACTGGTCTATAATTCTCTGTGTCCACCTTCCCCCCTTTCTGAATGTAGGAACTATGTTTGTCCTTCTCTGGTCCTCTGGGCCCTCCCCAGTATCAGTGACTAGTTGAAGGTAATTACTAATAATGCAGATGCTGCAGTAACAGTTTCCTTGAGAGTTTTGTGTGGTTAGTCTGACTCATATAGATGTCACTTATATGCTCTTTAACCCATTTGTTTTCTACTGTGGAAAATTCTTGTGTTTTACAAGATCCCTGTTATTTTTTCCTGGTCACCTATACTCTTATAAGTCCGTATTTCTCCATCTGCATCTCTTGCAAAGTCTTTCATTTGGAGGTTGAACTTCTCCAATTCTCTCATTGCACTATCCTTTTATATCCACCTAAGTCATATATCAAGGCATTTGCATTTCACTAATACTTTATTTTTATTTGTAAAGTCTTTAAAGGCATCCTTGTGTGTCTGTATTGGACTCTTGCTTTTCTCCCTGCACTGCTGTAATTTACTACTGTGCCTTTAACATGGTCACTTGTAACAGCTGCCAACTATCTGCATCTCCTCCCTTTTGTGAAGTTCATTTATCAGTTTCCTGCCTTTGCTTCACTCTGCTCTCCCTATTTTTCTGCTTTTCTGCCTTCTCTTTGAATTCTGAATCCAACAGTTTTGTGGTCACAATTTCACAGAGTCTTATTTCCACCATCCAATTCTGACCAAGGGCTTCAGGTTAGGACTACATTAGGTAGTCATTCATAAAATACACAAACAATCCTGAGTGAAGACACCAGCACTTTAAGTCTTTCTCTTCCCACATGAGTCCTACCAACCATTATTCCCCATCAGGCCTTCAGGAACTGATTTTAATTGGATATGCTGTAAAAAATAGGACTTGTATAATTAGAGCCTTCGAGTCTAGCAGGTGAATAATTCAGTTCTTCCATGTTTTCATCCATCTGTGATATTTTATTCCATCTATGTCTGCAGAAGTATGTACCATAGGTTACCATGCCCTATGGGGAGCCATTACTTTGTGTAGGTTTCTTAAAAATCACATAAATCACAGTAAGAAAAAAAACCCAAACTTTGCAAAAAACAACCCACATACAGCTCACCACTCTAGGGTTTCTTGAAACCTTTCACCCCTACACCTCAATTAATATGCTCAGGAAAATAATAGCATTAATAAAAGACGAAAGAAGAGAATTAAGAGTTTAGTAGAAAGAGCCTGCTGGATCCAAGCCAGGGACCTGTGCACCAACCCTTAGACCTAGAACGTGTCTGACTGCAGGGGTTTGCTTTCCTTCCCCACTGCAGTTTTGGGAGCACAGCGTGTGACCTTTGATATTCTGCACACAAAAATCCAAGACCACTTTGGGCCACCTCTCAGGGAGCTGGCAGAAAGACCATTTACCATCCAGTCAGCACGTGTTGATGCACGTGCCTGCTTTGCCTAGAAGGTAAATCACACTCAAGTAAAACATTTTGAAGCTTTCTTACCCCATGTTTGGTGCTAATGATCTGATGAGTAGAGTTTGCATCCAAAGATCTCAGTTTGCTAGGAGACTCTAATTTCTTGTTGCTGTCTGTGTTTGTCTTCCCCAAACTGCAAGACACGAAGGGCATCCTCTCTTTAAGCCATAAATCATCCCTTTAGCTGGTGATCAGATGCTGTGTGAGAGACCTGGCAGGTGTCAGTTCATTGCTGTGTAATTGAATGCAGCTTGCTCTGCTGCATCCCTGCCCCTCATCACTGCAATATGGTGGAGAATCAACACAAGTCTTGAGTGTGACTTACGATGGCAAAGGGGAAAGGGAAATGGGAGAACACAGAAGTTTATCTTCCCCCAGTGCAGTGTCTGGGTGACAGCTAAGGCAGCCTGAGTTGAAAGGCACCTCAGATGTGCATCAAGATGGTTATGTGACATCAGAGGAACTCTCAGTCACTGACTGTCCTACCTCATCACTGTCAGGGGCTGGAAGGGAACTGGCGTACATAGGATTTCCACTACATGGACTGGAAAAACAAATGAAAGAAACTTCTGTGACAGGCACTCTTAACTTCCTCTGTTGATCTAACATCTCCTTCAGCTCACAGGCTTGTTCTTTTTTATCTTTCCTTTTCTCTTTTTCCCCTCTCACTCACACAGGGTGTAGGTACACCATCACACATGTTAAAAAAACCATAGCTGGTGTAATCATTCCGTACAATTGCTGAGAATTAGAAGAAACGTGCTTTCCTTCAAGATGGATATTTAGGCCTTAGATATTTTGGTTTCCTCAGGATATCAGTCATCTAACTCCTATTTAGGTGACTAACTCCTATTTTAATCAGCAAAATCTAGGTACTTAAATATCTTTGAAGAGCTGGTCCCCAGTGTCTTCCAGCTACAGGATCCAATCACTGACTCATCAGTCTCTGGATCCAATCAGCAGTGATTGATTTAATGATGTCAATATTCCTTTCCACTCCTCCATAATTTCCTGTCCCTGCCCTTTATGACTTACTATAGGAAGCAACCCATTATGCTAATTCAGTATTCCTACTGCAGAAAACTATGCTGAAAATGAAAAACAAAATTCTACGCAGACCCAAGAAGCATCTGTAGCAGCAGCAGCAGTGTCCAGGCTGCTGTTTATTGAATTGTTTATCTATAATGCAATGCCACAGTTTAAAAAATTAATTTAGTCTAATTATCCTATTTAAGGAGATAACTCTCCTGTTGCCACCACTCCCATAATTTTCTGCATTACCATCTCCTAAATTATCCACTTCTAGGCTTTTTTCTAGCCTGTATATATCTGAAAAAAATATCCTTCGAGGTATAATTAACTTTTCCATTCAGAATCTTAATTTCCTCTCTCAGACGTTTTCTGCAGTGTTTAAACTATTTATTATGCAAACTTAGATAAGTCAAACTATGAATTATGTACAAATCTACGTATTGGAGTTCTCAGCTAATCACTGCATCTCTGTGCCTTGTGGTTCAAGGTAACCAAAGTGCACAGAGTGGAAAATACCAGGGTTCAGCACTCAGCATATTAATTTTTTTCCTCATGTTAAAGACTTCCTTTTCCCCAAATTAAATAACTTAATGTCATCTTTTTATATTTTTTTTTAATTCTGTTTTCAGGTAATTTCTTATCACCCACCACTATGTTTGCCTTTCTTCACATCATACTTCCCTCTTCTCTTCCACAGTGCTCTCAATAAACTGCAATAGGACATGTGAAGACTTGCAATGACTTCCCTACACTGGTGAATGTCTTTACACTCCGTGTTAGATTTTTCTCTTTTTCCTGATCTTGGTTCATTTGCTTATTCTTTCTCCTTGAATTTCTTTGGGTTTATACTGTGATTTTATATTGTAATTTTGAGAGTGAGGACTGTCTTCATTGCATCTCGTCTTGTATTTATCAAAAGCATTTGTCTTTACATGTAATTTAGGCTTTGGCACCATCATAAAGGGTACTGTTATTGTTGTGATGAAAGCTACGTGGGGCTCCAAGCCTAGACTACGGCCTTAAAGACATCAAAGAAAAAGATATCTGCAGACCCAAGGATTTCCAATCTACAATTATTCTTTCTGCTAATTAACAGCACACATCAGTGGCTATTTAACTGTCCTGTCAGCAGGAAGATGTTCAAAACCCCTCTAGCTTTTCAGTGGCATATTTTCTTGCCCATCTATTTTAACCAAAATGGAATTATGTTGCTTGGAGAAACCTTTTCTGCCTCAATACATGCAACCTGAAGAAATGAAAAATATGCTTTTATTTATTTTTGCATATGGGACTGTTATGATTCATTAGCACAGAGCAGACAAGTGCTGTGGGGTTACGCCCAATGAGACCATTCACAATAAGTGAATTGTTAGAGCTGAATCTCCTGACTGTATAAGACTGCAGTGCTTCATTGTAATCCATCTTTTTGGGGTGATAGCTGGAGGTGGATTTTCTGAAACACAAAGAGTTGTCAGAGGCTTTGTCTAAGAAAATGGGATTTACTTCCCCTAAATTTAGCAGCCAAATGGTTAGGGACATTCAGCCTAACCTGCCAGCCCAAACTCAGTCATTCCAGAATATTTAGTTATCAAAACATGTGGGATAAAATGTCATCTTGGAATTTTTCTGTCTGTTGAGTATATATAAATATATATATATATTAAACTGCATATGAACATAAACTAGACACCTTGGACCACATTTATTGTCCAAGGGTAATATTTGGAGAGGGAGAGAAGTATGGCCCTGATTCAAGAGAAAAAAAAAATCCCTTTTCTAGGAAAATTCTTTGCTAGGCTTTGATTTATCAGAGCCTTAAAAGTCAGTGGCTTTTAAGCACTGGAAATGAATGTGTTGCTGAAGCTGTTTTCACATTCAAGCCCAAAGACAAAGATGTATATGCTTCTGGAATGAAGCTTGACTAATAGATAAATACTGTTAACTGGGTGCAGCTGAAGAAGGAAACCTCCAGGTCGTTTTCAGGGAAGATTCTTTTAAACGTGAGTTTAAATGTAAATGTGCTTTAGCTTGTGTTTGCAATGCTGTTGAATGCACCTTTTATTCCATGCCTTCAGCCACCAGCCCAGTGGACATAACAAAAAAAACTGGTAGGGAAAATTTGTTAGGAAAGAGAGGATGGAACTTGTGAACATGGAAACCAAAATACTGAAGTTCTACCTGTGAAGTCAAAGAACATTTTTAGGGGCTTTGGTATTTTATTGTGTGGGATCATAGCTCTTTCTCCAGACAGATTCCTCTAGAAACTGTGAAAGAGACCAAGTCTGTCTTCATTATGACTGTCTTCTTCAGCATGACTTTGTGAAGAAGGTAGGTCTTGCAGCCTCCCAAAAGGAAAAGAAAACATTGTTAAAGGCTTTTATAGCAGCCTGTCTGTTTCTTAGTAATGATTTTTGCCTCATTACCAAAGCACCCTGCAAGCTCTTTCCACTCATGCACATGTGCATGAGGTAGAGGATCTTGTTTGGATTTTTGTTTCCTTCTCCATCCTTTTGGAGGTCAGCAGCCCCGGAAGAGAAGGAGGTTGCTGCAGCCTAGCTGTAACCCCAGTGAGCTTAATTCAGCTCCTAAGTGAGGCCAGCTGGGACTCAAACCTGCATTTTCAGAAAACCCAGTGGGAATTGCAGACCCTGTGATTCGGTGCCTTAAGCCATCCCTTTAGCCTTGAAAGTTCAAACAAGAGTGCATCGGGGGAGAAATAATTGCAGGAGAACTCCCAAGCTGGGACATCAGATGGAGAGGGAAAATAACAAAAACAAGTTAAAAATATCTTCTGCAAGGACAACTACAGGCCAGCAGTACTGAAAAGCTGAATTCTTCATCAGGGATCCTCACTATCATTTTCATTTATTGCTTTTGACACCTGGTCTATCATGTCAGGAATTCTTGCAGCTCTTCAGCCTCCTGACAGATGCAGTGTGCAGCAAACGCCTTCCCAATGCATCTGCCTCTGTCCTAGCAACAGGCTCAGGATGCAACCAAATCCCGCTGTGATCAGGGATGGAAAAGTTGAAGGGTGGATAAGTTGGATGCAGTGATGGCTGCTGAGAGGATGAGGCTGAAGCCTATGTCTAGGAGACTTAAAAGACTGGCTCTAGCAAATGAAATGCGCACAGCACACGGATCAGATAATGCCAGCTCAAATCTTATTTATCTCATCAGTAACAGCTCTACAAGTTTGTTGCTTTCACTTTTTTTTTACTATTTTTTGTTGGAGATGTCTCTCGTTAACCTGCTTTTCTCTGGGTTTGTTTGTGCCTCACTTTGGCAGCTGGCCAATAGAAAACAGGGCTTTAATTCCACAGACTATAGATTGTGTCCCAGTTATTAAAACATATTTATTTCTCTGTTTCCAGAGTTTTGGTTTAGGCTTGCCTTTTTTTTTTTAATTCCCTCTTCCTAGCTCTGCTTTTCTTTCCTTTTTTTTTCTTGTTTTTTTGTTTTTTTAATATGTTTTTATTTTATTTCAGAGTTATTTTGTTTGTCTTCTTCCCACCAAGGAAAAAACCAATGTAGAGATTTTAACTCTTAGAGTGCCAGAAAACAAACAGACTTTCCATGTGGCATGTGGGCCAGCCTCAGGCCCCTGATTCAAGGGCCAGAGGCTGCTCTGGAAAGGGTCCTGGACAATGTAGTCCCTCACAGTGCTGGGGGCTGTAGGCAGCTCTGCATTGACACTGTGTCTGATACTGCCTTGGGCTGCTCCTGCTGTTGACTGACTCTGCTGGTGGCTGTGGTTTGATGTGACATACCAGTCCATGGGCTGAGTGGTACTTTGATACTTCAGTGCCCCCTGGATACTTTATCAGTTGATGTGTGAGGTTTTAAGATATGGAAAACACACAACCACTCCAAGTTAGAGAGCTAAAGCTGGTTGCTCAGCCTTTACACATTGTATGGTCAGTGAAGAAAAAGCCTTTTCCAGGAGACAGTTTGAAGGGAGACCTGAAGCCCCTCTGCACAAGCGCCTCTCTTTCTGAACTCTCAGGGAATACCTCAAAGACAAGCTCTCTAAACTTCAGTGGTGTAAGTCTTCCCCTCTTCTAAGCAGAAACCATTTTTGCAAACACAGCCTCACAGTTCTGCATCTTGGAGTTTGAAAGAGCGTTTAGGCATCTGTGTCCTTATTTTAAATAGCCCTTGTGCCTGCTGGAGCATGGACCTGCAGATAGGAGCAGCAGAGCTGAATAATCCACATTCAAAGTTGGGCTCAGTCCAAGTTACCACTGTGAAAATTCTGGTTGCACCACTCAGGCAGAACATTTAAGCAGTGCTTGGGAACAGGGCTTTAATTTTGTAAGCTTCACCAGTACCCAGTGATGCCCTTCCTTACCTCGAGCTTGGTGTGGGACAGGTCTGAAACTAAAAGCGACACATGGAGAAGGCAAATAGTTCTATCCTGCTCAGAAAGAGACCCTCACAGAAATACAGGGAGACATGTTTTAACAGAGGATATAATCAGAAAAGTCTTTTTTAAATTGCCCATTTCTTCACTGAACATCATGCAAATGCTGTAATTATGCCATATCTGAAAATTCTGAAAACCATCTTCTTACTGCTGCTACTAACAAAAGAAAAAACAAATTAATCCATTGTGTTTCACCCAGTGATGTCTCTTTTCTCCATGGAGGTGCTAAGATGGCTTATTCAGTCAAGAGATATTACTCAGAGGTTCACAATCCATCAACCTGGCATAGAGAAGATAGATGGCAGATTCTTTTTAAAGACATGTTAGTTTACACAAGTACTCCGAGAACTGTATTTCAGATCAACTCATTCAAAAAAAAAGACAGGAACTGTAAGAAACAAAAGTACTCCTCCATTTTTCCCATCACAAAGTGTAGCTAACATTTCTAGCACAGCTGCTATCCTAATTAAAGCCTTGGGTGTTTTAAAGCAGAGGCAGAAAAATACCATTATATGCTATTTCTAGTCTCCACTGAACACTTCCTAATCCTATGACAAAGAAGAGACACAGAGAGATCTGGGCCCAGACATTAGATATGTTTAGGCTCTTAAGTCCCCATTGAAATGGTTTCAGTAAGGATCAAGGATGGAGGAAATCAGAAGCTCCAGAAAAGTCATTCATGGGCCAGGCAAAGGTTTCTGTCTATGGTCTGTCTCCACCTCCTGTGAATTCCTGCTGTAAGTTATCAGATGTTTGGGTTTGCTGGCCCTTCACTTCCCATTCATTCTGAAGTTTACTCCTAAACTGGTACAAGCCAAGCCAAGGAATTATCGGCGTCCCTTCCACAGAGCGGATGTGGCAACCAGATGGTGCATAGCTCTTGGGCTGGCAGGGTATACAAAGTTGAATTTCAATGTCAATGAGCAGCTAAATGACTGAGGGCTCACACACACACAGTCTATTCACTGAAGACATCTAAACCAAAATGTCACAAACACTTAGTGCAGAACTACTATGGCTTTGAGACAGCTGCATGGTTTGCACTCCAACCTTGAGCGTAGACTGTCTTGACTCTAGTACCTGCATGTAGGTCACATTTTACATAGTCAGTTATCAATTGTCCTCTAAACATCAGGCTAGCCCTTCAAGTATGGCTTTTGTTTGCTTTGGTCTTTTAAAAATCATTTTCCCTTGCTAGTGCTGGTAGTATTTTTGAAGCATGTAAAATGTCATCACAGAGCTCCTAGTTACTTTTTTACCTTTAAATCCATTTACCCAAATGATCAGGTTCATAATATCTTTCATCTTTGTGAAATCAGCCCTGTGTACACGTGTATCTGTGTGGTTTGGACGTTATTCCATTTGCATGTAGCAAGTGTAATCAAGCCTATGTCACTTATATCTAAACAACTCTCTGACTTTTAATTCTGTGACTGAATTCTCTTTATCTGTCAAGATGAAGTCTAGCACCATTTTCTCTCCTGTTGGATAAAACACATTCAGAGTTAGGAAATTGTCATCTTTCTTTAAAAAAAATAAATCAAGGATATTTTAGTTCTAGCTGTGTGAGGTCTCCTTTATATGCCATTCAGATCAGAGTCTTTTTCTTTTTCCCTATAATAGAGAGTTGCATAAAGAACCAGACACAAGATCAAGTCATTCTCTGGTTTGCAATGGGTAGCAGTCAGGACCTGATTTGGTCTTTATTTGTGAGACTGTTAGTTCAGAACATTTGCTTCTGAGTTCTCAGAGACTTAGAAACATGCAATGTCATATTTGACATAATATAGCTCTCCCACTTTCATTTGCCCAATTTTGCTTCCTAAACAGATTGTAACCTGTGCTTTTAACATTCCAGTCATGCAAATCTTCCCATCAGGTTTCAGTAACACCAAAGTAGGTCGAATTTATGCTCATATGTGAGCAATTCCTATTCCTCCTTTACTACCCAGAATCTTCACATTGGTGTACAGGCAATTAAAGTTTTTCTATTCCTTCAACTCTCTTGGTACCTCAATTAATCTGGTTCTGAACATCTTGATTTTGTGCTAAATTAGTGCTCTCTGGCCCTTTTCTTCATCCTCCCCTTTGCTATTAGTGTAGGACTCTCTGCACCCTGCCTGCTCTACACAGTCCTTCCTCGTAGACAGGCTTCTCTTCTACTGAATAGATTTTCTCCAAATGGCAGAGCCTCTTGCTCACAAAGGATTACCAATATTCCACAAAAATAACATCTTCAATCTTGAACAATTCCACTATTATTTCACTTCCAGAATATTCTGCCTTCTCTCTCACTTTGAAGCAAATCAAGCTGCCTGAGGAGGTTCCTTGGGCTTCTGTTCTCCATCTGCCTTTTACCAGAGTGTGTGTCCAGACTCATCTGTAACAAGTGAGGTTCTAACTAAAGCTGAGTTACTTATACCAAGACATTGCTCATACCAAAAACTTGCCTAATGGGTTCAGGAATTTCATACAGTCTTGTCTTTTTGGTTTGTTTAGGAATGACCAAATCAGCACATCAAACCTTGGACATTCTCTCATTTCTTGAGAGAAAATCTGATAAATGCTTTTTCCTTCTCCCCCCTCCCTTCTTTTTTTTTATAGACATACACAATTTTCTTCTAATCTATGCTATGTGTATATTCTCAGTCCCATGTAGATCTCTATTCCCTTCTACTAATTGGATCATCAGAGATAATTTGCTACATAACAGCCTAAAAGACTAGAAACAACTGAACACTTCCAGTTCAGTGAAAATTACTCTGTTTTCCTTCTGTTTGGGGTCTCATTCTCATGCCACTAGTCATGTAGTCCGTCACCAAATCTTTTTGGTGCTGCTGGTTACTGAATGTCTGATAGGGCAATACTGGTCCTCAGCTCCTCTGATAAGCTCAAGGGAGTTTGTGCAATATTAATATGATTTCATTAGTATTTCCTCAGAGGAGCATCTACCTTCCCACAGTACCCCAAGCATCGTATACATGGTGCAGAGAAGGGAAACCCTTCCTGATGTTTGCCAGACCCTGGGTCACCGTGTTCTCAGGACATTCATTTAACCAGCACCAAATTCATTTCCCCCCCTTCAGAGCGGCCCCTGGTCACTAAATTCCCTTGGAGGATGAGAACACACATTGGCTTCATCCACACAGAGGCAAGACACTGATGCTGAGTCCCAGCAAAAAGCAAGGTCCAGTCCACAACAAGGTGCTGACTCACCCAAAGGTTTCCAGTGACAGATGCTTTCCTTAAAAACTAGTACTTTTAAAAGCAGATAAATAATGAACTTCAAGCCACATTTCTGCAGCTCAATGGTGACATCCAGTGCCTGGCTCTGTTATTCCCAGGGGTGTACCTTGCAGGGGCAGGCTGTCCCTGTTTCTTGCCTCACATATCTCTTGCAATCACGTCATGTTCATACTGGAAAATACTTCAAAACAAAAATCCCTGTTTAGATTTGCATAATCACTTAATTGAAATGCCTCACATCTCTTTTCTCCCCGTTGCACAGCGCTCTGTGCAGCAAGTGATGTGTCTGTAAGCTTGGCTCACAGTCCTAATATACCTGAGAAAGGTTCAGATCCATTGGTGAATTCCAGCCTTTCAGCCTGAATTCCATGAGCAGTAGCTCTTTACCCTCCTTGTGACCCGAAGTAATCTGAAATCTTTTATAACCCGGGGTTGGAAATTATTCTTCTGCAGTTACACCATGCCTGACTCAGGGCACAGGGATCAGTGATGCTTTCCTGGGTGGTGTGAGCAGAGAAAACAGTGGAAGTAAAGGCAGAGAAGAAGGGCAACATGTTGAAAAGGAGAAGAAAAATAAGAGACAAAAGGAAAATGGAAATAACGACAGGGAATGGGAAAAAAATAAAAAAGAGGGGAAAAAAGGAAAGAAAAACGTACGGAGGGAAAGCTAGAAAAAGAAGCAAAAAGAAGCTGAAGGGGAAAAGTGGAGATAAAGCAGAAGGAAGAGCTGTCCTGGTCTCAGCAAGAAATCATGCCATTAAGGGCTCTCAGTACAGTGAAGATGGCGTGTATTGAATATACTCTGTCAGTGCAGCAGCACCCGGCTTTCCACAGTGATAAATGTCATATGTCTTCACTGACACTTGATAAAGGTTCTGTCTATCCACAGTGCCAGCCAGCAGGGCCAGCTGGCTCAAGCTTAACCTTCATCACTGCTCTTTCAAAGAGAGGTCCCAAATCTTCCTCTATTTCACCACTCTTTCTTCAGAGATGCTTCCCCTCTTCCCAGCCCATTCACCCTGCTCACCCCAGTGCTTCCTGGCACTCAGCTTAAAAAAAGGCTGTGAGCAGCAGAAATAAAACCGTCTGACTTAGCCAGCCAAGGAGAGACAGTCTGGGGCTGGACTTATCCAATCAAGGCTCTCTACTAGGATAGAAAATATGTAAAAATCATGGGAATGTTAAAATAATAGGAAAAAAATGACCAAAAAAAATAATCTCACCCTTCAAACTAAGCTTGCAGCTAACGAGTCATTGTGCCAGACAGTTTCTCCACCAGTATTAAAAGAAGAGTGCTGGTTGACACCAAAACGATTTGGCCCCATGTCTCATACCCACGAGGTGCCAAAGGCACTGAAAGATCAGATCAATGGAAGTGTCATTATATATTTAAAATATACTTCAAATTCAGCTCTGTGAGCACTGGGAAGTAACCAGAGGCATAGCACTTCTCATGGGAAGGCCAAAACATCCTTTATAAACTCAAAGAGAGTATACAGCTTGTAGCCCTAATGGGAAAGTGCAAGCTGGCCACGTTGTTAGCTTCATTTTAGAGGTTAAACCAGAAAGGGAAGGTTATTTGTCTAAGGTGAAAAATCAGCAAAATGCCCCAGTGCAAAAATAGTAAGCAGCTGGTCATCCTGGAATAAAATCAGGCAGAAAACATCTCAGCTGCACAACAAAATGAACCAACACAAACCACCTGAATTGCAGCTATTCAGGAAGTGAATTATTCAGAAAGACTGAAGGATAGGGATAAATCACACATTAGCACATCAGGTTAATACGGCAGCAAATAACATGAGAACTGGGTTATTTAGGATACATATAAATTCTTGTCAAGAGAGGTCATTTTTTTTCCTTCCTCTGGGCTCAATGCGACAAACATTCAGTCACTTCAGAGTATCTCAGCATCAACAACATATTGACAACTTGGAGGGAACTCAAAGAACATCTTCGGAGATGATTTAGGGACTGGAAGGATTGATTTACAAGGAAAGATTTTATGATCTAAGTGGAACAGATTCATCTCTACTGTAATTCCATTGATGTCAAAGGGCCAAATTTTACCGTCAATTACAACAGTGTAGATGTGGCAAAACTTCACTGGAGTAAAAATATAAGCCCTTCATTAGGAAAAAGGAATATCTATTAGTCTCCAGACATATCTCTGTGGAGAAATAGTAGAAACTCCAGTGCTTGTGACATTTAAAATTAACCAAGAAAATAGTATTGGATGATATTATGCAGAGACCTGCAGTGACAAGGGAAATAAAAATACGTAAGTACTATTTTCCCGTATTTTTATTATTATGATGATTACTGTTAAATGAAAGGAGGAATCCACATCTGAAATTAACTTCCTATTGGCCTTTTTAAACATAATATATTTTAATACAGACAAAAAACATCAGGGGAAATTCCATTTTTGGCAGAGCCATAGAAAATAAAGAGAGTTTTTAAAGTATGTTAGAGATAAAAGAAAACCTAACAATAGTATCAGCCTATTACAACGTGCTACGGCTGGTGATGATAAAGCAGAGATGACAAACTGTTAATAACAAGGGAAAAAAGGCAATTCTATTCAATAACAGTTTATATACTGCAGTGTAAAGAGATGGCTCTGAGGAATGATTTTAGAGGATGCCTGAAGTAAGTTTCAGGTTGATTTGTAATTTGAAGTATGGAGATTACATAGTCCTCACTACCAGAATCACAGAATTTTACCAATAGATTGCATGCTGTGGTAGCAAAGAACTATTACTGCTTCACTTTTATCTCTAAGAAAAAAAATAATGTCTGTAACAACAACAAAAAAAAAGCTGGTGATTTTGGAAGAAGGGAGAGGACCTGGACAGGTTTCTGAGTTTTTTATGTCTAGGTTTAGAAATAAATCAAGAGAGCTAATGTGCACAGAGTGGAAGTTGGGCACAAGAACAGCCATGTCCATTTCAACATGGATCTGGAAGGTAAAAGGGATCAAAATTCAAGCAAAAAGCACTCTGCTTTAAAGCAGCTCTGTGGGTGAGTATCACATCTGGCTGCAAGGGCAAGACCTCTTCCAGAGAAAGAAACCAGAAGTGCTAAATGCAGAGTCTTGAAGATCCATGAGCTGTTGTTCTTCCCTACCCACCCCCCCACAAATTTTCCAGGAATGTAAAACAGGGCTATGGGGATCCCCTGGCCAGGGGCTGATAAACAGGTTTGATAAAAAGAAGTTCTAAAAAAAAAGAAAAATGCAATACCTGAAGAAGAAAATCTAAAGAAGAGTGGGATGAAAAAGGAGGGGTAGGGTGAGAAGACCATGCTTACAAGGCACGGAGATGGGAACAGAGAGAGGGTAAATCAGTTACAAGATCTGCATAAATGACCAACTAAGTTAATTTTCCTGTGACACCAACCTTTGAACTGAAGACTGCTGATAGCAAGGAAGGTGAGGTGGTCACTTAAATTCACCAATAGTTGAACAACAACTATTATAGACCAGACTGGATACTCTAAACTTAAATCAAGAGACAGTGTAGAAGGTATCTGTCCCACCAATGCTAATAAAAGTCATAAATAACAGAATTACAGGTGACAGGATATGCCAATAACAATGTCACATTAAAAAAACCACTACATGGGATTACTAGTTACTCTGGATTGATAATTTATCCTGACATAAATGCAGTGAAAATAATGGAAGAGCTAATAGAGGAAGAGATTAATAAAGAATTAAGGGATAGAAATAGAATTAATGACTGTCAACATGACTTTATGGAAAATAGGTTTTATCAAATAAACCTGATTTAATTATTTGGGGAGATTCCAAGTTGGACTGATAATCACATTGATGGACTTGGCTTTAGTAAAGCCTTTGACTCAGTATCATAAAATGTTTTGGTTTTAAAAGTTAGAGCTACACTAATACCAAATACACTAAACAGATTAAAAAATTACTAACTTGGTGAGTTCAGCAAATATTAATTAATGGTGCTTTATGATAAGCATTTTTTCCTTGGGAAATTCCTATAGATAAAGGTATCTACAGTGAGTACTATGCAATACTTCTAGCAAAGAACCTCAAATTGACATACATTATACAATCACTGTTGCTAGAACATGTCAATGCAGCAAAGTTTGATGAAACAGTAAATGAAGGTACTTCCAGATAGCACCCACATTGCCTGACAGTTAGGTCCATTCAAAAGAATATCCTGCCACGTGTGGCAGCTCTGCACTGAATCTTGAGTACACGATGCTGATCTGGCTTCCATGTGCAGAGCTGGCCTTGGACAACCTGCAAGGAGATATGAAACAATCTGGGAAACATAATCCAGACACTCCAGATCTCCTTTTCTGTTTTCTCACGGATCCCACTGCACCATCCAATACACTGCTGGAGATGACTGCCTGCATTCTAAATTGCCTGATATCTCCTCTTTTTTTTTCCAGTGACATCTTCTGCTGCCTGCCCTTAGATCCTAAGGCCCTGGCTTAAATCCACACTATCTGCAGACAGCCACTTCTTTGCAGCCATCCTGCCAGCAACTGTGTTTAACTCATAACCATATAGCTTTGGTATATGCTATTAAGATGTGAAACTTTCTCCTTATGCTGTTCAGCTGCATAGCTGGTTTCACATCACATCCCAAACAACTCTCCACACTTAAACAACTGAAACAGGCTGTTATTTTCCTGAACTCAAACAATCAGAAACCTTCATGAGGGTGTTTTTCTCCCTCTCCCCTTTGTCATCCCTACAGATCTCTGTCAGATCCTGTAATATATGAAATCTCCAGGAAAAACAAGCACTTACATTTCTCCCCCTCCCCTCCCCTTCCCCACCCACAAATAAGTGGTATGCTTTTAGCACACTGACTGTTCTCAGATTATGTTAAAATATACCAAACATATACTGTTCTACTCTTTCACAAAAACTTTAAATTGCTATTTCTGGGCTCAATTCAACCTATTGCCTTATTCTGTGATAAAAGGACTTAAAAGCGGTGCTCTGGAATAGAATAGGGTGTGGGTTTTATATAGAGTCTTTCATGCTCACAGTATCCCAAAGGGCTTTACAAAGCACTGATGTAGATACTGGAAGTACAGTAAGCACAGGGAAATGCAGCATCCTTTATGGGCATGGGGATGGCTCGGGCACCTCGCAGCCAGCAACGGGTTTGAAGAGGGAATGCAGCATTACTTGGACATCAACATCACTTTAATGGGCCACAGGGATGTCTAGGAGTCTGAAATAGTAGGTAGAGGGGAACAGAAGAGACAGGGAAGCATGTGGTGTGTGGCAGGGGGTAGTGCAGGTGCACTGCTTGAAGCCGTGCAAGCAGGGAACAGCACTGATTTGCTCAGGGAGATTGCAGCTCCCCATTGCACACGGGGGAAATCTGGAGATGGGAAGTTTTCTGTGATGGTGGAGGCACACGTCACCTCTGTCTGTGAAAAAGGGTGAGCAGTCAGAGTGTGTGCAGAGCAATGTGGTGATGGGGTTGAACAGCCTGCCTGTCGTCAGGGCTGGGAGTGGAGTGTGAGAGAGGCCACAATGAGATAGAAACACTACTCACAGTGTGCGACTGTGGAAGGAGTCAGTGTGTAAAACTTGCAGGAAGGAGGTGATGAACATTCATGGTTGAGCTGTGTGCATGTTATCTGTGTAATTGAGCAGGAGAATTGGTGAGAAACAGCTTATGCTTTGTGTGCAAGATGAAGGATTAATATGCACAGATACTTGTTCTTTGGAGAACAAAAAGTTTCCAAACTAAAACAAAAAACTGGACTACACAAAGTATAGTGAAAGGGTAGAGGTGTGTTGGGAAAAGATTGCACAGCAGGAAAGAAGAGGTGAGATTGTCAGGGGTCACAAACATCACAAACCATGGGGACACCACAGAAGGGAGGTACAGCTCTGCCTGTGTGCACACCTCAGAGCTAGGCACAACCAGGAAACCACTGCCCAGAGAATAGGTGGTGTGAAAAGGAAAGGTTTTGTTTGAAATTGGCTACGGGATTTCTCCATGTTTGTGTCAGAGTGATTCAAAAAGAACACATATCACTTTACTTCCACTTAGCTATATGTTCCTTTCAAAACCCCTGGCTTTTCGGTGACTCAGTATTAAAAATAAATGGAAATTTCCTGCTAAAGAATGATTTTTTTGATGCATCATAAGGTATGCGTTTAAATGTAGAATATTTTTAAAGATGTAAACACTTAAAAGAAGTTACCTACTCTGGTAGAAGTGGACTTTAGTTTTAATGTCATTTTGTCACTAGAGGAGGAGTTTAAGACAGACCAGGGAAAAAAGACCAAACCCAAAACCACTCTGGAAACTCTTCTTAAACAAAAACAAAACCAAAGAATAAATTTAAGACACTCCTTCTTCTCTCTGTCCTGAAGAAATAAAGTCATGTTAGGAGGTGCTAAGGACTAAGAAATCTCAAGTCAGAGATTATAAATTATAATTTACTGCAATGACATGGAGGTTAGTGTATGTCAGGAAGAGACTTGTGCAGAAGGCAGAGGGACCGTTACAGCTTTTCATCGGGAAATAAAACACTTATTTCAGGTGGAAAGTTAGGAGGGTTCTTCTACTTTAGCCCACTATAGCTCAACTGCAATAACCAGTAAAACTTTCCTATGTAGATACAGATACTAGCAATGCCTATTACATCTATGCTTTAGAAAATATTACGCCACACTTCCATCACACATATTGCTGTTGCTCCCTCCCTGACTCCAACAGCACTTTATTTTGAGCAGAACTTTGTGGAAGCAATTTCACATGTCCAGATGTTTGGTTTGCAGCTCCTCCATGGGGCTACACGTGGCATTTGCTTTACCCTCCGTTACCCCACGAGCTATGAAGATGACAAAGGAGAAAGAGAATGGCACAGGTCACAGGGGGGAAATTCAGTCAGACATCTTTTCAAAGCCAGAATATCAGAATACTCAGTTGAAGGAGATTGCAGCAAGTAAATCCACTGATACTTCATCACTTTGCACCCACCAAGGATCAGACCAGCCTACAGCTCCTGGGATACCTGTGTCATCCTGCAGCAAAACCAGACTTGCACAGCCTGTCTTACAAAGCATTGTTTTTCTTCACTCTCAGGTGTACATCACCCTCTTTTCTGCAGTGACCAGCTACGGAGCAGGGGGGTTGCTTGTGCTTTGCATGGTGTATGGGATGACAGCAAAGGAGACTACTAAACAAGAGAAAAAGATCGAACAGTAGGGAAACAGCAATGTTTCTATCTAAAAGAACTGGTGGACAGAAAGTAGATGAGCCATAAAAGCAAAGAAATGTCTCCAGACTAAGGTAAATAGTAAGCTCTAAAAATCGACCTCTAAGAGATTATGTAGGTGGAACTTTACAAAAGAAATCTCTGGGGTTTACCCCAGTGTGAGCCGTTGCTTTAAATCATTTGCCAGGCACTTGAGAGTTTAATATCAGCTTTTGATACGGTATTTTTCTAAAGTGATTTTGGAGATTACATAGATGGAAAAGGTAAAAATAAACCTGAATGGGAGGGTTTTGTTGCAATACCAGTTCTAAAGCCTGACAGAAGTCATGAATGTCTTATTTAAGAACAAAGCCCTGGCAATATAGGATATCATTTCTTAGCTTGCAAAGTTTTCAGTGAACTGTCTGAAATACCAACGTGCTGATACTGAGACAGGCAGATGGAAAGGAGCTGATAAGCCAAAGACAAAGGAAATGTCTTTAAATACCAAAATATTCAAAGTGATGTCATTTTAATGAACAAAGCACAGAGACAGGTTTGGATCAAAGTACTGAGCCAAATACCCGTTGGAAAAAGCAAAGGGTCTGTTTTGAGATCTGTTTGAAGATGTTTGTATTTGTTCAGATTTCCTTAAAAAAATTATACATGACAGACTGGACAGGCTGTGGAAAGACAGGAAAAAAAGCCTGACAAAGGAAGTTCCAAGGGTGTCAGTAGCTGATGGAGATCTAATAGCCCGGCTTTCCTGAATGAGTGGTTACAAAATAAGTCATCTCATCATTTCCTTACCTCTAGAATCAGAAAGAATACATCATAATTGCTAGGTTTCTCCCCAAAAGTTTAATGAGTCCCCACAAAAAGTGAACAAAACCTCCAAAACACATTCTTGAAAAATTTATGGATTTTATGTAAACAGAGATTTTGTTATGGAGCTAGGGATTTTTTGAGTGCTAGAAACCAGTTCCTTCTTGTATTTGTACAAACCCAAGCTCTGTAGATTATATGTGCAGCAAGGGAGAACTAATACAACACCATTCAAACCATTTTAATGACACTGATTTACACTGGCTAGGAATCTGTATTTCTATTATTGTCCTATGTTTATAGATTTTCACTATGTGCTTTAGATTTTTCCTACAGTAACAACAGCTGTAAGATGAAACTTTAGCAGACTCGGGTTGAGATCTGGGTAAAGCACAAAATTTGTGGGATTTGCAAAGCACATAAAAGCCCATTTCGTCCCCAGGTGATCCCTCTGAAATAGGTTTCAGTCTCAGGAAAGAGATACTTTTCTTGGAAATACTCTAGTATGACTGCTGAAACAAAGAAATACTCTTAATTCTGAAGTAAACTATGAAGGAAGAAACTATGACAGAACCTATAATCTACATACACAGAAGATCTTCATACCCAGGACCAGGCACATTTCCCTCCTGTGCCCTCCCTGCCCATTCTGTGCTCCACTAGCTGCCCCACAAAATAAAGTAATAAAAATTCAAATGAGTTTTCAGAAAAATATACCTGTGAAGGGGAGACATCTCCTGTCACTTTAATAACATACCAGGTTAATAATATTAAATCACCAGAAGCCAAGGAAATGTCACTGCAAATATTTAAGGCTCCCCACGGGAAAGTGATGAGACTTTCAAGTAGCTGGGAGAGAATCAGAACGGGATAGCAAGGACTGGTGGGGCCAATGCAGGCCCATAAGTAAAAGTCATGTTGCAGGGGTTGGCTTCTCATTTAAGGAACACACAATATATTAATAAAATCACAGTTTATCTAATCCTGGGAGTGAAATTTATGCTGGTGAAAAGGGGCAGGACAGCTCTGCATTCAACAGTCTCCAGTTAACCCACCAAACCAGTGAAAGACAGACAAGACTGGGACCAGTTTCCAACCTTTTGTTCTGCCAAGAGACAGCTTGATGTCAGAAGTGAGAATTTTACTGAAATGGACACAATCACTTCCATTTGAACTGGCCATAACTTTTGTTTGGGTTTTGACCATACCTTGATCCATCTGGGCACTTTACTGAGGCAATCGGCCTTAAAACAAATCTACCAACCAAAAATACAGAAACCTCTCCTGAAGACAGACAGTGTGAGTTTAAAGCTGTCTGGGACTGCCAGAATGATACAAAGCTTTTTGACAGAGCTCTGGGATTTGTGTCATTTTAAAAAAATACAATTTCAAATTTTTTTTATTGATCTGCACATAAAACTGGGCTGTGTGAAAGTAGCCAGATCTGTAGCTCAAAAAAAAAAAATCTTCTCTGGAGTTGTTCTGATTTATACCAGCTAAAGGAAAAGCCCTCTTAAACGGGGGGATAATCCACATTTGTTTGGTTCTTGAGTTTGCTGGACAAATGATTCAGGAAGAGGAGGGAGTGAAGTGGGTCTGTAATTTGAAGGACCCTTACAGCTCCTGCTGCTCACAGCTCTGCTTCCCTCTCCATCAGAAGGAAAAATTGAGCACAAATCTTACTCACTCAGACTCTAAGTTGTCAGGGCAGGCAAAACCTTATCCTTCAAAAGCACACAATCTCAATTTGCTCCTATCTCTGGAAATACAACTGTTGCCTGGGGCAGTGACAAACCCCATACATGGATTGGAAAGGTATTCACTGCTCTCCCCATAACCTAAAGATGAGGATGAAGAGAGGGTAGATTGCTACAAAAGTGAGGTTTCAGCTTCCAGTCAATGTTGATCCTTCCTTGGCGCAGGGTCATACCAGCCACCTTCTGTACTCAGTGGAAAGCAATCTCCACTCGAGAAGAAAAACTGGCAAATACAACCTCAGCCTTAAAACTAAAACAACACTATCTGGAGCTGATGCCACCCCACTGATCAACAGAGCTGATTGCTGCACCAGGCAAATTAACCAGATTACTAGAAACTAAACCAAACAGAATTAGCAAATACGTCGACACATCATTCTTCAGGAAGAGTCAATATAGCTGTTGTAGAGGGAAGCCATGGCTCACAAATCATTCTGGGGTCTTCTAAGTAATTAAGAAATATATCAGTAAAGATGATCTAGTCAATGTAGTGCTCAGGAATTAAAAAACAAAATAAAACAAACCTCTCATGGTAATATCCAAAAGCTCTTAAAGAAGTTATCACCTAATGGGATGAGAGGAAAATTTTTCTTGTTAACTGCCTAAAAGGACAGGAAGCAAGCATACTCAAATATTCATAAATAGTCTGGAAAAGGGGATTCGTAACAAGAAAATTAAGTTAGTTGAAGACATGAAATCACTGAGCATAGTCAAATTTGAAGCTGACTATGGAGAATTGCAGAAGGCTCTTGAGATACAGAATGATTCAGTGATAAAATGACAGATGAAATTCAATGCTGATAAGTGCTAAGTAATGTACCTGGGGAAAATAAGCTTAACGTTTTATTTCCAGTCAGGAATGGGATCGTGGAGTCATTGTGGATAGTTCTATAAAAGTGTTAGTTTAGTGCGCAGAAATGCTAAAGGCAGCAAATAAAATGGCAGGAACTGCTGGAATATCAGAGAAGAAAACATGAAGAACAGTTGTGCCACTAGAAATCTACAGTTCACCTGAATATCCAATTGTGCATGTAATTTTAGTCTTCCCATCCCAGGAAAAATAAAAAAGGGAAAAAAATAAAAGGAGATAACTAAAAATGGAAAATATCCAGAGAAATGGAAGAAGGATCAAAGACCTGTAATGATGTGCAAGGAGAGCTTTACTAACCAAGGGCTGAGGAAAGAGAAAAATTGAGAGGTTAGAAGAGAGGTCTGTAAAGTGTAAAAAGAGTGTATAATGCCCTAAGTCACATTCTCTCTTTCTCTTACCAATATGTATTTGGCCCTCTTGGGAGCCATGAATCTACTGTATAGAAAATGAGAATTGGATCACACAGCTGAGATGCACCCAGTCAAGGATGGCCCCAGAAGTGCTGAGGAACGGTGGCCCCACATGACGCAGTACCAGGCAAGTTCATAGGAGAGAGGGACGATGGTTCACTCAGCTCTCCACCATACTCTGCTTTTCATGAAAACCTGCACCTTGCCATGACCCAAGCAATAAAGCAATGTTTGTTTAAGCAACCTAAACATAGGTTTTGTACCAACTGGTCCTTTTTGTGTGCTGTACATCTGCCACAGAAGCAACGTGCTTTCGTTTTCCACAAGGTGCCACCAGCACCAATGTCATTTTTCATAATAACGGACCAGATTCTCTACAGGAGTAAATCAATTTCATACCCTCTAGATCAATAGCAACAGACCAGTTTATACCAGATCAGGAGCTGGTTAAAGAACAGTAATAGTGGAGTTTTCTTGAAAGGAGTGGGAGTTTTTCATTGCATCTGAGGATTGAAGAACAGGATCAGGTGGATTTCAGGTTCATCATAACAGGACAAATAAGGTTTTGTTCACTGCAACACAGACCTTTATTGCAGTGAAAGAAAAGAAAAAACAGCACTGGATTTTGTTTATTTGATGTTCCCCCTCCCTACGTTACCCTAGAACAGAAAATAAGCTGATAAAGTCTATATTAACACTAACATGTATCAACAATACTGACATGTTTTCAGTTGAATTTTCAGTTTGTTCTGTTTTCCATCTCACAATGAAATTCAGTTCAACTGAAAGATTCCATAGTAATTGGAAATAGGCTCTGGAAATTGCATAATCTAGTTCTCAAAGACCCAGAAATTAACAAACAAACAAACAGAACACACACAAAACTAAAGTAACCACATTCTGCAAGGATGTAATAAGTCAATTAAAGTCATGCACGATGCGATTCTTGGCTGACAGGAGAATACAAAGAGAGAGGTCAGATCCTGTTTTCAAAAAGGAGCCTTCATGAAAAGGGAAGCAAATGGAAATGTCATTATTGAAAATTATGATGAGAGATGAAAGGAGTCTCATTCAAAAAAATAAGCTCCAAGGAGGTGAAATGTAAATTGTTCAGAAAGGAAGCAAATGAAAGGGGATGTGATAAAGTCAGTGATGAGTAAACACTGGGGAGAGCTGCAACTCAGGTTCAGATGATAACGGTAATAAATAGCAAAGGGTCAGATCCGTAGCAGGTAGAAATCTGCACAGTTTCATCATCTTCAGTTGGGCTGCACAGATTCACACACACAGAGTCTTATCCTACAGTAGCACTCAGTTTTTAGGTAGCTCTTTCATCTATCGATAATGTGCACAGACTATTATCTTCACCCACACATGGAGAAAAGGAGGGCATTACAAAGGCCTTGTGGCTTCTCATTTTTTCTCCCAATTGCAGTTGTGCATTTTGGTTGTTATGGGGTTCAAGGACCTTGTTGAAGGCCAAAGTCATCTCCAAAGAAAACTGTATCCCTGAAACTTCTGAAAATAAGATGAAATGATTCACCTCAAACCAGATGCTTCCAAAATGCCTAAAGGAGGCAAAGGACTTGTCCATGCAACACAACATAGGGCTACATAACACCCTCAGTGAGATGGTTTGAGTATAGAAAAAAAATAATACAGCATTACCTCAGTCATCCATTGTGACTGCTTCACAGGTTTCAAGGACAGACACTGAAAGGACATTCTTTCATCAGAAAACACCCATGTTTGGAAATGTTTGTGTCTAAGAAAGGTTTGTAGTAAATCAAAAGGGTCAATTTTGAGTTATCGTTACCTAAATTGAAGTTGACATTACCTATGATGCCTGCAGTAATTCTACACGTGAGCAATGGTGAAAGGGGATCCCTGACCCATATTTCATGCTTGCTCTGTTACAGGGTTCCTGGTGGCAGCTACATGTGAAATGAAAGCTCTGCAGAGACATAATTTTCAGAGACAAGTTAATCATTCCATCAAGGTACCCCTTACTCCCTGCCGTGAACTGTTGCGTAGCTCCGCTGCCTGCTGTTAAACCATCGAGTGATTCCACTCAAAACTGGTCACCACTCATTTATGAAGAGGAAATCCCTGTGCTTGGCATACGCAGGTTTGTTTAATATGTGAAGCTCCATGGGATCCACTGGGATGGAAGGTTCTCAATGGATGCTCATCATCCTCAAATGCAGGAAGATAGTTAATTAGCTTGCATGTATCTCTGTACCCCGTGAGAATAGCCATTCAAGCTTGACAGAGATAACTTGCCTGAGAGGCAATCCTGATAAATGTAGCTCCAAGAAAGGACAGTAGAAATTAGAGAGGCAGAAGCAGTATCTCTCCATATAAGATTATGAATTTTGATCCCACTTCTACCACTGTGTAAGTTAACACTGACACCTGGCTGGACTGAGGGTTAGGGAAGGAAAATTTGGTGCTCACATCACCAACTGTATGAACATTGACTCTAGATATTCATAGCTAACCCTGTTGTAACAAGGGGACATCACAAAGTGCTTTTGTTCACTGCATTCCAATACATATATAAGAAATAAAACATGATTTAAAAATCTGGTTTTAATAAAAATTAACTAGAAATGCTCAGAACCTGCAACAGTCTGAACCTTTCCTTAGAGCTCTCTGAGCGAATGCAAATGTCTTACTGCAGGCACCCACAATTAAAAATTATGCTGCCTGACTGCTATACGGCACTCAGAAACAACAGCCTTTTAATTGTTTTACTAATGCAACAGATAGACTTCCTATATGTATTTGATTATCACTGATGATGAAACACCACAAGAGAACTCCTTAAAAAGTGACCTGTGTATCCAAGTCCAGCCATGCATAAAGATGCTTTCCAGATCTGGGCCACAGTTTGTGAAACCTGCTGAGCAGAAAGGTGTTCTGTAAGATACTATTATGAGGAATTTTATAAAACTTTGAAGGTTATTATCACTCCAGATTAGGCTGAAATGTTTAATTTTGATCAGAGAGAAGGTTTGTGGCCTTTTCAAAGGATAGGAGCCTTTATTGATTTTATTAGTCAAAGAAGGTGATAATTTTTATATTAATAACCAGAGAGCAATTTCTCTGTTAAACAGTGATTATAAAACACTAACTGAAATACCATTGGAAAAGTCCAAAGAAGGTCATTCTTTTTTCTTATTTCTTGTAATCAATCTTACTCTATCAAAGGCTGCAGAAATATAGCAATAATCTAAGCTGAAATGTGGACACTTGTGAACTTGCAGGCAGATGTGGCAATGTGTTCCCTGTTAATTGAGGCTGGATCAAATGAAAGGCTTTGACTGAATGAACTATAATTGCTTGCTCGATAGCTGCAAACATGGTTGGCTACCTGATGTGTTTGTTAAATGGCTGTATGCCTTCTGCAAACATGTCTGTGGAAGGTGCTGGATAAACAGACAGACAGAGGCAGGACAGGAGTGACTTCAAACCAAAGGAGCGACCAGGTGCAATTCACCTTTGGGGCTTTTTGGGGCTTTTTTTCTGGCATTACACATGGAGAAGATGGGACAGGTTTCAGCACATCCTGTCCAGGTGCCTGCATAGCCAGCACTATCCCCTGACACTGGGATTTCATGGTGGCACTGAGTCCTCCCTGCAGAGCTGGAAAGTCAGAAACAGTTGGATGCAGTGGCAAGAACTACAGTTTCACTGTGCTATGGGCTACCAGACCGCTATGGTTCAGCCATAGCTGGCTTGGTTGGACCTTTGTTTTTTATTTCAGTGGTTACCTTTTGATGGGAGTTGTTTTACTGCAGCAGGACAGACACTCAGGCAGCCCAGCAATCCCTCAGCATCCCAGTTTCACAGTACTGCTCAAGGAACCCTGTAGAACACCATCACAGAATGTCCTGCCCACAGAAGCGTGTTTCTTTCTTAGCCTCCATCAATTAGCAGCTGTTTTATAACCTGAAGCATGAAGTTCTCCATCCCTCATGCATTTTTTATTTTCTGGAATAAAATTTCTCATTATTCATATGAATGTCTAATCCTTGCATGAATCCTCCAAAGCTCTTGGCTTCAATAATATCTGCGTCGCTGAGTGACGCATGTTAATTATATGCTGTGTAATAAATATTTCTTACTATCAGCTTTAAATCATTTGTTTTAAAAAAATATTTTAACAGCTAAATAAACCATAATAGAATATAGCATTGCATAGATAGGGCGTATCTTCCCTTAAAACTTAACTGTGATTTTTGAACAATGGGAAACTGAGGCATGAAAGGTGCAACTGACACTTGGTCATTCGCTGCTAGGTATAAAGATAGAAACTAGGAGTTCTGCTTCTTATATTCTTTCTATAAATAAATAATTATTTTCCCATATACTGAAAGCCGATTCAGACATTTCAGGCTTTCATGTTCATTTTAAGGAACAATCTCATTGCCTTGCACTCATAAGGACTAAACCTGGCATTCCTATCTGATACAGAGGCTGTGTTAGAAGAAATGTCAGGGATCATATTCAGCAAATCAAGTTTACTGTGTCCCACTGGGAACCAAAGATAAACTTCTGAAAGACAAAAGACTAACATGTTTAATCTGCTGGGAATTCTCTGTACTGGACAGGATTAAGGTAATTCTGACTCTTCTATTGCCAATAATCAGTGAGAGAAAAAATTATTTTCCCTCACCATAAATAACTTTGTACATTTTACTTGCTAATGTTATTGGGGTGGTACGATGAACAAACTAATGCAAAATATACCCTACTTACCAATACAGAGAGAAATGTGATAAAATAACCACCCCCACCCCAAATATACACCTCATCCACATAGAGAAAATAGCTGAAGACAGGGAATTACTTTCCTGCTGCTTATGGTTTATGTGTTGTATATAATGGGTTCTGGAAACATTTTTATCATGCAGGGATAAAGGAGAGAGAAAATAATCATCCTTACTTATCTAAGTATGGTATTTAGATGACCCTCATTACTGCTGTATTTGAGTGCCTCTACACATTTGGTATATTTATAATCTGAAAGTCTCATGAAGCAAGAGTGTGTTGACAGCCTCGTGCTACAGCCCCACGAGACAGAGAGAAGAGGTGACTTAGTCAAGATTACAGAGAAGATCTGTAGCAGTGCAGAAACTTGAACCCAGGTCATGGAAGTTTTAACTTATTGCTCTACTTACTGCTGCAGCCTGCCTTATTGACCCAGGCTTACAACACACTTCCTCTATCTATAAAGCAGGGATTTATTAGTAAAGAGAAACATCTCAAAAAATGCCACACTCTACCCAAGAAACATTTCCTGCTGGATGTGATATAGGAAGTATTGTGAAAGTGGTCAGGCGCATTTTTTTCAGTCAGAATGGACTGATTTTAATCCCAGTAAGCATTACATGGGACAGGAGTGCCATCACACCCCAGGTGATAGTCAAATGCCCTGGGGAGACCCAGCCACAGTCACATTATATGGCTGATGGAGAGCTGACAGAGGTTTCTGAAGACTCAGATGACCACTGAACTATCTTCTCCTCTTACTGAAGAGGATAGACTGAGAAGAGCTAGAAAACAGGGCCTGAAATGGTTTTGATTCTCCTCATTTTAAAATATGCACGTCCCATACAGATATAGGGATAACATTACTCCAGTCAGAGGCTGTTCTGCAGTGCTTTCTCAGCCCTTACTCATACAACATCTTTCCCTTGTTTAGTTTGATTTAAATTAATGTTTTAATTTTTCAAACAAACAGTGGCATTGTTTATGAATGCATTACCATTGAATAATCTCTCTTGAATATCAATTAACTTCAGCAATTTCCAACTACAAAGCCCTTTTAGTCAGAAGCGCGTGCTCGCAGAAACAGATTTGTTTAAAACAACTAAATTTCATCAAGGTTTCAGCTGTCAACAGCAATCAGCAGTTGCAGGGAGCACTAGCTTTATTCTAGAAAGGAGGGTGCTGATGGGCTATATATGGTCTACAGAGCAGTAGTTCACCAGGAGCCAATATTGTGTCTTACACCCCCTCCAAATGTGACCAAGAGGACCAAGTTAGATATCACAGAGGTCTAGGATGAGGTAGAACTGTCTGTAGGGGCAGTTATAAGGTACTCTGCAGTGTGATGGAAGCTGAGATGCTGCAGAAATTAAAATTAATCAGCAGTTCAGGAAAACTCTGAGAAATCAGGTCTGCCTCCTGCTTAATACAGTATCTGTCTGGTGGAAACTAGAGGAGACTGGGCATAGCATCTTCCATTTCCTTGTCCCTGTGCAAGGAGAAATGCGTGGGCAGAGCTCAAAAAAAAAAATCTCACAAGTCCCAGACCGGGGAAACAACTAAACTGAAAGTGCAGCTATGAACTTTAATTTACCCTGAAAAAAAGAGAGCCCTGAAGTTCAACAGATAAAGTTCACAGCTGGGGTATGTTGCTAGGCATGACCCAGCTACAGGGAAGAAGCATGACCTCTGATGAAGCTCTCTGACAGGTGCCTTGTTTTTTGAGGGGATTTTCTGTTGTTGGTTTGGCTTTTTTGTTTTTTGGGTTTTTATTCCCACCAAGACAGAAGGAAGACTCGGTTTCCACTGACTCCCTACTGGTCTGGATCATGCTCTACACAGAGCTGAGCAGGAATGGAGCTGGGGTGGCCCTGAGGACACACCTGCCACACAGTCCCTGTTCTTTGAGGTTCCTTCTTGCTCTCGGGTTCATCTGCAGCTCTGGCAGCAGAAGCTGAGCCTTGGAGGCTTGGTCCTTGGAGGGGTCTTTCCTGTGTTGCTTCTAAGCAAGGGAACACACGAGCAGAATTTCGGCTGCCAGGTGACTCCCCAGAGCCCTGAAAACTCAGACCTCATCCACAAAAAGAGCATGAGCCAAGGAGATTACAAGTTGCAATCTGTGGTCAACACCTCCATGATCCCAAATTAGTTCAGCTCCTCACATCTTGCCCATGGGGAAGACAACGTGCTGGGAGTGAGTGCCTCAGCCTGCCTCACCGGGGCTGAGCTAACAAATGGAGGCTGCAATATTTCAATCAATAGGGGGGGGAAAAAAGAAGAAACAAAGCAGTCAGAGAAGACAGAGACATTATTGATGCTTCTATTACTGTCTGAAATTGGTCACTGTGGAGAAAAACAAGTAGCCACAGAGTGGACCTGGCCTGACCTTTCGCTCCTCAGCAGGCAGCAGATTGGTCATTCTAGTCACTGCCAGTGAAAAATGAGGCTGAAATCTTCTTCTTTTAGTGGATGAGGGACCAGTGCTGAGTCCCCATAGCAGGAAAGAATTCACAGGTCAGGGGGGAAGCTGTAGCCCTCACTGTGGGCTCCAGAGAGATTGCCGTATGACACATCAGGACAGGGAATGTGGGATTGATTTGCTGCTTAGCATGAGTGGTGTGTGTTCAAATGTGAAAAGACAGACTCCTTGGAAAGGGAGAGGAGTTCCAGAGTGATGGGCAAACCAGAACAGAAAAAAGATGTGCACCCAGCAATGCAGGGAAATGTCAAGCCAGGCAGTAAAATGGTGAAAAACAGGGTGGAAAAACAGCACAGAAGGGAGATTTTGACTACACAGTTCTGAGATATGACAAAGTGAACTGGGACAACTCAGACCAAGCGAGGTGCTTGTGCAAATTCAAAAGGAAGGACAGCCTTGGGCCTAATCCACAGGGCAGAGAGCCTGGAGTACCAATTTTGCACCATTCTCTTCTGCAAACTTTCTTATGGCCTTGGATAAAGTCCCTTTGACTTTCTTAGTGCCATTGCTTCACAAAAGCTGTAAAAAGGCTTTCCTTGTCTACTGGGACAATACAGTCTCTCAGGCATATATCTAGAGGGACTACTTGATACCTTCTTAACCCAAGTCATAAATAAAAAAGACAAAGTTTTCCAGCAACAGGGGAAAATTTGTCTGCTTAAGGCCAGTTGAAATCAGATACGTGTAGGAAGTACCACCTTGGTGTGAAGGAGAGCAGAGGACAGCTAGGGGGAATGACCTCACCTGGCAAAGAGTAGGAGAAGGTTTGCCAAGTGGGTGGCTGTTGGCCTGGAGAAAGGGACACCCTCTTCTGTGAGACCAGAGTGGTCCAAGGAGAAAGAGAATGATTTGTGTATCCAAAGGGATGCATTGGCATTATGACAGCCTAGCAGAGAAAAATAAAAAATAAACCAAATTACACTAACCTACAAGTGGGCAAAACCTCATGAGGCACCATGCTCAATTTCTTGTTAGAGGGATAGAAATTCAACATGGGGGAAATTAGAATTTTTTTTTTTCCCAAAAAGTGTTTTCTTTTAATCATACCTTCACATTCTGTAGCCTAAATGAACACAGAGACCCCTAATAGGAGCCCATCTTAATGGGCTTGGCTCCTATGATAATCTTCAAGAACAGCACTTACCTTCCTATTATCACTCTGGACTGGACTTGGGTGATGAACTCTAATGAAGGGCAGACATCAGAGAAATGCTTTAGAAGAGCCGGTTGCAAACACTCATGATAAATGCAGTCAGATGCACTTTGGGGAAGTAAAACTCTTAAATTATTAAAGCGTTGAGCTGTTGGGACTCAGGCAGGTTGGGAGCTGTTGCAGTGAAAGCCACTACAGCCCAAAGTGAGCAGGGTAAAAGGGGAAATGAGCACATTTTAAACTGAAGCTCCTCCACTTGTGCTGTATCTTGTAGCCATCAGCTGCAGCTGTATGTCTTTACTTAATGAATGACAGGGCTAAAAGGGTTTGGGCTACAGGATGGAGGAAGAGGAGGAGATAAGGATTAGACAATAACAACAGAAAAGTGAGGGAAGACAGTAAAAACACTTGACTGTGGAGCAAAGATTGGAATAGAAGATCTATATGATGCAATGGTGATGTGATAGCTAGCTCCTCAATTTAAAATCCAGCCATGATATACATAGAAAGGCACTTTGAAGGAAAGAGGTTGTCATCTACATTTTCCTGGAAATGTAGTAAACTGAAGGAAATACTAAAATCAATTGGCTTGCTCAAGCATGAGAAAGATACGGAGTTGGATTCAGGTTCACTCCCCTGCTCATGTCACTGGGCTGTAGTGTAACATTGGCTCCATCTCGAACCTATTTGGGCTACTTCACCTGCATATGCCTATTCCTATCTAAAGACTGTGTGTAATCCAGTTCTTATGATATTTAAACATATTCTTCTAATTAACAGCCTGAATTTATTAATGGTCTGTTTATACTCATTTGTTCTTCTTTCAGCATTGTCCCTTTGATTTAATAGCTCTTTTCCTTCCCTGCTGTTATGCCCCAATCTACTTATATGCAACAATCGCCTCCTCTTTTCCAGCCTTCAGTTTTGCTTGGCTAGAAAAGCTAAGCTCCTTAGTCGTCTCTTGTAAGAAAGAATCTTCATGCCCAGACCATAATTTAGTATTCTATTGTTTGAAAAACGCCTGTCAAAAGTTCATTGTTTCCTCCTCCTTTTCCCTTGGCAAAAATTCAGATTTTTGAGCAAAACCAAATGTAGTACTTTTTCTGTCTACTACTACTACCAGCAGCACAAAGACCCACTCAGGTTACTATAAGGAACAGCACAGGCAAACTGTGCAAGCAATTCAGTCATCAGGGAGTTTAATTCTACCAACCCACCTGAAACCTTTTTAATTTGCTTTTCAAACACATTTTTTAAGAAGCAAATCCCACCTGTGACAAAAACACATGGGTATTATTTGCAAGAAATAGTGTTTATTCATCCAAGTCGATAGGAATATTTCTGGTTTATATAGATCAGGTCCTATTTATTTACAGATGGTACAGTTCAGAGAATATCAAGCCACAGATAAATGCTGGACTTTGTTGATATGATATCTTGTGTGTCTCTGTACTTAAGGGCTTTAGAAATTGATTAACTGAAGCCCTTATCAGGAAGGTAACTATTATAATACTAATTTTGCTGACAAGGAAAATAGAGCACAAAAAAGCTTAGCAACAAACACAAGGTTACAACAGTGAATTAGTGGCAGGAATACTGATTCCATCTCCATCTCCCTGGTTTGACCATTAGATACACTTCTTTAATCACAATCTTTTCCCAAACACTCTGTGTAATTTTACTTGATTTTTCTTTTCTTTTCCTTTTTCTTTTCTTTTTCTCTTTTTCTTTTTCTTTTCCTTTTCCTTTTCTCTTTTTCTTTTTCTTTTTCTTTTTCTTTTTCTTTTTCTTTTTCTTTTTCTTTTTCTTTTTCTTTTTCTTTTTCTTTTCCTTTTCCTTTTCCTTTTCCTTTTCCTTTTCCTTTTCCTTTTCCTTTTCCTTTTCCTTTTTCTCTCCTTTCTTTTTCTTTCTTTTTCTTTTTTTTAACACATTTTCCCCTGTCTTTCAACATTTTCTAGTCCGACTGGAAGCTATGGGAAAAACACTGCCTATAGACAAAAAGTTGGCCTCAGCAATATTTCAAGTATGGCAAGAAAAAACCAGAACCCTCACTGTGAGAGTAGGTCCTCATAAGATTTTCAGCCTGAATTTGTGGCTTCAGAGAATTGAGCTAAGCCACCGAACGGCTGGGTGCTTTATATGAAGCAAATCTCTTAAGGCTTTGCATTCATGCATTATTAGTAGCTTCATTCTATATCTAAGTTACTTATATGGCTCCTAATTACCACAGTAACTTAATGCCTCAACTTAATGTATTTATCCTTACTGCAGCCCAGTGGTGCAAGACAGTGGTGAGGCTCCTGTTCCATGGACAATTTTTATGTTGCAGAAGACTCTGGAAAATGCAGTCTTCAGAGTGATAAGAAGCTGAGTCTTCCTCTACTTCCCACACTAAAGGCAGAGTTCAGGTTACACCTGGTAATGCTTCCATGTGCTTGACCTTTTGGGATCTGTATGCTCTGGCCACATAGAGATCAGCCAGGCTGGTGTGGAGAGGTCCCTACACCTTGCAGATTGAATATATCAAGATGTCTATATAAATTTTTGAGAGTTCAGGCTTAAGGGACTTGCCTGAGGTCACCCAAGAAGTATGTGGCAGAGAGGACTCACCATAAGCACTTTCACAGTTCAGCAACAGTGGCAAATTTTGACTGAAATTAGAATTAATTTCATGCTGGTGAAAACACCAGCACCAGGATTCCATTTCAGGGCTGTAATGCAGGAAAACTTAAGACAGAAGTTGTAAGACAAAAGCCAAGACCTATGTGTTTTCATCAGCCTGAGAAATGTCTCTTTTTGCTCGTCTCCTAACTCCAGTTTAATGATTAAAATGGAGGTATGAGCAATTGGCATTTGGGATTGATCACCTGTACAAGGAGACCATTTCATTGTTAAATCTGGAGGTTGCATCCCTGTGCCAAGAAATGTCCTCCAGGGCTTTTGGATACCTAAAATGTTGCTAAAATCTTGATCTAGCCCTTTTGCCTGGGGGCAAATTCTACCTGTAATTATTAGGACCAGGAATGCTCACCTAGGACAGGAGTTTGACTACTTGAACATTCATCTCCATAAGCTTTACACTTTAATAAATAATTTACCCCCAAAATGCACTTAAATTAGATCTATAATTCCACCATGAGGCTCTGGTGGTGTGAAGGGACCTCCTGACTTTGCTCCAATCATTTATAATGCCGCCATAAGCCATCAGTGGAATTGCAGCATTATTATTTATAGCACCGCTTATATTGTTCCTTATATCGTTTGTTAGACTCAATTGGAATGGCCCCAGCTAGTCAGGATGAAAAGATGCTGCATGGTTACCAGCTTAGGTGATTTCTTAGCACAGAAATGCTGCCTTCTTAAGGAAGCAGAGATGTTGACAATGTGAGGATGGATATGAATTGCCTGGACATCCCGTCCTCATTTCTGCTCATCCTTCCATTCAGTTTGGGTAGTACTAGGGAGGATGGCACAAAGGCTGAATGCTTTGGTGGTTGCTTTTACTTTCCAGCTTGAGGAGGGCAGACTGCACCCCTGACACTGCAATAACCTGTGCAGGAAAGGGGACAAGAAATGGTCACATACAAGCACGCACCTTTCCCCCGTCTCCTCTGCTGCACTTCCACACTCTGTTCTGATCAGAGCTAGACCTCTGCAAACACGAGTCACGTCCTTATTACTGTTAGAAGCAGGTTAAAATTACTAAATCAGGGATTAAAAAAAAAAAAAAAGTGTGTCAGATCTAAAACCACCTCGGTATTCCCAATGGTTTTTCTTTCCAGATGCATTATGATAATTTTTAATGACATCATTTCATGCTATTTTTGTCACAGATATTTTTTTTTTAATGGATAGAACATGAAAGTGATCTTCAAGGTGGTGGTGGTGGGGAGCAGTACTCTGTTTCACTTCACCTAAAACCACTCTTGCAAAACCTGACTTGCAACGGATGTTCAGCATGACAAACCAGAGCCCAGATAATTAAAAGCAGTTAAAAGTGGAGTATTTCAATGGGAGAGGTTGCAAGCATGACCCATAACAAGCCATTGCCCTGCCACTGTCCTCCCTTGCCCAGGGCTGACCTGAGTGGGTCGAATAAACTCTCTTAAATGCTTAGGAAAATTCTGCCTCTCTTTATTTTATTTCCCACCCCCCCTCTTTAAGCTTGCTTGAATTTATTCCAGTGACCCATTCGTTTCCCTGCATCTCTATCTCAGTGCTTACAGGTTTCATGCTCCCCAATTTAGCCTAGACAATTTGTTCCCATAAAATACGGCGCTGACAGTCATGAGAGTAGGGAGATGCCTCTGCAGCCACTCCTCTCCAGAGCTGGTGTCAACCATGTGGCCACGGTCTGGTTTTGGGAGGCTGCCCTGGCTGCTGAGTGTGCCGCAGCCCCCGGGGATGTGCTGCTGGAGGGAGCAGCTCCATAGTCCCTGGGGTGCCGAGAGGACCTGTCCTACCTGTGATGTTTGCTGGCCCCCTGGGATGGGCACAAGGACTTGCTGCTCTCCCATCTCTGCAACCAAATCTACAAAAAACCACAAAGTTGAAAAGGAGGGAAGAGAGAAGCAGGCAAAGGATCAGAGCTGCTAAAAGTGGGAATAAAGAAAACGAGGAATGGGACTTCATATCCCTGTAGGTTGTACTCCTGCACAGCCAAGCAAGGCAATGATAATGCTGCAGATAGTTGGTGAACACGTCAGGAACATCAGTCTGGATTTCAGGACACAGCAGAATCCCACCAGGAAAGAGACTTTAAACCTTGCAGCAAGAACAGAAGCTGTAAGTCCTTTTGCAACGCCCTCCCTTAAGGAAACCAACACAATGGGATCAGAAGGACTTTCCAGGTTAATTTAATTTTATTTTTTCTCCAGTTTGAGAACATCAGAGTTCATTTAAGCAGAGCAACCACCAACCCCCCTGAAAGCAGCAGGCGGGCAGGCAGACTTCGGGAATTTCATTTTTCCTGTAGAAAAGCAGAAAGCCAAGGAAGGAAGGGGATATGACTGCGCTGCCATGTGGAATCATTCATTTTACACTGATCCCCGTCAGCCATCTGAAGCTTTGCTTAAATAAATGAAGGGACTGAGGCTTTCAGAGGCAGTTCCCACTTGTCTTCCCGTGCAGGCAGACCCCAGCAGCAGGAGACAGGGAGCACACGGGGGGCTCAGCACAGGGTGACGGAGATTCAGCCCCTCGGTTTCTCAGGTTCACTTGTTAATTAGCTCTGGTGGTTTTCTTCTGCGTATTTCTGGAGAATTAGAAGTCAAACCAGGGAAGTTAGGTAATGAGCCAGGCTCAGGGGAAAGATAAACTGTCAGAGCCCCCAAGTTTCTTTCTGTGTCCCTTGTAACAAGCTTCTACAAATCTTTAGCACTTCAGGCTGTGTGTGCTACTCAGCAAAGCAGGGTGGGGGGTTTAAGAGGCAAAATACACTTTCCTTCATTAGGAAATAATTGCATGAAAATAAATTATAGTGCTGCTGTCTCCATTTTATAGCTGGAGAAACTAAAGCTTGCCAAGATGGCTATACTTAGGGCCATAGGACAAGGTCAGTGTCACAGAGCAGGAAACGACTGAGGGGTCTCAGCTCTGGCTGCTGAGCTAGGGAGGAGGTTTTGCATCCTTCCTTTTTGTGGCTACCCCTGGGGAGGTCTGCACAGGCAGTATTGATGGATGGGATGGGATGGGATGGGATGGGATGGGATAGGATGGGATAGGATAGGATAGGATAGGATAGGATAGGATAGGATAGGATAGGATAGGATAGGATAGGGATGGGGGTGGGGATGGGGAGGGGGAGGGGGATGGGGATGGAATAGAATAGAATAGAATAGAATAGAATAGAATAGAATAGAATAGAATAGAATAGAATAGAATAGAATAGAATAGAATAAGGATGGACCACAGACACCAGTGCCAGACAAATCATGCACTGCCTCCATCCCTGCTCAGTATCCTCTGCCCAGCAAGATTCTTTCCCAGCTGCTCGGTACATTGATGCTAATGGGGCTGTCTGCAGGTCCAGCTTGCTTTTTACAGGGTAAAACCTTTCTGGGCAAAATGGTGCATTATGAGAAATGTCACAGCAATCAACTTGTGGCACAACATGGGTTGGTAGGGCAGAGCAAGCTCAGGGCTGTTTTCTCGAGCAGGCAGATGTATGGAGGAGCAAAAAGGAGCTCTGCATTCACCTGTGGGAACACCAATGCCTGTATAGCTGAGGCTATCAGCACAGAGAGAGATTCAGGTGATATGGCTTTGGGCTGAGAGGAGGGGTTTTTCCCCCTCTATAGTTATCTTGCTGAATATTGTAAATTTAGTGGACTTGAGTAAGTGACCATTTTTTGGGGTAATTTTTATGTAAAGCTATATGGCATTAAAGAGTTCTTCAATTCAGTCCTAAAGCTAGCTGTGTGTCGTACTTTTGATGTCTTTTCTTCTATCACTAAAAAGGAGTTATATTAAGAATAAAAGAGCTTGAAAATGGAAAAAAAAATTAAAATAGTAAAAAATAATCCCTTCAGCCTCCTGTATATCAAAGGGTTTGTTTTGGCCACTTACCTGGGATTTCAGTCATTGTCATTTGCTGTGTCTGGTTTGGAGCATGGCAGAGAGAGGGACGTGCAAGTTCCACTAGAAGCCATTAAAGTCTGTGAAATTGGACAATTGGCTATGCAGACATCCCTTAGAAGTATTTCTAGCACTTTTGGTTCCTGGCTGGGTACTGAAAATGGGGATGGAAGAAAGAAAATCTCTCTATATATGTATCAGAGCTTTGAAAAAAAAAANTTGAATGTGGGACATAGAAACACAAAACTTTCAGTTTCTGACAGACTCTTCTTCTCACCCTTCAGAAGCCCAAGTAATTTTCCAGGAATGGCTCATACAACACCTCTCAGCACATGCACCACAGGAATTAGGGGCATGAGGCACTTAATGGAAATTCAGCCACCCGCATCGACAGACCTGAATTAACTCACCTTCAGTAGACCTGAATTTAGGTAGTCCTGGCTACTCCTACTCAACAGAGCTCCTAATGAAGTTTAACATTATGATGGCATCAGGTGTAAGGACTTCTTTTACACAGAACTGTACAAACAATGTTTCCATACATCCTTCTTTCCTCAAAACTGAGAAAGCTTATTCTATTTTATGAACAATCCCTATTTGGAAAGACAGGAAAGGAAAAGCTGTTATTACTTTTTTCCTTGGCTGGCACTGAACCTTCCATGAATTTCAGGGTTTTCTTCCTGCCATGTATCACTCCTCTTGAGACTTCAGCTCAGCCCAGGAAGGGACTGTTTGTGCAATCTCTATCCTCTATATACAAGAGGAATGGGCTAGATTCATCAGCACTTTAGTGCTTTTACTCCATAGCCCCTGTTCACTTCAGCGTTTTTCAGATTATGCTGTAGGTGTTTAGACTCTGCCCTTGCTTCGCAGGTGAACTTTGCTGTCAGGTAGATAGAAATGATTGAAAAGTCCTGGCTGTTTCTCAAGAATTGCAGGCTCTTTTTGTCTATTCATCTGTCGATAGGTACATTTTCTCTCTTGCTAACATGGTATATTCAGACAGGATGACATTTTTTCCCTTGAAACATTACCCAGCCAAATCCTGCAATAAATGGTTATATCTTCAGAAGATTTTGAGTTACTGATTGTAGGACTCTTGAAAATCTCTCTGGAAGGAGCAAAGGGTTTGAAATCATCGCTGCGATTAAGCAACCGACATCCACTCTCTGCTTTGGGGTACAAAAGTGCAGGAAAAAGGTACCATACCTTGTAACAAGAGCTGTTCAGTGATCAGACCTCTGCAGTCTTTTTAAAATTACCTGAATTTGTATTTAAATTAATTTAATTCCAGACAGCAAAGGGGTGCATGCAGTACAGGGAGGCCATAGGTCAAGGGCACAAATCCAGCTGCATGATGTGCCCATCAGGCCACCAAGATGAGTTGGGGCAGAAGGCTACAGCCCAGAGCATGTGGTTTCTGGTGGAGTCGTGATTAAGAGGTTTGAAAGGCTTCACTGGGAGTAGTGAGCAATCTCAGAGATCCTTCCCAGCAAGGGGAGCCTGACTGCAAACTTTTCTGCCCATGGGAGAAGTTCCAGCCTCACTTTCTTGTTCTGTAAAACTTGAAAATAGCATTCACTATCCCCTCCGTCCCCAGGTGTTTGGGTTTTTCTGTCACAAACCTCTCTTGGTTGAAGTGGGGTCTGATTTCACTCAAACCATTGCCTATTCCGGAGTGAAATTTCAGGTGACAAGAGGGTACATTTTCCCTGGAACATCTGTATTACCCTGTAGTCAGCAGGAATGAAACTGTCTGACTATGCCCTCCCCTTGGGGACTCCACTGAAAATGAGATGTATCTCTCATGAGGACCTCCCAGCAAGCACAATTGAAATATCTTTGTGACTGCAGTAGCTCTGTAATGAATGAATTAATTGATTTCACCCTCAGCTTCTTCTTCAGTGACCCCACTGGCCCCACAGTGGGGAAGGAGCTTTGTTTCAGTTCCAGTTTCCCTCAAAGCCCTGTCCTATTTAAAGGCAGATGAAATGGCTTCAGGGCTCAGGATGGGAATCCCAAAACCTCAGCTTTGGTTGGCAGCCAGATAGCTCATGAGGCTGCACACTGAGCTTGGATGGAAGGATGAGAACTTGCACCTTTTGGCCATCCCCAGGGTCTCCATTAACAAATGGACAGCGAGTCTGGCGAGTCTGATGTCCTAACAGTGCCTCTGCATGACTGCTTAAGGAGCTTGTGTGGACACCTCTGGGTCTCCAGGAAAACCTGGCTCTCCCCTCGCTTCTTAATCCAAAATATCTTCTGTGGGAAAACAGTCTGGGACTCACATACCTGACAAACTCCTTTCCATCTTTAAAAGTGTGATGTATCCAGCTCTTCCCATCTCTGTGACCAGCGAGGTGACCACAGACCCCACAGGAACAGAGCAGACATCTATATTTAAGCTGGTAAATGGCAGGACTGCACATAATTCAGAGTAAGAGTCGAAATGATTCATCAGCTCCTGAAAAGAACGGGTCTGGTTCGCATTTACAGGCAAACAGCTCCCCCTCGAGTCAATGCCTGAGGGTATCATCTCAGGGTACTTTGCACAGGCTGGGATAACCAAGCAATTAAATAGCTCCAGAAAAAGCCTACGGGACTCTGGTCACTGTGGAGCTGTTAAAAACCTGAGAGTATTCTCATCCCCTGGAAAGCGAGTCACGCGCTGCTGAAGGTCTTGTATAGGGCATCAGATATGACAGCATCTACTTGGTGTGTTCCAGTCAACAGAGAGCAGGTCCAAAAGTTATGGCCTCATGAATTTTAACCATCTGAAGTGACTCTTCTTTGTCTCTGAGTAGGTCATGTGGCTTCTTCTGTACCTCAGTTTCCCTGTCATGTTCTCCAGTTCTAATCAGATTCTCTGTCCATTGCAAAATATATGGCCTCAAATGTTGCCACCTTCTGGAAAATATTGCTTCTGTTCCATCTCCATTTTAAATTTTAAAATGGAATAGCCTTAATTTAGGATTTCAAGGAAATGTTTTGAACATCTGAATGTTCAAACTGCTGCTGTTCCACCTTTAATGAAAGGGTTGAGATTCTTCATTTGGTCGAGGGGATGTGGACATTTTGCAGAGTTTTGTATCTTGTGAAAGTTAAAATATTTCTTCTCAAATTGAGGATGAAAACAGATATTGAATAGCAGAATTTTTCTCCTGGATGAAGTCTGCCTGATGGACATCTGTAATATTAACTTCTGAGTAAATGTCACTAGCAGCACCATGAAAGAGTTAAGCATGATTGCACATGATCCTAAATCCCTCTTTATCTATGTCACTATTATTTAGGACTTCTAGGTGAGAGAGTAACAAAAGATTAAATCCATTTCTTATTAGTAGATGCCACCTGCCTCAGGACACAATGTTTAAGGCACACGGCTGTGTTGGGATTATTTTTATTGTGGTGACATCTGAGAACTGCAGGTGTGGATGAGATTTCACAGGGATTGCTCATTGTGAAAAGACAAAGCAAAAAATCAAAGCACTTGTAGAGTAAATACAACATGAGAGGACACAGGGGTGGATTTACACGGGTCAGAGAAGGACACAGCAAAGTACACTTGGTCCAGCTCATGGATTTGCCCTCAGCCTCTTCCTTTGGTTTAAGGATTGAACAAGTGCCCTGGTGTTCCCTGCAGTGGACCCTGTAAGCAAGAGGCTGGATGGGGCACCCAGGAGCAAGGGGGTCAGGTGGAGGAAGGTGTCACATCTGCAAACATATTCTGGCCACAGACAAGGAATGGGGCCCCAGACTCCATTGCCAAGGGAAGAATGGATGAACCTTAGCGAGAACATTGTAAGGAAGCTTCAGATGTCTTTGGGCAGCTGCTCACTATGTCTCAGGCCTGTCATCACTCATGTTTGTCCCTTGTCCTGTTTTTAAGCCACCTGGATGGGCTGCATCGGAAGGGACATCGCTATAGCTGCTACTGAGGAAAAGGGCTTTGTCCCAGTGGTAAATAAGAACTATGAAAACAGTAACCGAGATGTCCTTGTGAAGGAGGGAGAGGGGATGCCAGAACCACCACTAGCCTGCCTGCACCCCCTCTGCACTGTTTCCTGATCCATTTCCAGCTGTGTCGTCCTCAGAGATGGTTCAGATTCAGCATCCAGAACTGAGCACTGGGTGCCAGCTCGGTGCCCAGGGCCACCCCGGGCAGACATCTACCTCAAACCAGGAGAAAGCTGCTCCTCAGCACATCTGAAAAACTGCTCCATCTCCTCTCACTCTTTCTCCTCACTTCTTTTTCTGCTGTGTTTCACTTTGGTAGAAGAGAATTGTTTTGACTCTATCTTCCTTGTAGACATTAAATACCTTTCAAAGCAAGGTCACAGTCCCTGGAGCTACGACAGCACACATGAAGATAACAGCTCAGGTTGGGTTCTTGCCCTCGTTGCAGGCAGGGAGCTGCTACTGCCTGTCACAGGGGTTCCTCTCCAGACAGCATCCCAGCTCAGCATCCTGAGTTTCCATGGGGAGGAGGAACAGACCTCAGAAGCCCTCTTTTCCTTTCCAGGAATGAAAGACCTCTGGTGACAGATGTGGCCAATCTCCCAGGTGATCTGGAGCTGGGCATCTACGTGATTCTTTGGGATTTCTAGTATGCACCCACTGATTGTGGCTTTCAAGGGGAAATAATGCATCCCGGGCATTGAGACAGCATGGAGAGGCACAGCCTTGTAACAGGAGCAGGTAATGATCTGTGGCAGACAGGCAGGGCCCGGACAAAGAGCTGCATGGCACTGTCCATGCCAAGCGGGGTCCTGGCAGCTGGTTCATCTTCCTGTGTCACATCTGATGTTTGAATAGAGGAAAAACACACAAGTTTATTTCCAGCTCTTCTCCCTGTTAGACGGGTGACCTTTTCACAGCTCTGGAGGGCACCGGAGAAGGCAGGCTACGAAGTGTTCAGACGATGCTTGACAAATTAAGATATGTAAACGAGGTGAGGGATGGCTTTGCTGAGCTAGGGAGAGCCAGGCATCACCAGGCACTGGGAAGCCTGGATCATTAGTGGGGGGAAGGATTTGCTTTGCCTCCCATGCTGAGGAATGGTGGTGGGGGCTATTAGCCAGGATTGAACGGTGCACGGGCTCAGGTGGAGCACTGGGGATGGTTTATCCCATCAGAGAAAGGGAGTCAGCCTGGCAGCTCTGCTTACCAAGCACTCAGGTTTGCTTCATGCTGCCCTCCCACCAGATAAGGAGCAAATTTCCCCACACACACACTATCCAGGGCACCCTGCATTCCCCCCTCTTAACACCCATGTGTGCTACCCACCACAGACACACCTGAGAGCCAGGTCCCAGAGCTGATGTCACGCTGATATTTGGTGTTGTGGAGCTTGTACAGAGACTGTGGAGGTCACAGTTGGCTAGTTGGGCATCTTCTGGCCCCCTTGGTCATCGCTTTAGAAAAGGCCATCAAATCTGGAAGGGCAGAATGGTTCCCCTTTATGTTAGTCAATGCCCATTTTGTGTGGCTGTAAACAACCCATGTGTATAACCTTGATCCCTGCTTCACATCATCTCAATTACCACCTCCTTTTGCCCCTCCTTTGACCAGAGCAAGCAGAAGATCCCAGCTAGTTCCTTTCAGACTTCCCTTGTTGGCTTCTCATAGGCAACAGCCTCCTCAGCCAGCTTCTGCATTGTTCCCACTGCATCTTGTTGCTGCTGATATGGGTTTCTGGGCTCAGAAAGGGCTTCCTGAAGCCAATGAAAACTGTCTAACCCCTGACTAACTCAGAGAGGAAACCATTCAGGTCTGGAGTCCATCTCACTTGATCCATCAGAAAGCAGAAAGAGTTTGTAATCTGACTGATCCTGACTGTACCCCCCTCAGCAAGGCCTGAATGGGGTAGATGCAAACATGACTTTCCACTGGGTGAGCTACAAGAGCTGGAAGCAATGACTGCTTGGATTACACCACACAACAGCTTTGTGATTTGTACACAATGAGAAAATTGGACTGGGTTTGGATGTGCAGCTCTAGGTAGCTCAGATTCTTCTGCATCACTCACTTCTGGGAATGGTCAGGCAAGATGAGTTTTGGTTGAGTAGCTCATGTTTTCTAAAAGTTTTCTTGATGTGATTCATCGGCTGTGGATTTTCTGCCTAGATAAAAAGTCTGCAAACAGAAATCTCTTCCTGGATTGCGGTTGTACTAAAATAGAAATCAATAAGATGTTCAACCCAAGCTGCAAGGCACTTTTTCATCAGAACTCCCTCTGCCCCTCCAACCCCACCCCACGCTCTTGGTGTCAGATTTGGGCATTGCTTTTTTTCCTTGAAACTAAAAAACAAACAAAAAAACCAAACAAAAAATAGTTTTATGTTGGTTTTACATAGAAGACGGGAAAACAACAAGTTTTTCTCACTGGCTCTAAATAAAATGCCTCTTAATTTCCACGTGAGCAAGGTGGGTACATAGCATCCCTCATGCACACTCCCCGTACTGGGTCCAGACTTGAGGACCCACAGATTCTTTCCTCAACAATTCAAGATTCAGTTGATTTGCTCTTCTATCCCTTTCATTGTCTCTCTGGTTTTTGGTGTATAGCCAGCACCAGAAGGAGAATGAAATAGAGTGAAAAAAGCTATTTTGTCTCTTGCCAGCTCAGTTGGAAACAGGAAGCATGGGAAATCTCCCAACTCAGCCCAGCTTTGGAAGACCTCCAGCCCAATTTGTCAAGGCCTGAGGCTCCGGGGGTTCTGCAAAGTGGCTGAACTTCTGGGAAATGGCACACACAACCCAAAGATTTCAACAGTGTGAGCAAAGCAGGGTTCATGGGGAACTGGGAGAGAGGGTACACCTGCCTGGAAAAAAATTAAGTCTGGAAGGTCTGCATTTTTTATGTTCTCCTAGGTTCATACTCATTTATGTGAGTGTTGATAAGCTTGATTGCAGATTTGTTCATGAATAATTTTGGATAAGTCATGGTTGTCTCTCTGCTCTGAATTTGCTGAGAGGACGAGGAGGAACAGAAAACAGGAGGCCTGGTAGACTGACCTATGCACCAACACAGTGTACTGGACATTTATGCAGCCTTGATCCAGATATCCACAAATCTTCAGATACAGAACAACAGATACAGATGCAATTAGCTCAAGACGTTAGACCACGAAGGCTTTTATGGACACCAGGCTCCAAGCTCCAGCCCGACTGCCGTTCCAAATAACAAAACCACTTTCTGACATCAAGCTCCCGGCAGCCGCAGACTTTGTGCTGGTGCCAGGTGCACAGAGACTCAGCACACACAGACCCTTGAGAGATACTGAAAAGGCTGCAGCTAGTTTTTATTCTCTGGCACTGCTAGCTAGATCAAGGATTTAACAGAAGTTTGGGGTTTTGGCGTATTTTGCTGCTGGCAGCTCCCACTCTCTTCCTAATGATGGTCCGAATCCTTGCCCAGCCCAACCAGGAAGGCTCTGAAGCTGCTTCCAGTTTGCAGTCAGTGGGGACTTTAGCACACAGCCACTGATTTCAGACTGTTTTTTTCACTGGTTTCAGAGCCTGTAGGTGACAATGCACGGGTGACACGTGCACCTGATGGGAGTTTTCCATCCTGGTGCGGTGTCACCAGGAAGCCAGGTCATACTCCCACTTCCAGCCTCTGCAGCTGAACTGTCTGTTAATGCCAGGGTAACTCATTATAGTGGTGATTGCACATGGTGTTATCTCAGCATGACAAATGCAGACTGTGTGTGCAATGCCTCTGCAGCCCCGGGCTGCAGTCCCTGACACTGTTAACACTTTGATGCCATCAGGATAACCAGTTGCCAAGGTTAGCTCAGCAGAGATACGTGGCTCCAAGCTCCTGCCAACCACTCCTGTGGGACACTTGCTCCTTGTCCCTACATGTGGCCATGGTAACAAACAAAAGTCCTCCTTGCCAAGCACTCTCCATCCTATCGATTCCTTGGCAGATTTATGGCAGAGACCTGATCTCAGTGAAGGAGCTAAATCCAATTCACTAAGGAATTACAAGCCTGTCCGATCAATAATCTATTTATCTCCTTCATTTTGCCATCTTTAAACACTCCAGCCCTGTCAAAAGAAATTGAAAGCTTTTTAAAAATGAAATTATTGAACTCTGGAATGGCTCTGCTAAGGCTTCTGGAAAGGATCTTGAGACCAGGATGGATCCAGTTCAGATCCAGCACTTAGGAGAGATCTGTCACAGCTCCAGTAATTCCACAGCGATCCAGCACACAGGCTGGGATGGTGGGGGATGCTGGCACTCAACACACAAAAGGAATTAAGCCCAAGAGATCACAAGTAGTGTGGAGACACAGTTTGCAAGAGGTGCTACTTTGACATTAGTGCCAAGGAAGAATAGGCATGTGGGGGAAACACAGCAGGGTGACTTCTACTGCATTCCCTTTGGCCAAGCTGAAGAACAAGAAAGGGTCATACTGTGCTGGCAGAGCTCATATACCTACATATGAGTACTAGGAGCTAAGAGAAAACTGAGGTGTGAAGTGTTCACCCCACCTGAAAATGCATTACTGAGGTCCCTGGAAGCTGCAGGCTCCATTCATTCATGACCTGAGCAGATCACAAAGTTCAATTTAACCAGCACATGACTTCAGAAGCAGTCATTATGTCTCTCAAGGGCAGAGGTGTGCTGCATCCCAGAAATAATGTTATTTTTCAGCTCTCATGCAGCACTTCTAATTAATAGATTGTAAAGTAGCTTGCATGGAAGAAAACCCAGGCACAGAGAGGACGCAGGGCTAGCTGGAAGCCATCCAGTGTCAGAACCAGGAGCAGAACCATAGCCACTTGGAAGAAGAACAGTTTCCATCCTTTTCCAAGCTCCACAGCTATTTTTAGTCTAACAGATGCAGGACTTTACAAACACAGGGAAGACTGCAGGATCAGTTTACACTTGTGAACTTCCCTCATAGTAAAGCTCCTTCTCAAAGAAATATTTATGCACATGCTTAAGCCTATTTTTCCTCAGGCCAACTCTTAAACAGAATATTATTTGCAGTTCCAGTGAGACTGAACCATATATTCTGCTGGGCAAAAGACACAATATTTTCTGGGTTGTGTAGAACTGGGGAGTCCCAACCACAATTGCTCTGTGGGAACAACTGTGCTGGAGAACAAGCATGATGCCCAGTCCTGAAGTCTGGGTAAGTCAGAAGTTCTGCTGACATTAACGTTGTTGCACTGGTGCCCGTTTGAGATTTCAGCCCTACGTATGATCTTGTCTGTGGAATATTTGCTCCCCAGATTTCCCCATTTTTAACAGGTTTCTGCACCTGGAACTCCAATGTTGAAGCTGGAAGAGGCTAAATTTCTCTGGAGATGGAGAGGGGCCAGTTCCTCTCACTTCAGAGGTTAATGAACGGAGTCATTAGGATAATTAATGTTTTACTGATGAATTAATCACCCACTCAAGCAGTTTCTGCCTTTCACTGTGCAGAGAAGCAGGGCCCCCTTGAGATCTGACACATCCCTTGCCAAGGTAGCTACCTTGTCCTGACAGCCGCCTGGGGTTGGAACAGGTTCCCGTGCATCTGCCTTTCCAGCAAGGGAGTTGCTTTCCTGCAGGAGAGAAAACCTCAGAGCCTGTGCTGGAGTTTGAGAGACTCCAGGTTGCCAGCTGCTAGGATTAACTTTTTTCCAAACTGTACTAACACTCCCAGTTCTGACTCGGGGCCACCTTGGCTGTCCCATCCTGAGCCCATTTCACCCACCACCCATCCAGCCAATGCAGCTCTGCCATTAAGCCTCACTTTTCCTCTGAAGAACCATCTATCTTTGCCCTTCAATTCCTTCTCCTTGACGCTTTTCTTGCCTTCTCCATCCCCCAATGTTACTCCAGCCCTGACCCCAGGTCTGTGTATTGATCCCAAGCCTGACTTGAATCACACTCATTTTTTCAGGTCCTCTTTCTAAAGAGCATTACTGAAGCACTTCACTAAACAGCAAATGCCCTTGTTGTTTTCTTGTTATTGAAAGTGTGAGAAAGTGCGTGGTGACCATGCCAACAAAAATCACTAACCTTTCTGTGGCAGTTCATACAGCACAAGGAGATGCTGGAAAGAGCTGCCATCACACAAGAGCTTTCTCCCTTGGCTGCAGGCACATTTGAACTGTGATTTCCAGGGGGTGGAAAGCTGAGAGTGATTTCACAACACTGTTCTTATAACAACCCCACTAAAGCCAACAGGGCTCCTTGAATGGAGCCCTCTGAGAGTCCTGCAGTGCTCAGAGTCACAGCAACATCTCCAGGCAGAGTCCCATGGACAGGTTAAGGTAAAGAAAAGACACCCTTCCTCCTTAAGGTAAATTGGGTACCCTTCATGATCACGGACTGCCATTCAGCTCTAACACAAGGTAAGGAACTTCACCACTTGTAGAGGTTGACCAGAGGGCTACCTGATTGTTGATTGACAGGGCAGCCCTCCCGGTCAACCTCTACATTCTCTACAACCACTGATCATTTTTGGCAAAGAGTATTTTAGGCACAGGATTTTGTACAGACACCTCAGACAGGTTGAAGATATCCTGTGGAAAGTATGGGAGGTCTTGGGCTTTCTGGCCAGTTCATATCAGAAGGAGAAGCAGAATCGAAAACTTGACCTTTTTAGTGAAAAATGAATCCTACAACATTTTGCTGTTTCACAAGGGAAAAAACGCAGAAGTAATTCAGAAAACTTGAAGTGTGGCAAAACAGGCTTGCCATCCCAAAGCCTGTACTTCTCAAAACCCATGTCTTTTCAGGTCAGCTTCTCCTCTGACTTACACTGTGAGCGTTCAGCTCTGCCCCCAGCGCTCAGGCTTCAATCCTCAAATCCTATTTCCCCCTCGCACTGCCTCGTTCTCCTGACTTGTTTATGATTGCCCCTCGGACAGTCCCCTCATTGGCCATCCATCCATCTCCATGTGGCCTTTCTTCTTGTCGGTTTAAATGCTGCCTGTGATTTATGGCCCAGCAGCTCCCCAAACACATCTCCAGCATGTTATATGGCACTGGCGTAATGCTAACTCTCTTAAACCACAGAGGAAGCAAACAGTGCTAATTTATGCCTGGCTTTTTTTATTCCCCAGCATAATTCTGATTTTAATGTTCCATCTACACTACATCAATATCCTTTCACCGCTAGCAAGTAAAAACAAAAAGTAAATATTTCATTTCTCATTTTTTTCCCCTTTCTTAAAAGGTTTTGCTTAAACCAGCTCGCCCGGCGTGCCCCTAGGTTAGACAAATAGAAAGCGACTGTGGTCTGCCACAGGGGTGCTTTATGGGAAGGGCATTGCCCACAAGTGTCAGCTTTCTGGGAGAGTTGCTATCTATTGGTGCATGAATAGAACAAATGCAAGCATCTCCTGCATCAGGTTAAATTACTAGCCTGAGCTAATACAAGGCTCTAATACATGGCTAATTTATCAGTCTGGTATTACCATTTACTTCGTGCAGCTATATTCAGAAAGTACATCAAAGTGCTCCAGGAAAGGAGAATAAAAAAAAGGAGACAGAGAGAGAGGTAGAGAAGGGTAACAAAACATTATGCAAAAATATTAAAAGGCTACAATTAATCTCTGGCCAGAGGCACTGACAAAATGATATGACAGCTGGAAGGACTCGTATCCTGCTGGATCCAGGACATCTGCCATGAGTCTTTGCCTGACTGAGGAGCCTCTAGATTCTGACTTATGTTCCAGTAGCCCCACAGGGTTCTGCGCACTAAAATGCAAGCCCTGTAACACTGGATGGTAAACATGTCTCCCTAAAATTGTGGGTCAGGGAAAAACACTTCCCCCTCCTTGTATATTTTAGAGAGAGGACAGAAAGACGGTGACCTTGCTAAAATCCCGGTGGAACCCAGGTCTTCACAGCACTATGACTCCTCACCTTGGAGCACAGAAGAGCATTTCACTGATCTGGCCACTCCAGTCTGTATCAGTTCTTAGTCTGGGAAGAGATTTGAGGTCACTAGGCAGCCCCTCCACAGACAAGACCCTTCATGCACATACAGCCTATTGAGTATGAAGCCTCAAAAAGAAGTATCTGTAAGGGCCATGAACTTCTGGTCATCTTCTGCTTGTTTGTTCCCTAAGCCAACCTATCTTCTAGGTGGCCATCATACAGACTGCCAGTGGAAAATCAGCCCAGGCAGGACATCAAGCTCAGAGGTACATCAGGGAGAAGCAGTGCAAAGGGTTGTCCCTCCAGTCACACTCACCATGTGCACAGAAAACACTGGGGACAGCCCTGGTGTTCAGTATCCTGCAATGCCTTTGCCTCACTTTGCTTTTCCTGGTGACATGCCATGGGATTAAATCAGGGCTGGAGACCTCCCCTGTCCCAGCGTGGGTCACCACAGTGCTGAGCAATGCTGGAGGGGAGACACAGCCTTGAGAGTCCTCCCTTCCCTGATGAACACAGAGCAACAGCCAGACTCTCCATTAGAAATCAGCTTCCTACCCTGCAGCGACTTGAGATCATCGTTTGTTTTCATCCAAAAAGAACTGTTGCAAGACAAACACCTCTCTCAAGACGACTGAAGTAGGTCACGTTAGGCTGTGCTCTGGAGAGTCAGTCTGACACTTCCCCATCAGCAGCCAGCACTGCTCTGCTCCTTTCTTTTCCTTTCTCCCTCTGTCCCCCCTCCCTCCTCTCTCCTTCCATTGCTAAAAGTCTGTGAAAAGGGAGCTCTGTGGAGGGGAAATATCTCAAGCTACATTTGTGTCCTGCTTGGGCAGCTGGAAGAATCAATGCTAACATGGCCAATGACTGCAGACAGCAGCTTATGCTGGCAAAGCATCAGGAGGGCAAAATCCTGATGGAGTTGAACAGAGCAAAGCAGTGCTGTGTGGGGATGGAGCTCCATGGGCCCTGCAGGGAGCAGGACATCAGTATAAGGACGATAGTATAAGGTCAAGCTATCTTTTAAATGACAGAGGTCAGGCACTGGAATGGCCTGAGAGAGTTTACTTGCTGTTCTCCAGAGCTACTGGGCAGGCAGGAAGGGTCATCTGCTGCCCATGCCAAGAGAAGCACCCAGGGACACCCAACTGAGCTGCTGCCTTCCCTCATACTTGAAGGATGGTCCCATCTCCTCCCTGAGTGCACCCTGGAGACTCCCAGCTCCAGCATCACCTCCCCACTGTCTGCCCCTGTTCTCTCCCAGTGAGACCACTGCCAGCTGCTGGCTAGTGGGACATCTAACCCAGAACCCCCTGATTCCATGTTTGTTTGCCAACTGGAAGTGGTTTGCACAGTGGCACCCTGGGGCAGCTCAAGGCTGTGACACTGGAGGGATGTTGCACCCCACCAGCCAGTCGGAGAGACAGAACAAATGGTTGTTAAATTTAGTTGCTCATTTCAGTTCCTAAATTAACAGCAGGCCCCCCTCAGCCCACGTTCTGGTCAGATAAAGCAAAGTTCATGCAATCAGGTAATAAAATATAAACATCAGATAGTAAACTGGCCCAGACATCAGGTTATAATTGGCAGAAGCCGTTTGGCTGGAAAAAGGTATCAGGAGACTTTTTTTGCTCCTCAGTGGGTACTCTGCAGGGTTCATGTGATAAAGCCACTCTCTCCTTCTTGCCAAGACACTGTGACTGTAGCACGACACATCCCTGATGCATCCCTCCAACCCAGCACTCCTGATAAACAGAGGGTCATTGTAAGAGTATTTATAGGATTTAACAGAGCAACAGGGGAGAGCGATCCCAGAGCCAGCCACTGTCAGCAGATGTCCCACTACCAGCTCCCTCGCCTGTGCAGCCAGACTCTCCAGTGGCAAAATGAGACAAGGACCTCAGGACCTCCTGCCCGCAGGAGGGACCACAGTCACGGTGGTGTCATGCTTACTCCAATGGCCTGAAATCCAGTTTGAGACTGGTCATGAACAGGGCGCTGGAGCTCGAATCCTTGAGGAAATGCAACAGCGATTATACCAGCAAAGAACAAACTGAATTCACTGGTTTCCTGCTGTCTGAATTTTGGAAGAATTTCGTGCTGGATGTTTAGGAAGCTTCTGTCTCTCGCAGATGAGCTGCGTGGATTGCCAAATGTATGTCCTCTCAGAGGAAAAAATGAGGTTTATTTCTGTTAGAAACCAACAGGATTTGTTTCAGTTTTCTAAATTTCCTTTCTAAATGGAAGCATTTTAGAGGAAAAGAAACTGCTTTGAAAAATCCTTACAAAAAAAATCCTTCTGAAAATGTTTTGATCTCATTGATCCATCAAGCAGTGGCTCAGGATAAGGAAAAGATGACAGCTGCTCCTTTTGTTGTGTGCTGTACTGATTAGCTCCAAATAAGACCCTCCCTGTCACCCATGGCCCTCCACGTAGTGAATGCACAGAGATCTGTGGACTCCACTGGAGACATCAGATGCCAGAGCAGGTCTCCTTCTGCTAGACGGAAGAGATTTTTTTTCACCCAGAAATGTTTGGAGAACCACGACGGAACTTAAATTCAGAATAACAATAATAAAAATTGAGAGGAGCTTTAAGGAGTCTTTCTGAAAGCATTCCAAGTTAGATTTAGTCTGCAGTTGTGATCAACACTGGCTTTACTGGAGCAGAACCAAGAATATACAAGGAGGAACTGTGGAGCTTCTGATTTCCCAGCATCCATCTTCCCTCGACCCTGTATCTGCATCAGGGTGAACAACCTGCTGTAGTTTCTGAGGATATTATTTATATTCCTTTCCCATATATAAAAAAGCCATCCCACAGCAGAGCACCACTGAAATCTAGCAGTGTCCTCACTTGAATTAATGATACAGGGCAGACATTCTGAGAAAGGGAAGAAAGTTTTTTTTCTAAAACTATAGCTAAGAATAAGTTTGCACACACACATTTACTGTTCCTGTTTGACATGAATCATAGATTCACCTGAATCTTTGGGATTCAGATGTTTGGAAGGATATTTCTGTCACTGGAGGAACATAAAATCCTCTCTTAGCCGTATCCAGGCAGTGCAAACTTCCTTCCTGAGCTCCTTTTTCTAGGCAGATGAGGCCACTGATGGGAAATATAGATTGCTTTTTGGTGCCAGGGGTTCTGAACGAAGGCCAGAATGGAAGAACTCAGCCCCATCCCCAAATGAGAAAGAAGCTTGGCTCCAGATCAAAACTCTGCTGCTCAGGTCCATCCATGTCATCGAGGATAATCAGGCAAGTAGCTTGTTGGAATCCTAATCCAGAAAACCCGAGAGCCTGAGCTAATGGCTAAATAATCCCCACATTAAAACCTTCCACAAAGCTGAATGAGAGAACCGAGTTTCCAAATGGCTCCAATTAAATGAGGCATTAAGGTCAGGAGCAGGGGTGAAGGCAGAGGGGAATGCAGGCTGGGAGCCTCCCAAGGCAGCTGGGACCAGCAGCATTTCCAAGGCAGCATTTCTGACTCTCCCTCTCATCTCTGGCAGTGTTATGGACTGTCACAGCATTAGTGAAATGTGGTCTTTATTGGTTCATTTTCACCTCTGTGCATCTGTTTTCATGTGGATAGGGTTGGCTATTTGATGACAACCCTGGGTAGATGGAAAGGGTTTTTCTTTGCTTCTTTTCCTTCTTTGTACACCTCCTCCATCCCTTTGCCCATCAAAGAGCAGAGGGTAATTTGTGTCCTGGCTGAAATAAAACCCACTTAACGATAAAGTCCATGGCTAAAGCCTGTGGACATCAGTGCAGCCTTAATGAAATTTCTGTGCCCGAAACACATTAGTAGGCAAGAGCTGAGACTGGAAAAAGATTAGACTGCTGAATAGCTGGCAGAGACTATTTGGAGCTTTCAGAGTGAAAGCAGAGAGAGCAAGGGAGGAAAAAAAGAGACAGACACCCAAGGGGCTCTGCCTGAGCCACAAACCTTCCCCGCCATGCTCATGCCTGGCCTCTCCCCAAATCCCCTCTGATTTCCAGCCCTCCCTGAGGGCTCCTTACAGGCTCCCATAAAAGCTCTCCATCCTCAATGGCCTACACCCACAGCACCCAGAACTAATAGAGAGAATGAGCTTCTGCAATTACAAAGGCAATAACCTGCTGGTCATTTTGTCAGGCAGGTGATCCAAGGCTCTCCAAGCTCTGTAGAGATTTAGATTCACTTGAAGTGGAGGCTTGCATACTTCTGCCTGATTTCCATTCCATTTTTATTCTGGAATTTGGTCCATTTTACACTTAGGCAGCAGAGGGATGCCCAAAGGCCATGTTTATCTGCACAGAGGAGAAGCAGGGGCAGGAGCAGGGAAGCCCTCAAGCTGTTTTCATCTTTCCCTGAAGACAGGTTGACTAAGTAGATGGCATCTCAGAGCCTAGAAATGTGCTCACATCAGCAGGTTCTATGGCCACGCAGCCTTAAGTCAGTGACACCATCCAAATCACCTCTCAAATTCACACAGGGCAACAAGGAGACAGGGGAAGGGCTGGGAAATCCCTGCAGTGGAAGTTCAACTTCACTGTTTCCAGACCCCAGCTAGTAGCTTTTCCACTCAGTTTCCCAAGATCTTCAAAGCTGAGGCTGTGCCCAGGGAAACCAAAGAGCCAGCTGGGGCTGGAAATGGTACACCTTCCTTCTGGGACACCTCTGCCCTGGCCACACCAGAAATCCTTGCTGGATCTGGGGGGAGATTCACTGCATCCAGCCCTGCCTGGTGCCACACAAGGAGATGTGTCCCACCAGGACTATAAAGCCCTGCTTGTGCAGCTGGCTTTGCCCAGATGGCAGAGGGACCCAAACACCCCTGGGCCCTGGCACAGCCATGAGCTGCACTCCAGCAGCAACATCCATTGACCCCTTACCCTGAGCATTTACACAATTTCTCTGTGCCTTGAAAGGGTCATGGCCATCAGTCTTTAAAAAGAAATCCCCTTTAATATCTATTGCTTTTTTTAACAAAGCAATGAATAATTACCAATACTGTTGCAGGATTGGTCCTTCAGTTGCTATATTTTTCTTTAATTCCAGCATAATTTTGTCCTGTCTCCCAGAAGATGAGCATTTGACTTTTCTGCTGTGCCCTTTCAGATGTGTTACAGACTGTGATCTTGTCTGTGCTCTTAATGGCTTTGTCAAGAGATCATTTCTGCTCAAACCTTGTTAGTCTTAATAAAGATAAAATAAAGTCATAAATACTTTTGTGGTTTCCTTTTTGCCGGGTTGTAATTTGACTAACAAATTCAATTACTTTAATTTGGAAACTAATAATTATTTGGTTAGAAGTGGATTGAAGGAAGTTTAGTTGAAGAAGGACTTTTCATGGAAAGAAAAGAGAGATACCAGTTCTTGGAAATGTAAACTAAATGTGGAAAACTGGATGAGTGACATTTTGAAAATCCCTTCACATTAACCATCTTTGGCTTTCAGTATATGCCATTTTTATCCCCATTTGTAAAGCTAATATTTCTTTCTGCCACATCTGTTGGGGAGACAAATCCGTGAAGCTAAAAAACATTTGTGATGGAGCTATAAAAGCAGAGAGATCTCATCATAAAGATAACAGTCCATTTTCAAAGTCTGAATCGCAGAATCCCAGTTATTTTCTCCTGAGATCTCCAAATCCACATCCAGGAAACCAATGCTCACACCATGCTGCTACAGAGTTTTACTGATGTGCTGTGATCTAAATGAAGAGAGTGTTTTGGTACTCTGTTTTCATTTGTTAATTGACTCCTCTCTTACTTAAGATAGGAACTGGAGTAGTTTGTGATAAATGGATTACACAGTCCTCTTTGTTTCAGTGCAGCTCCTGTGAAATAATTGTGAATTCCTACAGACACCACCAGCAGCATTACACCAAGTAAAGGAGAGTGGAATCTGGGACTCCTTTCCTTTCCATCAGTGGAAGGACATGGATTTTAACTCCATATTTATCTAACATAAAATGAAGAAATGGCACATGGGGCACAGTTCAGAATCCACAGCTCCCTCTTCCTGCACGACTTAAGGTAATTCAGTCCTCCTTGTGAGGGCTCACTGCAGTCCCTAACTCCTACACATTTTGCACAACAGGTCTGGCCTCAGCAGGAAGGATGAAGAGTCTCTACCCCACTTTCTGTAGAGGGGCTAGAACCCTGCCTGGAAGGGAGAAGGTACTGGCATGACACCCCTCCACCCAGTCTGATGAACAGGACTCAAAGTCTTCCTTTTCCTAGGGGAACATTTCCACCAGGGAGGTTGTCTCATGCACACTACAGCAACAGTATTTTCAATCAAAATGGGGGAACCTCATGCAGGTCTTTGGAAGAAAAACTTTGACAATCACCATCAGAAGAGGTCTTTGGACTCTCTAAACTTGATCAGAAATTCACATTTATATTTAATATTCCTCACAGGTTTCCTCACTGAGACTTTAGATCCACTTTCTAAAACACGTAGTTCACTTCAGGTGCTTAAAAAATAAAGCAAAACCATGCCTAACTATGTCCTTTATTGGATCTGACCCTCAAAAAACAGAAGGTGTTGGCAAACTCTGCTGCAACTCCATATGGTTGCTTTGTGGCTCCCTTTGCTCTTTAAAGGGGAAGGAAGACGTGTTCTCACTCTCATCCAGACATGCTTTGCTGCCAGGCTCTGATCTTCCAAATTATCACCCCTACAAAGAGGCAAAGAGACCTTTAGCAGGGGCTGGCTTGTCCCCTCTGTGGTTCTCCAGCCAGCTTCAATGTCAGAGCTGCAACTCTGCATCTTTCTGCCTCCTTATGTACCATCTTTCTGCTTCTTACTCCATCCTTCCCCTCCCTCCCACCATCCTTCTCCTGTCTTTCAACTTATTCTATCACCAACACATTTTCAACAAGGAGGATCTCTCCTGTGTTTCTTACTGTCCTGACGTGAAAAGGTAATTAAGAAGGAAGACAACTGTTTCTTCATTGGGGACCGAAGACTGCAGCCATGTTCTCAGTTTGATGTGGGATCAGAAATCACCAGAAAAACAGAAGTGATAAGAACTACAGCCGACTGACAGCAGGCAAAGCTTACAGTTTCTGGCACAACAGCAACGAATTTTAATTTGGATTGTGCAGAATGAGAGCCTTTCTCACTGATCCCTGTAGACACCAATCACACTGGGTAGTAAGAACCACTGTTGGAGATGGACTGAGAGATGTAAGTGGCCAAGAAAGGGCCCCACTCCAGCTTACAGGCTATTTACTTCTCAGAGAAGCTGATGTCTCTAGCTCATCCATGCATGGAAACCCTACAAACATACATATATGCCTACACACAGTCCGTATGTATTTACTTGCATACAGTCCCCTCACTGAGTGTGAGTGGCCATTCTCCACTCATTTGGCTGGGGAGGGGGAAACAGCAACACACAGGCACAAAACTTCATCCCCCTTCAGAGCTCCAGCCCTGAGATCCACAGCACAGGCTTTTCACTCCATTCCTCCCTTACTATCCAAGCCTTACATATCCTAAAGATTCAGGCATATTCTGCTTTTTATTTTCCTACTCGTTGTCCTAATTCCACCAAAGGCTGACTGCATTGAAAATGAAGTTTCCCCCTTGCTGTGCTATTTTCCAACTCTTACTTCAATACATTTTTAAAAACAAAACAAATCCATCTCCAAAAGAAACTCAACTTTGCAGAAAAAACAAAGAAACAAGGAGAATCCTTGTTAATTCCACCAACAATTGCACAGGATGGAGGGAGTGATGAGGCAGTGATTTAACTCCTGGGCTGGCTGGTGTGGGAGCACAAGCGAGGCAGAAGGGAGCATAAGTGATGCTGGGAAAAGGACAGAGGTTTCTGCATATAGGAGGGAGCCTGATGTTCATATTCAGACTTGCTCTTGCCAACAGTAAAGGAGATGTTAGAGCCCTGGAGCCCAGAACATGCTCTGCTCCCAACTTACACCAGTGTAAATCCACAGGCAGGGCTGCAAAATCACTGAGGAAAGAAGGAGGCACTTGCCTGTAAACACCTTCACCGCTTCTCTTGAATCCTGGATGAAGGTAGAAGAGCTTCAGAAGGTGCCATCTGGCTGGCAAGCAATCTGGCACCAGGCAGAGCCTTGGCTTCAGCTTGAGCTGGTATTTAAATTCAGGGGAAACTTGGGCAAAGTCTGAGGCACCACCTTCTCCCTCCTCCCACCTGCATGACAAATTGCAGCTGAGCTTGGTGCAACCACTTCTAACTTCCCCAGCTCCTCCTGCCAGGAGGTCCCAGGCAAGCCAAGGAAGTGATTTGGCCCCAGAATGGATTCTGCCTCTGATATTCTCAGTCAAGAGAAGCTGTAACCTGTCATTCACCCCAGCTACTTGCTGCAGACACAGCCTGGCCCACAGCTTCATCCTGGGCTGCAAGATTTCTCCCCTTCCTGGGGGATCTTGCCATCCCTTTCCTCTCTCTAGTGCTTGAAGTTAAAAAGAAAATGGTAGGAACAAACACTGGGGGAAAATTCCTCTAGTCAGATCAATGGATTTTATTTTTACATCAGTCTTAAATGTTTCCTTTCACATTTATACTGTTTGTATTTTCTTTTGTTTTTCATCATAATAAAGTTACAACCTGAAACAAGGGGGAAAAAACCCAAACCAACTTTCGAGCAGGGATTTTCTTGGTTTCTTTTTTCATTTGAAGCTGCGGCAATATTTAGAGTTGCTAAAATGAGGGAAAATTGCCCTTTTATTCCCACAGAAAGCCTGTTTCAAAGAATCAGCATTTTTTGCTGAAAAATGGATTGTTGAAATTTCCCAGCCAGAGCTTTTACTGAGTGTACTGAGCATAGTCCTACTAATACTTCCCTTCCCCGTGGAGGGTGCACATCACCCCCTCAGACTTCATGGGAGCTGTGCAGTTGTGGGTATCAGCTGAGCTAACACTGCACTGGATTTGGAGCTCATCCTGAGCTTCCCATTTTACAGAGACTTCTGCAGATGTAGACCTATAAATTTGTCCACTTCCCCTCGCAACCCGAAAATTATTTTTAATATATATGTCATGATCAACTCTAGTAGTGGAGGTAGTCCTGTGACAAAGTCCCAGGAGGGATGTGGCACTGTGCCTCCAACAGTACATTTTGCCTGTGGACAGGCGTTGTTCTCTTGGTTGTAGGACAGAGCAAACACCACTCTCATTCTTCCAGTTCTGGCAAGGGTATGGACGTAGAATCATAGAATCATCAAGGTTGGAAGAGGCCTTCAAGCTTACCCAGTCCAACCATCTACTTACATCCCCACTCACCCACATCACCCAGCACCACATCCAGACGCCTCTTGAACACCTCCAGGGACAGTGACTCCACCACCTCCCTGGCAGCCTATTCCAATACTTAATCACCCTTAATCTGTATCTCCCCTGTTGCAATTTAAGGCTGTTTCCTATAGAATTATATGATGATTATGTTTATCTTTCTCTGAAACAAATTGCAGACTTGTCCTCAGGGCCATGAGGGCTACTCTGCCACTTGGCAGCAAGGGACAGTTATGCCACAGAACCTTCTAGCTCAAGCTAAAATTCTCCTCTTTTGGGGTCTCAGCTAACTATGTGAGGTTGAAGTGGCTCAAAACACATGCTTTCTGAAGGAGAATCAGATGCCACAGTCCATTTTAAAGCACTGTTATGCTGAAAAGCACAGGATCAAACCCTTGAAACAGCCTCCCTTCCCTGCCTAGGCCCTGCCTTCTGCCTCCACATGATGTGGCTGCTGGCAGAAGATGGAGCCAATCTGCAAAATGAGCATCTCCATGGAGATAAGCTGAGAGCACGAGAAGGTCAGAGCCAAAGCGTCAGGAGCAGCAAAGGAGTTCTTCAAACTTCATTTCCTTCCACAGCAATCACTTGATGGAGATTTGTGGAACGTGACACCTGGCTGCCTCGCGTTGCCGACTCAAATGAGGAGACAAAAGAGGAAGCTAATTGTTTCCAATGCATTCAAGTTTATTACAGTGCATTTTTAATTAGGGCTCTAAAGGGGAAGCGAATCAATTACCTCTTGCAGAGGCAGACACCACTGGCAGGTGATGCCGTGTGGAGAAAAGGAATTGCAGCAGGATGCTAAGGCTCTCTGATGAGGAGAGGGCCCTGGTGTTCTTTGGGGAGCCCTGGTCGTCAGGTACTCATGGTGGCTCCAAGGAAGCTTACCACGAAGTGGCACTGTGACACCATCCAAGAGGACAAGATCATGGGAAAATGCTGCTGCACCACCCTGCTGTGAAGGTGCCCTTGTGCCTGGGGAGTCTTTATAACCCCTGGGGAGCATCTGCTCTCCAGGACCTGAGGAGGAAATAAAGACAACTGACAGAGCACACTGTTGAACATCCTTTCCCACAACTCTGGTCCCCTTTAAGACACCCTATCCCTTATTAGAACAGGATTGGGATAGCCCAAAATTTATTGCTTGGTAAGTGCTTGGGACCTGTGCTGGGAGAGGGGGAAACAAAGGCACTCTTATGGTTGGGGTCCAGATCCCTGGAGAATTCTGTGCTAGAAGAGCCATCCTGGGGAGTTGGTGTTGAAGGGACACCAGTGAATAAACACAGCAAGCCCAAGAAGCCAGTGTCTTTAGCATACTGTTGAGACACAAGCACATACAGAGAGAAGCTGGTATTGCTGAAAACTTATGTGCAGATTGCTCAGCAGTCCGAAGCTCAGGTCTCCAAGGAGCTCAATTTCATGCCTCTAATGAGAATTATATTTCCTAAAGGAAGCAGCCAAAGTCCTTCAATTCAGTATTATACATTGCAAGAGCAGACAGGTCTCAGGATCCAGCGTTCTCAGTACCCTCATAGTCAGCGTCTGCCAGGCAAAAATCACAGTCATTTTCAACAGGACACTTTGGGATGTGTTGAATTTATTCTCTGTGATTAAGAGAGACTTCAGTGTCTGTTGCTGAAGTCTACACCACAGAGATTTCTTTGAAATGCCTAAGGGGACCAATTCCATCGGCTTAAAAAAGAAGTCTGGGGGCAATCTGAGGCCCCTACAGCATCCTAATCTCATGGGGCTGGCAGAAACAGCACAGGACCATGAGCAGACCGGCATCCTGACAGCCATCTGGGATCCTCCATGGTTTCTCAGAACGTACCAGGCACTGAAAGCAGCCAGTGTTTGGCCAGTTTAGCAGGTGTTTGATGCGAAAGGTGGTTCAGTGGTAACACAGGACAAAGCCTTCAAGCTGTGCAATACTGCTCTTCAGCAAGTCTGAGGTCAGAAATCAGGTCCTAAAATTAATTTGGGACATTTTGGTTGTGAAGCTGGAGTTAACTTAGTATATGGCTTAGTAAAGTATATGGCTTAGTAAAGCCAGAAAGAGTAAAACAAGAACAGTATCTATTAAAGTAAAATGGTGAGTATAGACTGAGTGCTAAAGAAACAAATCCAGTGGTGAACTTCACCTTACACATGTAAGGCTGAGATGAGGACTTTATGGCCAGGAAGGATGTGAGGGTTTTTTTCACTTTGTGTCTTTTCCACTTCTTCATATATTCTTAATGAATCTCTGGAAGATACTGTTTATGGACAAAATGGAGCATTGCTTCATGAAAGATCTATTAATTAAAACTGCCAAATTCATAATTACTTTCTGGGCACTGAAATTGTTTGGCCTTATCAAATAAATGAGAATAACCAGTGGTTATTGTTTGTGGAGGAAGGAGTTGCTGGTAATAGGGGAAAAACCATGCACATATGAGAAATGGAAAGATAACATAAATGGACATGTGTGTGCTTATATAGGAGTCTGAGTGATCAAATGACTCATTTGTCCTAAAAAAAAGAAATACAATTTCTGTATTATGAAGTACTCAAGCAAGCCTTGTACTTTCACTCCAACACAGTAGATGGACTTCATTTGTGTCACTGATTCTTTTCTGCCACTGCTGTTTTATGGTTCAGAGGCAGCTGGATTTTCCCTCTGTTGTTTTCAGTTCAAAAATAGGAAACTCTGTTCAAGAGAAATTAGTAACATTTAATGCCAGCAAGAAACTTGTAAAGACCTCGAGCATTTAAAGTTTTTCCATTTCCATGGCAGAGTAGACACATCTGATACTCGGGGACACCCCTGCAGCAATTTTTTCTTAAGTGTTTAGGGGATTTTCACACTAGCCCTGAGGCTTCTGAAAGTTACAAAACATGCCATCTTCCAATTAGAAAACTGTCACCATACCCAGATGCTTTTGAAAATCCAGCCAGCTGCCGTAAGAAACCTTGTCAGCAGGTATGGGACACCCAGCCTGGAGTGAAAAAAGTTTCACAGCCTTCAATAAAAGGAAGATGCTGGTGCCTACCTGCTTTATAAGTGTGGAAAGAGACATCTGTCTTTATTGACAGGACTTCAGGTGCCCTTGAAAATTTCTCTTGGACTTGCTCAAAGCTGCACTGTGGGTAACAACCACAGGCTCTCCCCAGCTGCTGGCCCCAGCCTGCCCTGCCTTGCTCCTCACTGCTGCAGTGAGAGCACAGGAATAGTGATAAACTCCTTCAGGCTGCTAACTCGGGGATGCCTCTCTCGCCCTCTTGCCAGCTTTTGCAGATTTGCCCCCCCCCTCTTCTCCCACAATGATTTATGGGGGAAAAAAGTATAATTCTAAAATGAATAATTGATATTCTTTCAAAGCTATCTTCTTTACTCTACTTGTTGTCTTAATTTACTTGGTTTATACCAACTGATGACAGAAGCCTATTGTTTTGCTGAAACATTAACTTCACAAAGTCATTCCGCTCCCATCTGCAGCACTAAAATTAATGATTCCCTCTGCAACATCTGTTTAATTAACTATCGGCACCATAGAAGAGGCATCCAAATACCCCAGCGACTAAATCAGCCTCAAATTAGGGAAATACGATGTTAAATTGTATCAGAGAGAAGCAGAGATTATCCTTTTGAGCACTGACATTCATTAGCTACCAGCCACCCCATGTATCTTCATAATGAAAAAGTGTCAGCAGCTCTTCGCCGTAAAGTTTTCATTTAAGGGCTGCTGCTCCTTTAGCCACGGTGGTTGGCAAGAGAAGGGGGCAGAGGGACATGAAGAAGCTCAAGCCAGTGGTCCATCAGCAAGGATGATGGATCTGTTGCTAGGATGAAAGACAAATGTAAAATAGTGCTGGCATTGGGTGATGCCTCCGTGTCCTGTTGGGGCCTCGTGCCAGCGTCCTTGCAAAGTCAGGAGGATTCATTGCAAAAGCTGCTGCTGAGATAAGGTGTGTCTGGGGCTACTGGTGAAGGTACCAGTCTTGGCTACCCAGTAAGAGAGAGATGGGAGAAGGCGGCTCTAAGGGAGGAAGAGGGAGCGAAAGTGGTTTGGACTTCCAGTGAAGTCTCCAAAGTGCCTGGGGATATTTAAAAGGTTCCTTACAAACTCCACTGCTAATGTAGTTGTACACCCAACTTTGTACGGACAAGGCACAAAATAAGGGGCTGCTTATAGAGTTTTTTTGGGGGTTTGTAACTTTTTTTTCCCTATTTCGAACTCCCCCCCATGTTGCCATGGCAACAAATGCAGCGTGAAATTGCAAGTTTGCAAAACCCACTGAAGTCAGCAGCATGGTAAAAGCAGAGCTTTAGCTAAGGAGAGGAAGCAGGGAAGTGAGGTGGGGAGACCAGCAAGGACCAGAGCCGGGCTCACCCCACTGCCTGCAGCCAGGGTCGAGCAGCACAGGGCAAGGCAGGCAGGGCAGGAGAGCATCAGCCAAGGGGAGGTGTGGCAGCTTGGGTTCCCACTGTGTGGTTATTATATTAAAACGCACATCTACATCCAGACAGTCTGCTGCCTCGTATGAACTTTCTCCAAAAAAGGAACTCTCTGGCAATTTTCACCAGTTCTTAGAGAACTAGGAAAGCGTTAGGTTGTTTGCTTTATAGAATGAGCTTGAACTCCTGGAAGTAAAATCTAAGGCTCTCCTCTAATGCATGAGCTCAGGTCAGAAAAGCGCATCCACTGAGTCCTCTGGGGTGAGATTTTTCAAAAGCTTACCAAGCCCGAGGCTCAGTGCCCACAAGGGCCAGAATTTCATCAGAGATCAGTTCCCATTTAGACAGCTAATTAATCATTGCAAACACCTCAAAGTATCTAAACTGCATCTGCAGCTATGATGTTGCCCTGAAGAATGGCTGTGGCTAAACAGAAACTTCCCAGTTTAAAAATCCATTCCCTCTCTCTTTGGAATAGTATCTGCCGGCTTTCTTGGCAAACCATTTCTGATTGTTGTTTCTTGGCTTAAAGAACCAATGCAGTTCTGAAAGACTGCTCTGAAATCTAGCCTTTACCTTGTCCTCAAATCAAACATATACTTAAGTACCAGGGAGGACTGGAATTTGGCTTCTTTATACCTCTGCAGCCAACTTAGAGGCAGTGTGTTGGCACGTTGGGTGCATTTATAAATGGCAAATAAGTTTCAAAGAGAGTACAGGAAGACAGAACAAAAGAGGCTGCTGTTAGACAACAGGCAGAAATACAACCCTTTATTTAGGAGGGGCTAAAGGTCAATAAACAGAATTATTCTTCTGCCAAACCTGTGTTACCCTCACCTTTCACTGAGAATAAGCACTGCTTAGCCCTTTCCTTCCCACCTTTTCCCAAAGACCCTAGATATCTTCTGTGTCCTGTCAATGCTTTCAGCAGTAGACTCCAACTCCATCATTAATTCAGGATTTCCAAGGCTGGTTTCCACAGTCAGGCATTCTCTTGCTTCCTAGGAAAGATACAACTGTTAAACTTTGGCTTGGTTTAGGGACAGCCAGGGGGTTTGTGTCTCCATGGAAGACACTCCTGAACATTCCTTTGAATTAACCTTCAACGTGGATTTGTCAAACTTTGTTCAAGTTTAAGATAAAATTATCTAATTTGTGGTGAGAATGTTTAAGACCATTACAAGAAACTTTGACTCATTTGCTTTAAAAGTTCATTCAATATAACACACTCAAGCATCTTTTTGTAGGCGTGCCCTGTTGTTATTTGTTGCTCAAGAAAGAATTGCAGACGAGTGGCCCAGTTAAAAACAAATCCTGCCTTGTTGAGGAGAGGCTCCAGCAGTAGGAAGACAGTCTCTTCCCATGCAAAACTTATCTTCGTTTGTGACATCCACACACTTCAGTCGGCAAGAAGGCAGAGCCAGCAGTTGCTTTCCTAGTGCTCGTGTGCTGAGGTTATTGGCAGAACTCTACTGACAGAGCATGTAGAGAATGTACCAAACCACATTTAAAAGTGTGACATGAAATTCAAAAGCAGCCAGGGGAATTACAACACTCTGTAGCAGGATAAGATGCTAAAGGAGCATGAAACACATGCTATGCTTAATGTGATTTTTTTTTTATAAGACTGTTTCCTTTCCAGGCTTGCCAAAGAATACATTGCACTGTCAAAGTACAACCTCAGACATGAACAGCCGTGGCAACAGTGGTGAGGTAGATACTGAGCCAGAGACAGCACAGATTATGCTTCTGCCTAGATAAGAGAGTCAGATGAGCACCAGCTATAGCACAACACACCGAAACCTCTCAACACGTGGAAAGATGAAGATTGAAAGTGTTATTCCAGGAGCAGAGGATCTGAAACCCTGGATGTTACTGATAATGTAAGGAGAAGGAAGATAAGGAGACTGAAGGCTTTAGGTGCAAGTGCCCCTTGAATAGCATGTACTGGGAAATGAGGTATCAATTACTTGGCAAAATGGCACATGGCTCTGAAAACCAGTAGATGGGGAATTAGAGATTGCTTGGATGGTGCACAGAGAAGCCAGCTGGGCATGGATTGCCAGTATGATAGGGACTGCACGCACACAAATAGTATAGGAAAGCCACTGTCATATTGTGCTTAGAATTTTAAACAGATATGATGAAAAAATAGTGAGAGAATATATAAGGGGAAAAGGTGGCCCAGGACTACGTAGAAGATCAGTGCCAGAGTTGGGACATGATTCCCGAGACTCGCAGTCCTTAGCCCATTATAACAAAAAGCCACTGAACATAAGAGGAACAGCTCTGAGCCTGTTTTTCCTATTACCCTCAAGGTCTGGGTTTATGTATTTATTTATTTACTAAACACGGGGGAATGACAAACAGAACGAGAAACATAGAATGCATAAGAAGGCTCGTAAAATCCTTTTCACATCTTTAATCAATCACGACCAGTGTATCTCCCATACATTTTTCCAGTTTAAAATGGAATAAAGATGTCCCCTCACATCATAATCTTTCTCCAGGCAGCTGTGCTCCTTACATCAGCACAATGACCCAAACAGTACGGCTGTATTAACAGATACGATCTAGTCCTTAATGGAGCTCAGCAACTGGGATTAGCTACCTGTAATGTAGTTTCAGCTGTCAGGCACTGTACGAAACTGCTAACACATTACAAGTTATAGGCATCAATTCTTCCTAAGTGAAAAGGCATTTCAAATTCAAAACACTTCAAACCTAATAACAGGAAATTATCTTGATGGATCCCCTTCAAGCATGTCAAAAAATAAAGAGATGAGGAGAGAGGGTCAGGTGTCCGATCAAAACAAAATCATATCAACGCCTTTTTTCTCTCCAGTTCAGAGCAAAGCAGCTCTGGATGTCAGGGAGAGAACGAATTGTGGAAATGTAAGGTGTAATGAGAAGTTTGCAAACTCCATTATAATAGGAAAAAAGGAAAGTTTGCCTGCCTGTCTGGGTCAATGTGTACACCAGAAGCATCAGTCTGACCCAGCAGGGACTTGTCCTCTAAGAAGACAATTTGAAAAGTGCTTTGCAGCCCCTTAGGGTATTTTTCCAAAGGAAGCTGAGTCAGGAGTCAGGGTTTTTTTCTTAGCTTTTATATTTTGAAGATGCCCAACATGGACATCCTGAATGAGATGATTTTTCAGATCAGAAGAAAGTCAGTGCTGGCTGAAAAGCAGGTCTTTTTTTAAAAACATCTTTGTTAATGTACACACTTGGAACGCACACTCCAAAAGTGTGCACGGTGTCTGAAAATACTGTCTGTTTGCCCCTTTAATCCCTGGCAATGTTCCAGGGCTAGAAAACCTCCGGAAGGCTCGGGAGGAGAGGAGGAAGGGTCAGAGTTCAAGTGATGAACGCTGACAAGCTGAGTCATTGATGAGTTGCATGCTATAATCTGTCATTTTTAAACCTAGCTTGTCTGAAAGCTTTCTCTGTTGTCAAGTTGAGTCATTTCTGCCTGTGTAAGAGAAGGCTAGGGAGGAGGACTTTATTTCATCTCTCAGCACCATGGCCATGCACCAATCCTGCTGCTGTCTCATTTTCTCCACATCTATCTGTCTATCCCTGGCGTGCGAATTGGCCAAGCCACCATCTGACATCCCGGAAAGAACAAAGCTTCCCTGAGCTGGAGAAAGAGTCCCCTAAGGAAAATAAAAGGGACTGAAAACAAATTGAAAGCAAGACAGACAAACCAAAAGGCAGATTTTCCTTTTAGCACATTTTTGGAAGAGGAGGGGAGAGGAGTCCCTTATGGCCAGAAACCCTCACTGCCATTGGATTTCCAGCTCAAGTCAGAAGCCCAGGGGAAAGGCAGCTCTTCACCACCTGTCAGGAGGGATTGCAAACACAACAAAGGATCTTGTAGAAAAACAGTGCAGGATAGTCATTTGAGACTGTCTCATTAGTCAGACAGCTTTTGCACATGCTGATGGCTGAAGGCAAAATATGACCTTAAGTTACATTATCACACCAAACACAATGTCTTTCTTTGCAAGGAGAGAACAAGAGAGAGTAAATGTACTGCATGAGATGTGAGAAATGGGGCTTTGATGGCGACAAGATGTTACAACAGCCATAAAGGGGGATGTCCTTGATTATCATCTCTGTTGGGGCGATACCTCAGACCTGGGACTGCACCAGGGTGCTGGATAAAGACACTCCGGGAGTAACGTCTGCTCCAAAGAGCTTTCACCCTAAATATCTAATGCCTTCCAGTGGGTGAATATTGTCAACAGACAAGACAGTCCAAGACAGCAGTGTAATGACATTGAAGTTGTAGGAAATCTAATTCTTCCTGAAAAAGTCAAAGCAGAAACTAGCCCTGACTGTGAAGGAAAGGGACCCTTGAAGCATCTAGGCCACTCGAATGAAGAGTGCTCTCAAAGTCCCTGAAAATGCTGTCTCCATACCCATGGAAGGTGACTCAAGTTGCTAGATTAGATCAGCTTTTGGTCTGTTGACCAGATGAACAGAGCTCTGTTCAAGTGCTCCCAGGGTTGCCGATGTGAAGTTCTCTAACACATGTTCAGTCCCTCCAATTTCAGACTGGAGACTAAATGCATCCGATACAATAAAGAGTGTAAAGGAAGCTATAAATACAGGTTTAACCTAATAGATTGAATCCCAAATTGCTAAGTAGGGATTTGTAGAGATTTCTTTAGTTTTCTCATCAATAGCATTTGTGTGCCTCTTCTTCTGGGTCTTGACATACTTTACATCTATTTAAACGACTTGGGATATAGGAAGAACAAGTTTTAAGGGGAACCACTGGCCTCCTGCATCTGGGAAGATATAGTTAGGCTTGGCTCAAATGAAGAAGAATCATCAGCATGTTCTTAGAGCTTCTTGCTTTGGCACTGAAGAAGATTTAGCACATTCCAATATCCATTTCCTCCACAGCTCTAATCTTAACACCCACCTACTGCATGCTAAATGAACATCCCAGCACTTCATAATGGAGACAGGAAATTAATTCCTCATAAAGGATTTTTCTTCTACCCCTCTTATTAAGACTCCTCAGCCCTGTCAACAGCCAACTGAGCTTTCACAAGTCATAAAGGTGCATTTCTGCAGTCTCATTTCCTCAAGTCTCTCACTTGATGGATTATGCCCATTAATAACCTTCATATTGGAGAAGAGCAGCTGCTGGGGATTCAAGGTGCCTTGCTGGACAGTGTAACCCTGACCCTTTAAGCAAGGCACTCAGGAAAATGCAGACATGAAGTGGGGAGCTCTGATGATATGTATTTAATTTGCTGATTGCTAATTTGTCCCTCTCAGAGGCAGCAACTATAAAAGAAGACCTCCCCTGGTCTTGCTGACCTAGGATTCTCATGGAAACCAGCAGAGCTGGACCACTGCCCTGAGGAGGACAACATCTGAAACAGAGCCCTTGGTCCTTGAGACTGATGCAACTTAGAGCATTTCCACACCTCCAGCACCCACTAAGTGCATGCATTCATGTTTTCAGGACACAGGATGTCCAGCACAAAATTTTAAGAGGACAAACTCCATGGAGATGTTTAACAAAAATCTCCTTCCCTGACATACAAATTATCCAGGAAGTGTAAAACCCCTAAATTTGGTGTTATAATTTTTCTCTCTAATTCATAGTCTGTTGGGAAATTTCTTTTCTTTGGTGGATGTGACTAATCTTTAATTCTAAAAAAATCAGTTTAATGTGAGCATTAAAACGGACAAAGTGGCATTAGAATGACAGATCTGGTTTAAAATTGTGCCATTTCACCCAGTCTTGAGCTCAGCAGCATCATACAAACAGAGATGATGTTTAGAGAGATAGATCCTAAAACAGCAGGCAAAATTCTTGTGAAATGAAAATGGATCATATCCATATGATAGGGATTTGGAAACAACAGTGTGAGAATTTGGAGCTGGTATCAAAAGCTGGAGGGCAGTGTAAAATAAACACACAGACTGCATCCCCAATTTGGGTAGAAACCTTTTTAAAAAAATTGCATGTAGCTATCAAAACTACCAGCACAAAACCAATTCGATGATCTCAAAACCAGAGAAAAAATCCCAGGAACACAGCATTTGGAACTTTCCTCGGTTCCCTTTTCAAAGTGTTATGTAATATTTCATTTTGATTTTTTTACATAACTATGCCATGTAAACTATGGAACAGCAGCATAATGTGGCTTTTCACAGGATTTTCAAGTTTTGCAACCAGGCCCAACACAAATGTTCTGTACAAAAGGACAGTTATGCTGCTGTTGCCTAGCAAATGTCTATGAGGAAGTGTTTCTGTTTAAGGAGAAAAACAAATTAAGTATAAACCTTCTGCAAGGGCATGCTCCCAAGGGACAGCAGAGTTCTGTAAGACTCAGAGGGCAAAATTGTCAGAATCTCATGTTAAAATATAGGCAACACATCACAGCCACAGAGACCAGAGATATTAAAGTGAAAAACCCCGGGAGTTCTGGCTCCAATACAGAAATAGCTTAGTGCTTCTGGATCTCTTGACCTCAGGAAGCTATTAGTAACATTTTTTTAAAGTCATCTTTAACATTCTGTCTCTTTTGTTTTTAATATATTAAGAAATTAAACCCCAAAGGGGAACGGACTCCTCGGTTTTGTGTCAGTCCCTGAAACAGTAAGTTGGCATCTCTAACTCCACAGCCAAGTCTGTGTCCATGCCAGGAGATACACCCAATGTCTACCTCCTAATGGGTATTAAACTGTCTTTGGGAAGGGATTAATGGGTTGTTTTGGCCTTTCAAGCTATTTCTTCTTTTGCTGAGATATTTCTTTTAAAATCCTTTGCACCCTCTCTGCTACTTCAAAATCTTTTCCCAAACAATAATAAAAGAGATCATTTGGCAAAGTGGAGTGTCTGTGATGATGTAGCTTCTCTCTCTCTCTCACTCAGGGGGACTGGACGAGGGCCCTGAAAGTCCCTGAGGGATTGTATTTTAAGAGAGGAACACAGAGTAACTTGTAGATGGATGTTCAAACACATGACCCTCAGTGTCATGGAGTGGTAGCTGGAGAAAAACATAGGACTCCTGGTAGTTTGGCTTCCTTCTGCCCTGGCCCATTCCTCTGCAGCTCTTGTGTGCTGAAAACAGGGCTCAACTGAATGCACTTCTGTGTCACAGTTGCATCCTTGCTTTCCATAACAATTAGGTGTGGAGTCCCTAAGTTAGGGTTAAACCTGATTGCCCATCCAATAGCTATATATTCCTGAATCGATTTTGCCAGAAGTCCAAAGAGAGATATTTCTTGAGTACTCAGTGAGAGGCTTTGACCTGTTAACTACCTACAAGCCCCTTCCAGCACAGATTAAATCCAAGGACTATTTATCATTTAGCAGGGGACTGATTTATCTACCTGGGAACCCAGGTCTGAGCTCAAATCATGAAGATGTCTGTCAAGGGCTATTGAACACATTTCATCCATTCCTTCAGAAGCAGGGGATAATTTTTTGACCTGGGTTTCTGAGACATTGGGACAAGAGAGAGAATAAATATTCTCATTCCTGATCATTCCAGGAGAGTGTTTATCTACCCATTCTACAGCTGGGAGTCTTTCCAATCCATATTAAGTTTGTTGCAAAGAGTGTCATTTAAGCCAAGGGAGCCAGGATAAAACTGCTCTAGGAAAAACTGTCCACATACCTTCCATGAGCTGTTAACTGCCTTATTAACAAAAGTTCCAGAATACCTCTTGGGAGGGAAATCTTAGATGTATGAAAGGGAGAAAATGGTATGGACATCCCACAAGGATGCATGTGATCAAGCTGCTTTCACACGTGCTTGTAGGACAGATACGGACAAAGCAAAAGATTACTTAGAGCAGAAGACTGTTTCTCCATCTGTGCTGCTGACCTGTCACGTCTGGAATGGCAGGCAAGTCCCTGCTCTGCTGTGGCCTCTGGGTCTCAAGATGGGCTGGAGGAGACACCAAGATGACCAAGCCAGGAGGAAGGAGGAACCAAGGAGGCTGGAGGAATGGGGCAGCCCCCTCAAATACATGCTTGGTTGGGCTATGCATGCCTCTTCAAATCCATCTTCTCTGGCATCTGGTATTTCTGCAGGCAAGACTCATGGTCAAGATGAGATGTGGTTTGACTTCTGTGACTGTGAAAAGGGCTCTCCATACATATTACTGAATAAAGACAGGACTCTGTTGTTGCCAGTCCCATGGATGAAGCAGTGGGCACTAGTGGGTCTTTCCTAAACCCAGAGGAGGCAATTAGCAAATGGACCATTATTGCAGAATGGCCTCACTGGTTGGGAGGACATGCTGGGTGCTACTTGTATAAGCAATAGAGTAGCAAACAAACAAATAATCTTATTGTTAATACCTATTTCCAGCCTGGAAAATCGTTCATCAGTCTTGTCTGAAATTTCTCATCTCAGTTCTCAAGCTCTCCTGGCTTCCAGTGGTGGCAAGATGGAGCATGCAGCACACAGTAAAAGCGACTGCATGTTTGTGTCCTTCTCAGCTACTCTCAGAAATGTTTAGATGTAGGGTGAGTTCGATTTATGTGCCTTATCTTCCTCAAACCAGATAGAGCACTTCCCTTCCATTACAAACGCTGCTTAATGGATCTCTAACAGCCTTGCTTTCACAACGTCAAATATACAAGAAAATAAGGGGGAGAAGGACGAACTAAACAAACAACTCTTTATTGTTTCCAGGTGTCCCTGATTATGGTTGGAGGAAAAAGTGGAGAAGAAAAAGGGAAGAAAGATAAAACATTGTAATTGGGTCCTTGGCACAAACTCATCATATATAAACATAGCAGACAAAAAAAAAAAAGGTATGTTAAAAGAAATTCTTAACTCCTAAAGATCCCAAGTATTCAAAGGATCTCTGAAAACAGACTTGAAGTTTTGAAGGCCTGTCTGCCTTCTCCAAGTTCTGCAGTCAAGAAACAAATAGCCAAGGTAGTGGTACCCTCCACAGAAGGCTGCTCTCATCATGTAGCAAACCAGTTAGGAGAGGGAGCGTACTGGAGGAGTACATGCCAGCTGGTGAACACCCTCCCCTTCACCCTGAGTACCCGGACCTCACACAAGTCATCCAATATCCTCTCTTTTGGGGTAATACAGTTGTTCTGCTAGCTCAGGTAGTGGAGGCTGCTCATTACACACATTTTTATTGATCTTGTGCTCATTCCTGCACAAAGTTATGCTGAAAACAGGTATAAAGAGTGCAATTTCATTCACTCTAGCATCCTATTATCTAGCCTCTATAACCTGGACTGGTACACAAACCAAAGTGAACCCAACCTCCACACACCCAAGCATATATGATATGAAATGGGCTGGCCCAAATGAGTTGAAAACATTCATTATACTATAACAAAATCTCCTACTATATTTTTTCTGTCTCCTGCCTCCTATACAGTCCTATGTTTTGCTTCTGCTTTTCTTACTTTATAATAGTCACCATTCTTATTCTCTTTTATCTTTTTCTTCACTGACTGACTGTAAAAAACACTCAATTTGACAGCATTCAGTTTTGAAAATCAAGGAGACCATAAATAAGGCTCTAGACAGAGCCAGGATAGTCTCTAACAGAAATTATAACTGTTACAGGGCTGGGCAGCAACTTTTCAATAACACCTTTTGATAGGCAAATACCACTGGATAGGGTGTGATCACAGAGAAGGATGTTTTCAAAAAAGAAAAGTTCAGGTGCTTTTGCTCAAAAGAATTTCATTTCTCTTGAAACGTAGGGGGAAAGTAGGGAAAGAAAACAGAACAAAATATGAAAAGGTGCAAAGAGAGAACTTCATCTGGTCTGATCCAGATCCTTCTGTCCATTTTCCTCACGCTGCAATTTATTTTTAACTTTACCTGTTATCCTGATTCTGGATAGCAAAAGATATTGACAAGCGCAGTGCTGTAGAGGTGAGAGGGGAGAAGGGAAAAGATGAGAAGGGTTCAAAGCAGCTGGTGCAGTCTGGGGCCCAGTTCCCTTAGAATATAAATGAGAATTAAACGCCTAATTCCTGCTGGTGGTTCTAGAACTCCATCGCAGCTTCTTGTTGTAATGCAGAGGAGGAAAGGTTGCAATGGGTCTGTGCTGCTCTAGTGTCTCCTGAGTACATATGCGGAGATTATGTGAATATTTCCTTATTGGGCATCCTTAGCTCTGTGTGCTTCAGGAAAACCTATGTTGTACAAGTAGTCCCATAGTGGTGAAAGCGATGGAAACTGCGCTTTTCTACCCCAAAAGAAAATTGGTTCTCTTCTGGCTCAAACCAGGACATCCTCTCTTTCCTATGGCTTCTCTGGATCTGAGCTGTCTCAGCCTCTCCATAATAGGTTCCTTCATTTATTTAGATTTCTGTCTCCTACTTGTTTCTTTTTAGAAAATGCAAAAAACCCCACAACCCAATAGCTTCTGGGACTCCATCTTCCTGCCACTTTTTTTTTTTTAAATGGGGCATTTTCAAATGGTAAGCAGGAAAAGCACACAGACAGATGATGCTGTCGAGTAAGCTCCATTTTCTTAGAGAAACAAGCTTTAAAAAGTCCTCGTTTATTATGCCTTTTCTACAATATAGGAATTAAAATTGTTACGTTTTGCTCATCCTCGCCAAGAGCTGTTTTCTATGAGGTTAATTTGAGACCTTTCTCCAGGATTCTCAAGATTAATTTACTGTCAGAAACGCTGATCTGCAGCCTTTTCTTAAATCCAGCCTACAGTGCCATCCTCATCATTCCTTTCTGGTTTATTGTGCATCTACAACTCACTGATAACTTTGCTACTTGTCCCATGCCTTGTGTCCATTGCAGAACAAGGGATGCATAGTGCCTGCTTCACAGGATTGACCCTCTCTGAACCGCTCCTGAATGAGATCAGAGGAGAGCCATAATAACCAAAACCAATCCCAAAACCCCTCCTAACAAGTGCTTGAAGATATTGTCAAGTTGTGCAGGAAAGTGGCATTTGCAAAAGAATTTTCTACTTGGCAGCCCGAGATGCTCAGCTTCAGGCGATGTCAGGAGTCACCTGTGTGCACATCTGGGTCTTCATGGCTGCTTGGAAGGATTCATTTTCTATTTAGCAGAAAGTATACAATATTATACTGCAGTAGGTACATTGTACTGTATTATACTGTACACAGTGTTAGGACACTGGCTGATATCATGTCCTCTGTGAGATAGTGAGCACTGCTTGGGGCTCTTCCTTCCCACTATCAGCAAGTCCTGCAGATGGCATAAAATGTCATCAAAGATATGTGGAGATTGTGGTATTTACAGAGTGGAGGAGAGCTCTCTAACATACACAGGACCGGCCATTGCTAAGGGCAGGTTACAGTGTTAGTAGTACCCAAGGAGTAGCAGGTTTGAAGTTTCCCTGCAAGGTGCACCTGCATGATTTTCAATTCCCACGCATGCAGAAGAGATCCACATATACATTCATTTGTCCTTGATGGCTTAATTAATACCTGAACCATTCAACACTCATCTCTTCACTTGTCCTTTTCATCTAAATGTCACCTCCCGAGCCAGTATCTCCTAAGGAGAAATACCAAATGAAGGAATCCTCCCTCCTCTTCTGGGTTAACCACCGTTTTTAAATAATGTTTGCCTATCAGATGCTGCAAGGGGAAGGAACAACCCTAATATGAGATATTAAAAGGGTGAGAGAGAGATGAGACATAGAGGAAGAAAGTGCATGAATGATATGCAGCATAGAGACAGGGAATCTGGTGCAAGGCGAGACCTTGGGATCCTGGGAGATTTTTACTAATGGTCTCTGCAAGTCTTATTATTTCATACATATTCTCATATCTCTGACAAAGATGCTTCATAAATCACTTCCCCTTGTCCCAGGCTGACCCCTTAACCTCTGAGAGATAATGAGGCTCCGTACCTGGCATCTTCTAATGCTGCCAAGATCTATATCAAAGAACATTAATTTTCCATGATAATATCTCTATTTATTAATGCAAATGCCTTTAATTCTTCCCCAGCCTCTGCACAGCAAGCCACCTTTACTTTTATTACTGAGATTTCATTGGAATTAGGTAAATTGACTTAATGTCCCCAGAAGGTGGATGCTACTAGGAGCTGAAGCCTGTGTCCCTCTTGGCGTTGACACCTCCTGGACAGATCAGCTCCCAGGGGCTGGAGTGTTTGCATCTTTTCATAGAGGACAGGAATTAATAATTAATATTTTTTTTGCAACTTTTGCCCCTTTTCTTGGTAATATTTGCCAGCTCTGTGTGAGCAAATTGTGATTTCCCCCTTTCTCCCAACATCATGTGCTGCTCAAAGTGATTTTCCAGGTTGTTTCTGGGGAAAAACCTTGCAGTGCAGGTCAGCTCTTCCTGCAAGCTACCAAATGTGCTGGGCCGTTTTACTTTTCTCAGCACTGGATTAGGGAACTATGTTGATTTATGCTAAATAATAATCTTTTCAAACCATAGGATCCCAGGGAAATAGAAAAAAAGCCTTAAGGTCTCACAAAGAGGCCCAGAGAGAGAGAGGCAGCTCTTTCTATTTAAGAAAACACAGTAGGAGAAAAACTCATTGATCTATAATCTTGCCATTGCAGGATTGTGATCTAATGATCGGGGGGGGGGAAGCTATCACCTTCTGGACCACTACTAATCACTGGCACTTGCCTAAGTGACATGAAATGACAACTCTTTAGTTAGCACACCTGCATGTAGAGCCTCTCCCCAGCCCACTTCTGCCACAGCAGCAATTGCCCCAGTAAAGATCTCCTTCAGGCACACTGGAGAAGGGGTTGTTTGGTACCTCAGTGCAGCAGACACAAGGTGGTATTTCAGCATGGGATTGCTCTGCCACAACCTCACACAATTTTGGTGTATATTTTGCTATAATGAAAAATGGGGCTCTTACAGTCCCATCCTACCATATTCAAGTGGGAAACCATTTTGGGGGTAGTGACTTGTGGCAGGACAGTGAGAATAATCTTTTACCCCAAGGGAAGCTGGGAAAGGGAACATAAACTCCTGCTGCTTGCAGAGAAGGGTGCAGCTGCTGCAGTGGCAGCTTGCCCAGCTCAGAGAAGGGCAGCAGGTTGGGGAGGATGCTTAAGAGCTTCAAAGGAGGCCAAAGAGACAGGAAGCCCTACAGTGTGCAGAGTGTTGCACCAAAGCACCCCTTTATATCCCAGGAAGAACTGAAGGAAACTACCCCAGAGGATATTGTGACAGGAGGCTGCCAGATCCATCACACATCTCTTCTTCAAGCTAGTTCTGGCTATATCCTCAGGCACAGGGGCATGGGGGTTTAGGCTCTATTTGTGCCACATGACCCATCCATAGCATGAAAAAATTCTTTGCCTTCTTCCCCAATTCTCTATCTGTAAGGGAATTTTATAAGCCTTTCCTCCTTGTGTTCTTTGGCTGGTACATTTGCCAGGACAGGCACCTTCTGCTATTATGTTTGTGTACAGAGGGCAGCACCTCATGGTTCAGATCTCAAATTTGGTCTCTATATACAACATCAACATCACTTACTAATAAGTATTAGACATCAGCCTATATGCAGAGAAGAGCAAACACTTCCTTTTTATGAACTGGTATTATTGTCCCATAAGGCAATGGCAGACAAAAGTGGAAAATCTAGGTAAGAAGCTGAATATCTGGACTGAACTCTAATTTATCATATGGTCCGATCTGGCACCTATTCTCCTCATGCTATTCAAGCCTAAGTCTTGTCAACATCAATGGAAGTTCTTTGCAATTATGGAAGGAGGAAAAAAAATAACACACTGTAAGGCTGCAGTTCTATCACCTCTTCCTTTCTTGGCCATCAAATGTTGAAAGAGTGACCTTGTTTTCATTAAGAGGAACACCTTGTGAATGGATACAGGATGTCAGATGGAAACAGAGGCAGACAAAGCAAAGAATTCATTAGACAAAGTTTCAATACTGCAGAGTGAGACATTCATTATTTTACAGCTTGTCCCAGTGAGTTTTAATTGAAGAGACCAAGCAGTTTGTATATAATATAAATGGCCTAATATTGTGTCTTAAAATCACACTAAATATGAAGTCAAAGTTTTCCTAGTTTAAACAACTTTTTTTTTCTATCGCTACACTCCACCACATGGGCAATTCCACCTTGAAAGGCAGAAGAAAGAGCAGTTTGGAGGGTGCAGGACCATGAGGAAAACCTGTCCCTGGGAGACTCCCGGCCCAGTTTTGCAGCCTCTGGAGATTTGCATAATTCAGAACAACCACCAGAGTTTTCAGTGTGTGGATGTACAGAATTAAATCTGCAAACACTTCAGGCTCCCTGACACTGTGAGTTGAGAAAATCATGATGAATAAAGCAGCTCTCTGGAGCACTGAATTGGATTGCAACACAGATGGCAATTTCTAAAGTGTTTGGATTGATGGTCCTCCAAGACCCACCACCAACTCCATCTCCTGCAGGGAGAAGTCCATTGACTAGCAATGAGCTCCTCTGAAGCTAGGACACTTGCATTTGAGAGGCATTAGGGATATTTTAAAGACCTAGGACAATTGATGATGTTATACAAAGTTCTTGTTATGGGATCCAAGAACAGGATTTGTTCCTGTGGAAGGAAAACCTGCAGCAAAACATCTGTGATGCTGTGTGGGCTCACCTGCCCTGAGCACTGCAACCTGCACATTCATCACACTGCTGACTGGAATAGCTTGGACTGATGATAGGGCTCCATGTGCAGGCAGCATCACTTTGCCCAGAGGCCTTGGCATACCAACACCTTTGCAGAGGTGTTTGGGTGTACACTGCATGGGATCAGAGAGTCTGGTCTGTTAAAACAGGCTCACGCTTATCTTAGCCCACACAATTAACTTCAGCAGTCACAAATCCCTGCTGCACACACAGGAGAAGGGAAGCTCCCTGTGTGCCCCGGCTCAGTCATCTGCAAAACACAAATTCAGGACTTAGGAATTGAGTAATATGAATTTCTACAACCTGAATTAAGTGAAGAAGCATCCCATTCATCTGACACGGACTCAACCTAACCACACATCAGGAGCTCTTTGCAGTTAGTAAGGATTTTTTTGGTCCTGGTGACTGAAATTAGAGCAGAGGTCCTGCAGCCCCGTGCCTCCAGGCAGTGGTGTTTACTTGTGGAGAGCTGCTGAGTGAGGAGGCACACACAGGCAGGGGATCCAGGAACATTTTGTCAAAGAAACGCATAAAGGAAGCATCATTTTAGGCTGATTCACCTCTGTGTACGTGTGTGGGAGGGTGCATCTAAATCTGTGTATGCATATGTGTGTCTGTGTGTTTGACTTGACTGAATGAATCACCCTACCTGCTACAGTGTAAAACAGCAAACATTAGTAAAACTGATAATAAGCCTAGTGGTGGTGATTCAACCAAAGCTAGCACATCTGTCACTGAGCAACAGACTGCCAGGGTTTTCATCAAGGGAAATACAATTGAATAATAATGTAGTAAAGGTAAAGCAGCTTCAACAGAGCTTTCTGCCAAATTAAATACAAGGTACACTAAAGGAAAAAAAAAGGCAATACAAATACATAACCTAACCCCTCTTGAATACAAATCCCTTCGTAATGGGTACTTGATAGCTAAAAACACATCACATCTGTAGTCTGAGCAGCTTGTTCAGGAGGTGGGGGGGTGGATGTGGGTGGATGGGTGAGTGGTGAGGATGCTGACAAGTGACCAGCTCTGGGAACATGAAATCTTCCCTGTGCCAACAGCCGAATAAGGAATTGAAGGGGAGGAGAAGATGGGCTTTTTGACTGTTATTTTGAGGCCTGATTCTCTAGTGCCATCTGGTCATTTGGCAATGCAGAGGAGCCATAACCCCATCCAAAGCGGTCTCAGAGGGATTTCCCTATGATGGAAAATCCTTTGGTGGCAAAGGGCTTCTGCAGTGCTTGCAGGAGACTAACCAGGAGAGAAAAGACAACATTGCTGGAGTTGCTCCACTCTGCACAAGCCCAGGCTCCTGGACTACCTTCCTGCAGCCACCAGCAGCCAGACTGGTTGCGGGCAGCCCTGATCACAGTCTGTCCTGGCCAGTGCCTGCTGCAGGGACCAAATACCCACATGCAAAAATTGTCCTGAGATATTTAATGCCTCTCCTCCTCCCCTCAGCTCATACCCAAAAGTCAGATGGGTGAGAAATTTGCCCCTTAGTGTTTTACAGTAGCCCTGCAACAGAAATTATTTTCATAGATAGCATCAGAGAGGCCATCTGTAGCCTGCAAGGTGATGGAAAATAGATATCTCACTGGTATGATGGCTCTATATGGAGCTCTTCCATTCTAGAGGTTAAATCCTAGGGGATTTTTTTCTGTTAACTTGTATGGACAGGTCATGGGTCCCTTCCTGGTCATGGCTCCCTTCCTGGTCATGGGTATAACAACTGCTTGAATAAACTCCCAGAAAATTTACAGGAATGAGCCACCAAAGAGAGACCTGCCAGGCATCTTAGGGGTGTGTTATGGTGGTGATGCCACTTCTCCCAGGGGCTGTGAGCCAGCCTGCTTTCCATATCACCACATCCTTTGATATTGCTCTGGTTGTACAGGGAGCCTTTAACGGGGGTGTCATTGTAAGTGACCCTGACTCACTTTTGCCAGAGTGTAAATAAGTATAATGGACCATCAATCTGTTGGCTACAAACCAAGCATCTTCATAAAGAAAAGAAAAAAGAGGAAGGGAAGAAGGGAGGCTTATGGTGTCAACACTTTTCTCTCTGCAGAGAAGCTGTTTTGGGGCATTTAATTTTCAACATCCCATTTCTTTACATTTTCTATTTCTGTTGTATATGCAGCAGTTTTCTTCTATTCAGTTTCTGTTCTCATTTACCTTTTTCTTTTTCTTTTTTAACCAGAGGGGCATTTAAAAAAAAAACCCAACACCTTTTAAGCATTTGTGTTTAGCATTCGCTTGGCTTTTGAAACCACTGCAGGGCTGGAGATAAAAACACACACAAATATTCAGACCCCTTCTGGCTGGAGCAGGAGGTGAAATAAACCCTTTGGACTATTTCGAGACGAGACAGATTTGCAAAAGCTACAACACAAAACCCACGACAATCAACACAGCGACAGTTCTGCCAAGCTGAAGGGAAGCCCTGCTGCAAATCTCGGTTTAAAACACCCGTCTGCAATCGCCTCTCCCAGCACATAAACAGCCCTGCTGAGCAGTTCCAGCTGAGTCACCATTGCAGGCCAGTCGATTCCTCCTCTCCCTCCCCTGCTTCTCCCCCTTCCCACCGCCTCTTAGCAGAAAGCAAAGAGATCAATGCCTTCTGCCCAGGCTACGGAACGTGCTGCAAATATTCAGGCTAATGAATACCCTGTGTTGGAGGGACATGGGAGATGGTAACACTCACCATGTTAGCACAGCTAGTTAGGGGTGAGGTTCTTTTATCCCCTACTAAGGTGAATGATAAATAGCACTGAGTCCTACAGAGGTGATCAGGCTGTGAAAGGTGCCATGGCAATTTGCTCAGGGTGGGCAGGATGGCACAAAGGTCCCCGAGACCACCCACACCAAAAGAGCAAACTCACTGAAAGGTGAGGCAAAGGATCAAAAGAGAGCACTGATACTTTTCAGAGGTGTCACAGCACTGGGTACACCCACGAGGAGCCTGCCAGTCATATTTTGAATGTCTCCTTTGCTGGAGACATTCAAACCCTGCCTGGATGCATTCCTGTGTGATGGACTCTAGGTGACCCTGCTCTGGCAGGGGGGTTGGACTGGATGAGCTTTCGAGGTCCCTTCCAACCCCTAGGATTCTGTGATTCTGTGATTTACAAGTTGCCATGCAGTAACATCTCACACACACAATTACTCTTTACCCCTGGTGCTGAGTCCACCTGCAGCAAACCACTCTGCTGCTCCGGATGGGAAGGGGCTGTGCTCCCTTCTCACCAGACCCCTGCCACCCCTCCCCTTCCCCACCTGCAGCCCAGGAATCTATTGCTCCAGAGTGCCAGGTCCTAACACACCTCCCCTGTGTTCATCTAAAACCAATAACACTAAAGAAGGAGGTTTGGAACAATTCAATACAGTTCCTGAGCCAGCAAACATTGGGCTTGCAGGACTCACAGTGTTGGGTAAGGTCATCAGGACACAGTGTCTGGTTTTCTGCCTCAGGCAGTGGCCTACATCTGACACTTCAGAAGAAAGTGAAAATAAACTCATAATGCACTTAAGTCAGCTCCGTGATGCTGTACTTGAGTTGGGAAGATCTGTCTCTGGTAATATCCCTGCAAGAATCACAGCTGGAGGAAAGCAAACCTGGGGCGAAAGCAGCCAGTGTCTCCTTTCTGAGGCTGTGCAGCACCAAACTGCATCATCCACCTGCACGAAGCTCTGAGAAGTTTGCAGAGAATGACTTACCCCCCCACCCATCATGGAGACCAAAAATCATTTAAGCAATGTTGTCTTAAAATCTTTGATGTTCACTGCTGTGTCTGTGTATAAAAAAAACTTTACAGAAGAAAACGTCATTGTTGTTGCTTTTGCTTCTTCCAGTTCTTTTAGTTGGATAATTTCCCAAAGAAAATATTTCAGACTAAAATGGGTGATTAAAGAGAAATAAAAAAGCCTACAGGTGTTTTAAGAAGTAGCTGAAACAATATTCTTATTATAAAAGACTGAAAAAAACTATAAGAAAAGGAAGGAGAATTAGTGATAATAGCTGTGGTTCCCCTCCCCATCCTAAATTGAATTGTTCTCAGGAAGTCTTTAGTTTGAAAATACTGGACTATCCTCATCCCGTGCCTTCAAGCATCAGCTGCTGAGTCCTCACCTGCCATTGAGAGGTTACTTGGGATTCAAACCCCCAAGTTTTTGCCTTTCTCTACCATAAGTGATTTTCTGCTCAGTAAGTGAACTGCCACTGTCTGGCTTATGCTACCAAGACTAAAATCACCTTCCAAAATCAGCTAAGTAGAGCCACCGAGCCCTAGGCTGGATTTGAACCAGGTTTCTGGTAGAGAAAGGTAAGTAGAAAACGGATGCAGTTTGGAGAAAAATGGCAGCATCTTGTCTCTGGTTTAGAGCAAGATGATTTGCCATGAAATATTACTGCTTTAAGACACATCATTGCATCATTCCGAGTGCTTTCAGACTATTGGCTTCACCCATTTATTTTCACACACGGATCAGACTGTAAACCTCCTGGAGAAATAAAAAAGAGAGGGGGGGAAGAAAAAGTCTATTTTCCTATCAATTTCTGCAGATAGATTTTACCTCCTTTTTTCTCAAGGAAATTATAAAGATCCACTTGAGCAATTCCCCGACTTCTACAGACAGACATCTAGGGTACATCTAGGTGCAGATGTGAGCAAAAGACAACACTGATGGCTCTTATTGTGTCACATTTTGTAGTAACCTGGTATTTTCAAGTCAAAGTGTCACAAGATTTTCTGACTCTCTTTTGCAAAAATAATTCAGAGCAAAATTCTAACCCTCCTCAGGGAGGGGGAAAACCTAAACAAATGTAGCTCCTAAATTCTCAAAAGTGAGTGTGCCAAATAAAAGGAATCTGCTGTTATTTTCTTTGGTACATTTCATGGTTTTGATGTTTCACACCACAATGTTCATAAGCTCAGGACTAGCAGTGTTGCAGGAAGGATGTGTCATTGTCAGCCCAGACAAGCAGCCTTGCTTTGGACCATATCCTGGCCCTTTCCCTACTTCAGCAGGATCCAAAACTTCACCATCGTTCCCCCTCAGACAGGTCTTAAGCCACTGCTGGGCAATCACTACAACTCAGGGATCTGATCCCTGCTGCAAATCCAGTTTTTCACAGCCTGCTGGTGGTTTTTCACAGCAGCACGAGGGCTCTGCTGCTGTGTCTTACACACCCCTAGTCCATTTTAAATATTAACTAATAAAAATACATATGCGTAAAGAGTACATCTATAAAAAAAGCAAATGCGTAAGTCAGTGTATTAATTATTATTTCATTACTAGCAGCCACATCTCTAACAGAATAACTAAGAGCAGAATTTTCTCCTGACTTTGTCAGTAGTATTTTAATAACGAGAAGCAATTACTTGCAGGACAGATGCATTCTTGAGCTAATCATTTGAGAAATAATTTTATGTATACACAAATAACTCATGATTTCACTCAGGGTCTTTCAAGCAATGTACTTGGCAAAACACACGTGTTTGAGGAACAGCAGCTCAGCTAGCACATAAATACACACAGTTTGTGCTTATACAAAGACATGGCAGCACTAACATCCTTTTTCTTTCCTAGGGAAGCTTTGAACTGGGGTTATTCTTTGAAAAGGGCTTTCCACTTTCTTTGTCACCATAAGAAAATAACATGTAAAATAAGTATGGTCTTGAGTAGGTTTTGAAATCAACTCACAATTTTCATTTTGAAGAGCAGCCACCTCCGACTGCGTGTGCGTGGGGGGGTTGTGACTGAGGCACACAAGGACTTGGGTGACATGAGGACGATTTTTGTTCTGCTGCAAAGCTGATGAGACTTCATGTCACCACAGTGCTCTACACATTGCTGCTACTTGTTCAAAGGGCTGAGGATGCACATTCCCAGCACCTTGAAGAAGTTGTATTTTTTCAGTGCCAGCATGCTGGCTGGAGCCAAAGCTTTCATCTCTTTGCTGCTGCTACCTGTGATCACAAGCCCATGTTAGCAAAGGTATCTTAGAGCATGTCACAAGCACAACTCTATCGCCTTGTGTAGCTATGCCTTTCATCTCCCTCGTTTACTTGAGGTTTTAAGTTGTGGGAATGTGCAATATTTAGCACAGAAGTGGTCTGATCCCAATGTCAAGTACTGTAAATGATAACACACACATTCATTCCCATACTCACATCCACATATGTGGCTTTATGCTATCACCTAATTTTGCAGGACTAGTTCCATCCGTTTCTGATCTTTTGAATAAGTTATTTCAGAATTGTCAAGTAGGTTATTTCTCACCTCTTTCTCCGAATCAAAATTACTTGGGTGGGAGAGTGAATTATATAGAAAATTGTCTTTTTATATCTGACTTAAGAAAAAAAGTTGAGATTTTTATATTTCTCATTGAATTAAAATTTTAGAGATGATTTGTTACTTAAAATAATTTCAACTGTGTTACACTACATTTTAACAGGAAAATGATCCCTCGAAGCTGCATAATATATTACAAAACACTGGCCACAGACATTTGTATTTATTATAGTGTGAACTGGCATAATAAATGCAGTTGGCACTTTTTACATTATCAAAATAGTGAAGTGATATCAAAACACAATCTAAATGATTTGTTTCAACTATTCCCAGCTGGAACTATCATTGAAACAGACTCCCAGCAAAACACTTTGGTTTTGACAAAACCACAGCTTTTGGAACACATACTATTTTCTCAAGATGTTTTTGGTGTCTTCCACTCTACCTCTAATATTGGCCACTCTACCTCTAATATTGGCCATGGTCTGAGCTCTGATTAAAAGACAATTGGGTCAAATTCTGTAGATATTTTTAGTTCCTTCTGGAGATGGACTTTTTACAAGGATAGGACAGGGAGAATGGGTTCAAACTGAAAGAGAGGAGGTTTAGATTAGATCTTAGGAAGAAATTCTTTGGTGTGAGGGTGGTGAGACCCTGACCTAGGTTGCCCAGAGAAGCTGTGGATGCCCCTCCCTGGCAGTGTTCAAGGCCAGGTTGGATGGGGCTTGCTTTGATTACACACAAGAGCAGAGGGGCTATTCACTTCCCACCCCCTCTACAGCATCTCTGTTAAACACAGGGACACCAGCAGAATCCAGAAGGTAAAAAAAAAATAAAATCAGTAGTATCCACACTCTTAAAGGCTACAGATTGCTGTCAATGACTTTCAGGCAGCCTGTCCCTGTGCCCCCAATGCTGTTTGTGTTGAGCCAGGGCCAGCAGGGAGCTATCAGGAGAAAATGGCCTTTGTAGTAAAACCCTCTCAATATTTGCTACTAAAGCCTCATCTGCAGACCTGAAGTGAGAGGCCTGTGGATAAAAAGAGTGAGCACAAACATCCATTTGCCTGTACCCATGAAGGAGTCAGCAGCAAGGAGTCAGTGAAAGCCACTTGTCACTTCTGTTATAGACCTTCGACCTCGGGTGCCACCCTGCATGTGGCAGAGACAGAGTTCTGGCTGGCTGCAGATCACACTGCTGAGACAACAACCCCCCTGCTTCTGCATCCAACGCAGGACCTACCTGCACCACACCTTCAGTTTTCCTCTGGAGTACTTGTCCCCCCCTCCCCATCACTGTTTTGCCCCATGGCTGCCCAGCACAGGGCACCAACCATGGGTGATGCACAGCAGCTGCTCTGCAGGGCCAGCAGAGCCCCCTACATCCCCTCTATGGCACAAGCTACCTCCACACTGCCTCGAGGAGAGAGCCAACACCGTTCTCCTGGCCAAAGGGAGGAGACCACAGAGTGTTTTATGGCTCTCTTACAACCCTCATCTGGCAGAAGTGGCCTTTTACCCCAGGCTATAGCAGCTCTCAGATTTAGACAGAGCGGTCTGTGAGTTCAGTCCCCAGCACTGATGACTCACGCGGGGCCATGGCATTATAAATCCTGGTGAACTTTTGAACGCAGAGCTGTTTGTAAACTGCAGAGCAGCTCAGCTGCCCTGGGCCTCTCACCAGGAGCACGGCATCACCAGGGCTGAAGAAGTCCTTGGAAACCTGGGATGCGCTGCCTGTACACCTCCCTCCCACATTCCTCCTGTAGCAACACCAGCTGATGCTTTACCCTGTACACAAACCAGAGCCAATTCTTTGGCTTGCTCACTGCTACCTGCACCATTGTCCCTGAGATGGAGCCTACGACAAACACACAGCAAATCCAAACATCACACGTGAGCGAGGACAGCCAAGACACCATAGAAGAATATCAAAGAGTGCAGCAAAGGAGTGAAAAAAAGGAGGAGAAAGAGAGAAGACTGGAAATGAATGTTTCTCTTGTCTCAGTGTCCCCATGGTGATGTGAAAAGTCATTAAACACCTCAACAGACTTGCACAGCAGAGTAAAGGGGACCAGCTAATAGGACAAAGGCACTGGCACTTTATCTCTTGCCTCTCTTTGGATGCAGAGCAATGAAGGTTACACATTCTCATGGCATCCTCCTGTGTTTTTAATATTCTCCTATCAGCAAGATAAAATGCTCCTCACTCCTTTCCTGCAAAATTTCTTATTGGAAGAAAAATAAATAAAAAAAGCCTTGCTCTCACTGCATGGGGAATTTCAGAGCCGGAGTTGTTGGGTTTTTTTCCTCCCTCCCCCCCTATTTGAGAGGACTGGTTGCAAAACAAACTGTTTCACTGCATGCGCTTGGCCTGGACTCCCTGGAAAAAGCACTCAGAAGAGGAGCAAGGCTTGACAAGAGAAAATCTCTGAAAACCTGCAAAATGATTCACTCCAGGGCCTTCTGAGAACAGCAGTGGGGGAAAGGACCAGAGGAGTAGGGAGTGGAATTAAGCAGAAAAAGGCTTCTCTGTAGAAAGTTGCTGTTGTAAATAATGACAATAATGTTTACATTTTTATTAAATTGATTAAGAGCAATCACATGTGAAACTTCACTGTGCTACATCCTGTGCAAAACTCACTCAGAATCTAAACAGAACAATAGCCCATTTTAGTAAAAGAAACAAGCAAATACCCACTGAGAGGGAAGTCTCCTGTTGGGAACTTGACAGTAACAGCTGGAGGACCTGAGTCCAGCAGCAGAGACCTCTAACATCAGGATCTGCACACTTCTTTCTGTGAGAGAAAATGGATATAAACCTACCCCAAATTCTTTCAGAAAGATAATATAATGTCATTTCCCCCTGAAATACTCCAGAGAAGACATACACATACAGACATACATACAGGTAATTCCCAGTCCACCATGTATCCTTACTTTTTGCTTATAAATCTCCTACATAAGCTACTATTCTCTTAATGCAGATTTTTTTGACAGTTCCTTCTTGTTTTCTCCATTTGTATCAGCAGAAAGCTTCCTCTAACATTGTTTTTGGTGAGTGGACCTTTGAATGACAGGGGAATATATTTTCCTTGCTATACTAAACAAAGCAGGTTTGATTGGAGCAAGTTGTGCAAAGGTTACCTGCAGATGATTAAGGAAGCTGGCATCACTTTTAGGACTTTTTCCCCTTGAAAGTGGGGTTCATCCCAAGTATAAAACCATGAATATTTTACCCCCAAGTGCAGGTGCTGCTGAAAGCACTTCAGTATTCATTTCTCTCCCTGTCCTTGAGTATGGAAATGAATGTCCAGCTGGGATGACTGGCCAGCAAGCAAGGTTCAAGGACAACCCTGCTCCAGAGCTGCCACCTGCTCACCTGCCTGTTCTGCAACACAACTGAGCACTGCTGCCTTCCCGGAACAGGAAAGACCCACGAAGTGGATATTCCAAACCTCATTCTCTCCCACTATTTGTTTTAATGCTGCTTTTTAAGCCAATTTTGTCAGCAGAGATAGTTTTCTCTCTAAGGATGTACATCAGCTCTGCCTTCAATGCAAGCGTCCCTCAGCTGCCTGGGGAAGCTGACTCCGAGCGAGTTCTGCTTCCATTCCCTACCAAGGACAACGGAGGTTTAGAAGATGCTGATGGTCCTTGACCAGCAGTATTAAGACACTAAATTACACTGACATGGCCCATAAATCGCTAAATGAGGGACTCCCAGACAGCGATGTAGCGTGAGCCGAATGACTACGAGGACTGCCCGTTTGCTGGGGCACAGGCTGGAAAACTCAGCAGACAACTGATGCACCAAGTGCCTTGCATGGCCCCGAGCCATCCTTGCTCCAGAAGAAAGCACTCTTTATCACAGGGCTTTGTCACCGCTGTGGGAATGTCCAAGTCGTGCAGGAATTAAGAGGCTTCGTTCTATTTTCACAGTAATGCTGGTTGTTATTTACATACGTTGGGTAAAGGACAACTCTCCGGGTAGATACAGACAGAGACAGTCTCCACCTCTAAAAATAGAATGAAATGATTATTTCTAAAGAGGGGGGAAAGCCTTTAATCTCCTTAAGATTGTGCCACCTGCCCACCAGCAGGCAGGAAAACATTATTTGGATATGTATAAATCCAAATAAAATAGAAATAAGTTGATAAAAGACCTGAGGCAGCATGGGTAACATTTCCCAGCATGAAAGGAGATGGGAACATGGACTTAACTTCCAGAAGGATACCATCTGGGTCTTGCAGTTGAAGATGAGACAGAGCCCACTTTGGCTAAAACCTCAGGACTAAATTGAAAGCAACAGAGTTCAAAGCTCAAACAGCTATAATGTGAGCTAAGAAACAAGCTGTTCTAGCTGGGAGTTACCCATAATTTCTGGGATTGTGTGAATAATAGGCCACTGACTGACCTCTATGAATTTCTTCCTTAATTGATATCAGCAAAGTGAAAACTAAATGTTAAGGTGACACGGACAAGCAGGCTCTGCTCGCTGTACAAGCATGCAGTGCTCAGAGGGGCACGCTCAGGAACATTTTCTCTTCAAGGAAATGAACTTTTTCTAAAGTTACTTTCAAATAAAGGAAAGCACAGTGTCTCTCCTCCTTTCAGTAAAATATCAGGGTCTTCTCTTTTGATGCTGGAATAAGGCAATAGAGGGTTTCTACTATCCCAGGGGTTTAAGGCATCTATAGGTGATCAGATGGCTGGGAGTTTCAGTGATGGGATGGTACGAGGTGAATATAAAACACTACTTATACCCAATAGTTCAATAATACTTCACATGATGCACATCACTTCACCTTCTACTTCTGTCTACTAAGAAACAAGTGAAACTTTTTTTTAGAATTTATTTGCTTTCTGTCATGGCTAGAGAATACCCTGGAGAGATAAAAGACAAATTTTGCTTTAAATGGCCTGCCGCATCTCGTTACTACTTATAATAGTTACACCTCCCAGGACCTGCTCAGGCTGGAATTGAGACTTTTTTTAAATAAAACCAATGTTATAAAGCAATATTAATAATAACACTCGGAACATTAAGACATAAGGAAGGGGGATGGGAGAAGACCCTAAGAAGATGAGCGAGACCCTAAGAAGATGAGTGAGACCCTAAGAAGATGAGTGAGACCCTAAGCAATCATGCTTGCATCCTCCCTGTCAGGCTTTCAGATGAAGTTTCTATACTTTGCCTGCATTTTAGTCTGGTAAATGATCCTTTGACAACAAACATTAAGTGTGAGGGGGGAAGAAGAAATCTCAATGACAGTAAAGTTGTGCTTCCTCCATCCCAGATATGTAAAATTCAGATTATTTCTACTGCTTTCTTACAGGGAGTTGTTTTGTTTCATAGTGTTTAAACTGAAGCAGATAACTTCCCTCCCCTCCTCTCCCCCCAGCCAAGATTGAAAATGGTATGGGAAAGATGTCCAGATAGCTGATATAGTCTGGCATCATTTACTCTGGATACAGAGTATGAGGAAGAATAAAAATGCAGACTCAACAGTTTCAGAAAAGTACCAGCACAGCAAGAAAGGCAGGCGGACAGATTGCTTGGATAGACTCCTTTTTAGTAACAAGATCTATAGCAGTACAGGTTTTGTTTGTTGTGTGGTTTTAAGAAGGATGTATTTTTGCTACAGGATTAAATAAAAAGGAATATTTTCCTTTCCCTAATTCTCCCTTCCCCTCTGTCTGTGGAGGTTTGTGTTAGGCTCGAGTAGAAGGAGAAAGATTATTTTTATGCTCCAATTTCAGAAAGCAGCTTTCAGTTTGAAAACAGCTGCTAATAACTTCAAGACCTGCGTGGGAAGAAGATTTTTGCTGTGGGAAGAGGGAGCTGATTTGAGTCTCAAACTGCTGGCTCTGTTTTACCCACTAGGCAACCCTGAATAATTCTTAATATGAGTGTTTACCTTTCTCCATTTACAAAACCCAGAAGATGATCAGATCACCTATTTTCACTGCTGTTTCTTCATAAGGCCATCAATTGCTGTGCTGGATTGCAGCTGCTCTGCCTAGCCTGGCTTCACACTTCTTGGCAGCAATAACCCCAGACTTCTGAAATGCCAAGCTTCTTATCCAGAGCAAATGTCAAAAAACACCTGCTCAGGGTGGATGTGTCCTCCTGCCACGTCCTGGGCCAGGTTGTGTCACCCACAGACATTGCACATCTCTCCTTTTCTTTATTCATGGGAACACCTAGCCTTGCTACAAGTCCAGATGTCTGGTAGCCTGACCCAGACACCATGTTCTTCTTTCTTTCCTACCCATGTGTTGAAGCATTCCAGGATTTTACATGGAAACAAGGAGACTGGAGCCATCTCATAAATCCTCAGCTTTAAAGACATTTTGACACTGCAGCACCCAGCTCCTCTCACTATGAAAACCACAAAATTCTTTTTTATTCTCCCATTTATTCTTATTTACTCGCTGTTTAATTCTCATTTCTCCCATTTCAGCTGCACGCCCACCATAAAGGATTTAGGATTGCTTGGTGATGGGGTAGATAGAAGGAAGACAAGGGAAAGAAAAAGGCGACAGCATAATCAGTCATACATTGCTGTGCATGACTGGGTATGAAGCAGAAAGTAGTTGTCCTGAGTTGCCAGTGAGAATGCCTGCAGTCACTGCATTCAGCCTGCCCTTCAAGTACAATACACCAGAGCAGAATATTTCATCTTTCAAGACCATGGACAACACGCGTGATTTCAAATAGAAACTGTCCTTCCTTTTACACATCCCTCATAATAATCTGATTTATCCCAGACAGCTTCTTCCATAGGTTGTATCTCATGCTGACTCTCACATTCTCTTTTGAAGGCAAAATATCATATTGCACTTGTTATGAAATATTCCTTTGATCTAAGGGAAATCATAAGCAATTTGTGTGTGACATTTACTAACTAATGGCTGAGAGAATAGTACTCCTAGAAAAACACTATTTTCCAGTAGTTTCAATATACTGAATAATGCTATGCCAGAGATGATTCATCTGAAAAAGGTAACCATTTCAGCATGAGCAATATTAATAATAACACATTATACCTCGTGCTTCTCAAGCAGACAGATCCTAAAGCCCACTGCAAACCTTGTATATAAGGACACTTCTGTCATTCAGTGAATTGCAGGCACCTGGGAGTAAAACAGGAACCCCATTTCTGTACCAGCCACCATACATGGCATGCAACAAAAGGGAAAGTGCGTTTTGGGTTGAAATTCTAGGAGAAGTAGGAGAAATGAATAAAACAAATAGCCCAAGCTGAAATCTGACATTGAGTACGATGCTCCCACTGCCTTAAGAAAAGTGTATTGGATCATTAATCGTCCAGAGTGGTCAGTGTAGGGTCTGTCAAGGCAGAGAAGAAACAGAGCTGAGCAGTGATTAATGCAAAGAGAATTTTCTATTGAAGCCTCTGGACACAGACTGTCCTTGCACTCCTGGCTCCCAGGATGGCTACCACAGCCTGACACGAGTGAGGCACCAGAGCTCCCTATGCCCTTGGCTTGGATTCTCCAGCCACAGAAGTCTCAAAACCACCTTACAACAGTCAGCATCTCACCTGCGAGGGGATGTGTTAACCCCTATCATACAGTCACACACAAAACACAGAACCCCTATTTCCTCCTGCCCTGCCTGCAGTCCCCTTTGTGGTCCTCTCCTAAATGCTGACCTGGCTCACCCTTGCTCCTAGAGCTGACATCTGGGGGGGTCTGCAGGAAATATAAACAGTGTAATTTTTAATTCTCACTTGCTTAAAATTTAAGTTGTATTTATATTCCCTAGTGACATCATTATGTGCATACAAGACATTTCAAGGTCCCCAGCAACTCTATACTATAGTACCAAAACAACCCATAAAAATCTGTTGAAATTTATTTGAGAGAACACGTGAATGTATTAATCTATCATGTAGAGATAGAAATATGGACACAATCCTTGCCTACAGTAATGATTTAAGCTTTGATTCAGCAAAATGCTTAATCAGACACTTAACACTCACGAGCACTAATGCACTTCCTTTGGGGCTTGGCTACACAACAGAGAAATTCTTCCTCCTTTTCCTTTCCACCCCAAACTTTGCAAAGCCAAACATCCTGTGCTCCCATGCTTGTAATCCTGAATTCAGCAGCTGCTTTTTCACTAATTGGATGAACCATCCCAGAGGTGGATTCAGTTCATTTTGGAATAAGATGGTGCAGACAGCTGAATTCCCACCACTTCCATAGGCATCCAGCATTTAGACAGCATCCAAAGTCCTCCCTCCTTTCCAGAGTGTTCTCCATAACACTGGGGCTGTGTCAAGTAGATGTTACCTCTGTGCTATATGGATATGGTCATAGCCCATGTCACTGTTTTCTGAGGGAATATACCCAGAGATCTTTCTTGCTCTTACAGGGTTGCAGAAGAATGCAATATTCATGCTCTGTGGACCATGGTGAGGCATCAGTTTAGGTGACAGTTCAGGACTTGGAAAGGTGAGTTGAAGTTTATGCGCTGGGCAAGTCCCTTCATCTGCCTTACCCTGTGCAATGAGGCAAGAGCAACCACTCCTCTCATGTGGCTTTTAGAAAAATATATAAAAAAGAAAGTTCATTAGTTGCACAGTGAATTAATCATATCTTTGAAGATGTACAACCCCAAGCACAATGAGATCTACACTCAGCTATGATCTTCAGCTGCTAACATAGATGCTGATCCCTAGCAAACATCTGATCCCACATGTTTATCCAACCCTGACACCAGAACAACCCACAGACAAGCCCTTTTTCAGGTACAAGATAGTTTCAAAAAGCTGTCAGGCTGGTTTTGCCCCACACCCACAAAGTTCACTCCAAAATCTTGTTTGCTTTTGGTTCTCTAATAGGAACCCAGAGTTTATTTTCCCACTCCATACCCCACGGGGGGCAGTTTGCTTTGCATGCTCAGCCTTGCTTCCCTTCTATGGGCTGCTCTCCCCTCCAAGGAGTTGTTCAGCTGAACGTGTGTTGTAGTTCTACTTTTGTATGTTAATTGATACACTTTTTAATTTTATTTTTGCATATTATTTGAATTTGTTTCATTGTAAATGAGATTCTAAAGAGCCCCTCTAAACAATTCCTGCTTGCCAGCAGATCCCTCAAACAAGCAAAATCTCCTTCAGAGGAAATGCTGATGAAATTCAGCCCTGCTTCTGAATCACTGATGCAATGCAAAAATCCCACCTTTAAGAACCAAGAAGGGAGGGGGGAACCTCCATTAATATAAATGCCTAATTTCCACTGACATTTACAGGGGTGATGATAGCTTCATGGAAGCAAAATACAACCCAAAGGATTATACTTAAAATATCCGCACAGCCCCACCTGATGTTTTCTAATGCTTAAACATTTCTAAAAGGCAGTTTCCTTAATACTAAAAATGAACTCAGGGGAAGTGGGAAATTATTCAAAAAGATTTGTTTTCAAAGTTATTTCTGTGTAAGAAGAATGCTAAAATACACAGGATTAATTGTTCTATCCAAAGTACTGCTTTATATTATCACCTGCCAGTCTTCACTTTTCCAAATGTATTAAATAAACTTGGGATTTGTAAAAACTAAGTACAAGATCTGTTGAAATTAAAATTCTACATTGTTAATTTCAAGCTCAATAACAAAAATAAAATTAACTGTTTCAAGAGCCATCACTCATACAAAATAGCCTTGGATTGAAGCACATAGAGTCAGGTCTATGGTATGGTGTAAGCTGTATGCCAGGCTGGAATAAACAGCCAGCCTTCTGTGGAAGGGCAAAGATAGTGCCTAGCCACAATTCACCTCTGGGAAAACTCCTCATAATGGATACACACTTGATATGTGATGAAATTCCAGCTGGGAGTGAGATGACAGATTAGTTAAATCTGAGTAAGGGAATGGGGGAGAAAATTGCTCAGAAAGAAAGCTGAATTGGAAATCTTCCTATCAGACTCATGATATTAAACATGTAAAAGGATGAAGCTTCCCTCAAAACATGTCCTTCACTTCCTTAATGGATCCTGTGCACTCTGCAGGGAGCAGCAGTAGAGGCAAGCTCTAGCCAAGAGCACTGCCTTCCAGCAGACCTAGCAAAGGCACTGATCTACTCTGACAAGTACTAAAATAAAAACAGGGAAAGAACAAACTTTGCAATTAACAGTTATTTTTCCTTCTCTTCTCTGCTGTGTCTTCCCCTTGCATTGCTGGATTCAAGCTCTCAGACAATGGGGATGAGGAAATTGTCATCAGTGCTAGTCCTTACCCTTAGTTTTCTGCTTTAATTTTATTGTAAAGTTCAGTGAAAATGAAAGTCAGTGGAGCTTGAAGGAGATGAGGTTAAACTAGAAAATGTTTTGAAATCTAAGAAACAAGAACTTGTCTGGGTACCACAGTGTTTTATCAGCTTCATATACCAAGTCCTCCATGAAGCCAGCTGAACTGTCACTTCATTCTAGCTTAAGGCCCCCCATATAGCCCAATGCTTTGACTCCCAGTAAGACAGGTGCTAAAGAGAAACTTAAAATACTCTATACAGGTGCTAGATGCAGTAAATTCAAGAAAAGAACAATTGGTTGAACGATTATTGAACTCAATTTGTGTCTGAAAGCAGATTTTTCAATAAGCCAGAGGGTTTGGCTTGCTTCTCTGCAGTGAGCCACAGTAAATCAGAACCTGGGAGCAGCTCTGCAGTGGCAGGTCAGGCTGGGCTTCAGTCTGTGGGTGAAGAACTTGGGTCCTCTTGGTGCTTGTTGATGGGCTACATTGTTTGCAGATGCAATTAGACTTTACTGCATGACAGTCTGTTGGCAGCCAGCTTAGTCCTATAAATCTGATTTAAATCTTTAGCTCCATGTACCATTTGCAGGTCTTGCTCTCTCAGATGGAAGAGTAACTTGAATGATTTCCAGCACCCATCTCATTAAGAGGTAACTGACTTTTCCTCAGTCATTTTTCCTTGATCTCCTTTTTCTTTTATTCCATTTGTAAAAATATTATGGTTGGACAGACTCGGATTTGCAACATCTCAAAACTAGCTGCAAAGGACAAAGTAGTGAGCATAGATCTTGTATTCTGCAGGCCCATATTTTCTCTGTATAAATATTGGATTATCACAGTAAAAGGATTCCCTGAGATTCAGCAGTCATACTGACTAGAGCTGAGGGCAGAAAAAGGGATGACAAAACCAGGAGTGAAAACTCTTCTGGAGCTGTGCTCTGTAACTGAAGTTCCTTCCCCTCAGAGGCAGCTGCTCCAATAGATCTCCTTTGTTTTTCCCCTCCGAGATCAATAGGTAAGCTTTAACTAGGTCACAAATGAGATACCTGGAAAAGAAAACTGCATTCTAAGGAATATTTTCTCCTCAGCAAATAATTGGCAATTTCTTTGCCAAAGAACCTGAAGAGGAAAAGAAACAGCATCACAGGTTGATCAGTCATTTTGACTGGGTAAGGAATGGAAAACCACTTTAGTTTCTTTTCCTTTTAATTACACTTCTCTCTAAATCCATTTTTAAGTGGCCATTGGAGACAAATCCCAAATACTTTTTTTCATTCAGTTGAACTTCAAATCAGATACATACTACTACAAGAGACTTACATGGCAGCAACAGAAGTGTTCCTCTGAGGTCTCTGGGCAAGGATTTTTGTCCACATCATTAGGACATCCAGAACAAAGACATTTCCACAGTCCTTTTCTGCTTTTATTGTCAAAAGAGACAAACTACTGATTTTCTCCAGGTGTTTGTACATAAGTAGAACAAGAACCTTCTATCAGGCAGAGAGCAGCTGCAAGCATGGAGGGATAAGGGTCTCTCCATAGGTAACATTTTTGATACTGGTTTTCCCTCCATTTATTCGTGTAAAGCAGATAACTTGCCACAATTTCTGCCATTTGATAAGCATTTTTTCTAATATTATGTTCCAGGTCCATATTTTTTCTTCTACAATCAATACACCATGAATCAACCCTTCCCCATGGATGCCACAAACACCCCAACTGAGCAGTTATTGTCTAGGCTTTCATTAACCTCTTAGACACCTCCAGACAAGACTACTGCCACTGCAGACTGGCTCCACTGCAAACTTCTTGGGAAAGTGATGAGCATGATGAAGTGACTGAAGAAAAAAACCTTGATTTTTCTTTACCACATATGATATGGCCCAACGTGGTGACAACACACAGGTTGCAAACACCAGAGGCTCACCCTGAAGTGCACTCATCTTGTGCTGCTGCTTGCCTGAAAACTAGCTCGATCTTCCAACCATGCTGGGTTGCAGGCTACTTCCATCTGGTTTGGGCAGTAAGCAGAAGCTCTTCCATTAATTTTAAATGATGCATTCCTATCTTCGGCTATGAATAAAACAGATCAATGACACCAGCATGTTTTATTGGGCCTCCTGTGCAATGAATTGGTAGTGAGACAGCCAGGGAGATGGAGTCGACATGCAGATGAGATTTGTAAGTGAGGACATATTGATTATTTCCATCTCAGTTCAGACAGTAATTCCACACAACGCCTCTTCCCCTGTTTCAGCTCATTATTTATGCCATAAAAACACTATCTCAATGATAATAACAGGCTTCATTTACAAGCCAGAGCATAAAGCATTGATGCTTAAGATTTCAGGAAGTGGGTTAAAGGAAGTGAGAGAGATTTAACAAGTCCTGGAGATGCACAAAACTGCTGAGGCTGATCTTGTGGCTTTTTATGCCCTCAGAAAGGAAGATTGAGAGCAGGTGTTAGATTACCAGGCTTTTTATTAATAACTCAAGGCTTGTATGAGGGCTGATTGATAGCACAGTCAGCACTTTCCCAGTGAATAAAGCTCTCTCCTCACTTTGTGCCATCAGTAGACTGTCTCTTCTCAAAGAGAAAGCATCAGGCACGCTCCTGATCTCTCAAAGGCAGATGACAGGTCCATTGCCAAGAGGAGATTCACCAGAAGGCTCTTCACTGGTGAAGATCTCATGATCTGTGCAACACAGCTAGCATTCATGGCTATGTTTTATCTCCAGAGTTTTTTTTCATTCATCTGAACCACCACCAGTGAGCTATAACCAGACCAACCTATCCAGCAACAGCCTCATTCTCCAGACCACCCTGGGAAATTTCCCCATCAGGATGGGTCCATGATAACACCTATGCTTCAGCCTACAGAAGAGAACATCACTCCATACCTCCATACACAAAGTTTTACCATCAACAAAGTCTGAGGAGATACAAGTATTTATTCTAATTGTTTCAGCAGGTCTGTCCTTTGCAGCTGTGCCAATACAGCAATAGCATCAACCTCAGCCTGCTTCCCCAACAGCCAAAGGACAGCTGTGGCTAACAGCCTGTAGGAAGTCTCATGCCTTCAGTTCTCTGCCTTAATTGCTAGGAAATGGTCCTTGAGCATCTGATACTTCTATGTTTAAATCTCTATAGAGCTATCATGTGCAGAAAAAGAATAGTTGGGTACCAAGCCAGCTAGCCCAAAAGCCTTTGTTAAGCTGTAGTTAAGGTTGCACATATGTCAGATAAGTCAAGAGAAAAGGAACAGCAGAAAATCCTCTTAAGGCAGCAAGAAATTGTTCACTAAAGCAAGATCTATTAACACACAGAAATAGAGTTAAGATGTCCTAAACACTCCTCAAGCAACTGCCATCTCCACACCCAGGCAAAACGTTTTATAAACGCAGTAGTGCAGCACAGAAGTTCTGGTGTTCTGTAGAGCATGGGGGTCTGTTTCCCTCTCTGCTGCTTCAGTTATGAGCCTTTAAGTGCTTAATGAAGCTAGGTAAGAGTAACAGGGCTAAAATATTTATAGATACAGGACTGAGTAAGCTGAACACACATGAGCGATTAGAACAATACCAGAAGACATTATTTGCAGAAAGTCACTGCCCAAGCTCTCTATATTCCAAGACAAAGCATAATATCCAGCAGCATCAGCACATTATTGGACAGTATGTTTATGTATTCAAATTCTTAATGGATTTATGTTTCTGACAGGACTTTGTGAAGTCTTCTTCCAAGAGACATCAAGGGATGCCCTTTTTAACCTGGTTGTTTTTAATTAGGAGCACCAAGGGAGCCTCTAAGTGCTCCAAGAGCTCTAAGCTGACCTTGCACATGACTTTAGGACTAAGATTCTGCTCAGATGTTCTTGAAACTTTACCAACCCCAGTAGTCCCAGCACAACCTCAGAAACCACAGCAGGGGAGGAAAACTTTTCTTAAAAATATTTAGAGCAACTGGGGAGAAATACGTCCCCTAACATAAGCTGCTGATTAGCTCAGGGCAAACTCTGACAGCAGAGGCCAGCCCTAGCTAAAGTGAAAGGGACGGCTTTGTCACTTTTCAGGCATGAATGACAACCCTTGTAATGAAGTGAAGATAAAAGCTGTCCCAAAACTTGCCTAGGAACCAGCGATGAATCTAATCTCAAGTATTCAAGAGGCAAATATCAAATTTCCCTGAAGTCAGGAAAACAGAAATGTATTATTGATGAAGAGATGCAGAAACTGCAGGTTATGAGTGCAGGTGGTCTTATTTAAAACCTTTGTGAAAACAAGGGATATGAGGAAGGAAACTGAGAAGTGCCAGGTCGCCTCAGGACACAACCTTGCCTCTTCTGAGTCCACAAAGTTAATAGGAAATGAAGGTTCACAACATCTTTGCCCTTCCCTGGTCTTTAAAACATCTCAGGTCAGCAAGGCTCCTCAGGACATGTCAGCAAACATACTGCTAGGCAGGATGCTATAATTATTCAGCTTCTGTGAATTTTTAAATATGAAACCTGTGTGCCTGTTATTACAGCACATCAGCTGGAAATCTGGCATCCACAAAGGCCAAGCACAGCTACAAGCTGAATTATGAGAATAAGAGCAACAGAAGGGAACACCTCCCCGTCAGCTTCTTCACTTACTGCAGGCTTATGCAAATTGACCAAATAAAAGCCAGCAGTACTGACCCCAGTCTCAGAATAAATCCATCTCCTATAAGGAAGGGGGGGAGGTGAGGGAATGATCTGGACCAGGAAGGAGGTGTGCAGTTTGTAGAGAATAATGTATATTACAGCATGCCCTGAGAATCCTCCTTCTGTCCCCACCAAGCTTCTCTGATTAATTAAACCTCCCAATCTGCAGCGTGTTTAACTTTTGTGAACTGCAATCAGTGGCAAGAGGGAAAACATCTCTGGGGAAAGGCACAGAGTCAGGAGAAAGGATATGGCTTTTACAGCTTTACCAACTGGTATTTCCCTCTCCAAGGGAGGAGCCAGGAGAGATGATACAAAAAGGAAATGAGAGGAAAGAAGAGGGAAATGGAGGCATGAGAAAGCAACTGTTTACCCTTCTGAGCCATCACTATCCACTAGACCACACTGCTGCTGCTCTGCTGTGCCAGTCCCCTGCTTGTCCAGGAATGCAGGACCACAGCCTTCTGTAAGGTCTCCCCATTCTCCCTGCCTCAGCACAGACTTGGGGAATGAAAAATGGTGCTCAAAAAGGCTCCAGAGGAGAAAAGTGCCTGGTATGATTTTGATGTGGTTTATGGTGTCTTTGCTACCTTTCAGGAACTGCCAAGGTGCAAATTCTCCAGTAATTATTGGAGTCTGCCTTTTTGATTAGGCTATATTTAACAGTTTGTCAAGGACACAAGGGCCTTGGGATGGGTGGCTTTGTGTGCTGCAGTATACAGTTCATTATGATTAATACACACCTACAAAATACATGAGCAGTACAAGGACGAGCAAGGGGTCTTTGGCTTCCTCTGTTCCATAACCTAAGAGCTGCCTCCTGCTCTAAGAAATGAAGTTGCATTGTTCTTTTCAACTTTCTAAACACTTGTGTAGAAGCTCCTTCCTCATGCCTCAGTTTTATTTTCAAAAAGGAAGATAGTCTTGCATAGGATCTACCAAAATGGAATTGTTGGGTTCTCCTCTGGCCTCTGATTTCAGCCAAATCATCAAATTAAAGTTAAATACCCAGTTTGCAATGCAGGTAGCTAAATCAGTGCTCCTCAAATCATAAAGGGATTCTGCAGAGTGACAGTTAGCACAATATTTGTAATCTGCTTTGTTGTTACCCACAGGCACATCCAGCCTCAATTAGACAAGTAAAAGTCAGCACATTAGCTGCAGCAGTGCTGCTTTTATTCTGGTTCTCTCTCATGTCTGCAATCACAGCAAAACACTGCAAACATCTGGGTGCAAATTTATCCTGCAGCAGCCCCACTGGGTTCACTCACTTCGGGCCTGCTCTAATTAACCTGTGTGCAATCATCTGCATTTCCACACCATCTAGAACAGGAGACAGAGGTCACTCAGCACCGGGCTTTGCTTTCCTGCATTTTAAGTAATAGATTATTAACTTCTTCATTGCAGCATAATATTTGCTTTGCTTAAAGCTTTAGAAGTGCATCATGAGTATTTCTACCAGTAATCACCCTCACACAACAGCTGCATCTGGGCACACTACTTAAAAAAATCAAAGTCCTGTGCATACAGGCTGCTTCTCCACATGCTCAAAGATATGGGTTCTTTTTTTCTTTGAGAATAGAAAGTCCCCATCCTACTTGCACACCAGGTGTCCCTGGGGTTACCAGTCCTCCAAGAGGCTTGGGCTCATACACAACAACTCGGAACATTTTGGTAGATGCCAGTACACAATTACTCCCCAGTCATCACAGATTCTCCCTCAGTGCTTGCCAATTTATCTTTATTACATTAAATACTCCTATCTGTAAACTGCTGCTCAGCCTGGCCCTTATCACCGCAGAAGAAAAGGAAGCCTCATATCTGCTGCCTGCTGGGCTTCGTGTCCCTCCTTCTCCTGAAAGCAGAGCAAACTTTCCTTCACCTTATTTCTATGCAGCAGTGTCAGAGGGGCTTCTGCTCAGAATGACAAACCAGTCCACAAATCACTTGGGAATCTTCTACACTCAATTTGTTCCAGCTCTGCCTGGCAAACAAGAGACAGGAGGCACATATACATTACTACTGATTAGTCCTTGTCCCCAGTATCAGCAGCCATGCACACAGGCTGACCGTAACTTTAAATATTGATAACCAAACTCATATATCATAGGCCTGGGAGAGTGACAGTTTCTGTGCATAACAGCAAAGGCTTTCTACAATAATCAAATACTCAATAATTCATGAAAATATATCCCCCCCAAATCAAATTGGAAGCTATTTTGTGTAATATATTATTTAAAATTCAATATTATAATGCACACAACTTCTGCTCCTACCACAGAGGACCGTTTCAAAATGTGATTATGTGTGGACTCTATTTAAAAGTGACAATTTTGCTTTTCATTTGTTTAACAGCTTAAATGGAAGAGCTGAACTGGAACTAAGTCGTCTGACAATGAAACCAAAGCCGACATAAGCAACTTTGCAAACTTCATGACAACTAAAAGAAAAGTACGAATTTCTCTCATTGGTAACACAGATGAATTCCCCACTCTGATGCTCACCTTCACAATTTTTTTCACTGCTTAGTGAAGAGAAATGTTCTGCAAAACTGTCTGACAAACATTTTCACAGTCCTGCTAGTCTGTCACCATGAACTGGGCAAATAGCAAGGAAAAAATATATTTACTTGTATTCCAGGGACTCTTGCATAGAAAACAAGTCTGGCTTTGCATCTGTTTATTCCTGTTGGAAAACCCATTTGTGTAAGGGAAGGTTGCCTGGTGTAAAGTGCCAAGAGCTGATGTTTTTGCCCTTGTAAACAGAGTGCACTGGAGCATAAAATACAATCAAGATTTGTGACAAAATTCATCCCAGGCAGACGTCACTCCTCAGCAGTTGGGGGGAGAGGGGTGAAATGGCACCGGGTGATTGAGGGGACCAATTTTGCAAAGTGATGGCAGAGGGAAGTTTGGCAGCAAGGAGCCTGGGCAGCCGTGGCTGAAGAGAGCTGACTCCAAGTGCATGGACCAACTTTGAAGGATAAAACTATTTTGTGAAGGGGAAAATCTCAGCCTGTTTATGAACTGTTCACAACAAATCAGCAAGAGTTAAGTGTCAGAGAGTTGCCCACTCTTCATTCAGTTTGATTGCCAATCTTTTCTTGTACATCACTGCAGATTAAATCTATATTTTGTTCTCTAGTAGTGGTTTCTAATGAGAGCAAAAGTGGGGGAACAAACTCCTCAAGCTTTTAACCTGGAGGCAAAAAGATGCTGTCTTCAATTTTCTCTTCCCATCTGTTGCTTTTTACTGACTCCTTTCCACTCATTTGGTGGACACTTTAGTATTTTATATCCTTTTGCCTATTTTACTCCTTTTGCTTTGCAGTCCCAAATCAGAACAAAGTCCAGCCTGAGCCCAAATACTGCTTCCTTTCCACAGCTGCAATGGGGCAGCAGAGCAGGGCTGTGCCTCCCAGAGGTGACAAAACAAAAGCAAACTTGGCAAGGTCCTTTCATTGCTGCTTGAGAAAAAGGGGCTGAAGTCCTGGGGCAAAGCTGGTGCCCATGAGAACATAACCTGCTGTTCCAGATGATGTGTCTTGGTTCAGGCTCTGCTCCCATCCCTCAATTTTCCAAAAATTACTAAATTAATGTGTACCAGTATCTCAATGGTGGGCACTGCTCACCTATAACACAATAAGAGTCAAACTGGTGTCCCAGCACCAGTCCTGCCAGATATTGCTTCCCTCTAGTTAGCAGTTTCCTATACTACATGTGTCATTACAAATCAAGAATTGAAAATGCTTTGGCTTGGCCTTTTGTTTCTGTTCACTCCTGCCCTCATCAGAAGTTCTCAACCTTGTATCACAGATGCCTGATGCTTTGCCACTGCCAAGTGCTGGCATCATGTCAATGTCCAGCAGCAAATGGAGAAGGCAGAGGGATCTTACTGCTCACTTAAAAGACTATTTTCAGAGCAGCTGAAGACACTTCATATGTTAAGCCAAAAGATTAAGAGGTGGTGCCATGACAGTGAACGAAGATCCATGATAGGAAGATCTCAGGTATGAAAAAACTTCTCTGGCAGAGAAAGGCAAAACAGAAACAGTGACTTGAAGTTAAAACCTCAAATTCCCAACAAAAATAAGTCACTTTTAAAGTGGTGAATCACCACCTGTTTCAGAAAAGAGACAAGTTATTCATACTCTGATCTCCCTCTGGGTGCTTTGACAGTAACAGTGACTTAATAGGGGGAAGTAGACAATGAAATATCAGGATAGCACTCTTGTGAAATATTACCAGTTTGAGTCATATTTTGGCAGTTAGAGCAGTTCACCTGAACCTGCAGGAGGGGTGGGTTTTTTATGAATGAACCTCCAGATTCCCATGCTCTGACCAACAGCTGTCTCTGGGTTTGCCATATGAACTACTGGCTGAACTCTCTGCCATCACGCTTTCTAAATGACCATACTAAATAAAGATGGCAATAAACCCATACCTCAAGTGCCATAACCACCAGCATGCCTCATGCAACTGCCCATTATAACAGGACTCTGCAGAGGCATGTGTGTAGCTAGAAATAGGAGAATGAGTGATTTTTCTTCTGCAGAGCTCCCAAGACCTAGGAAATGCTCCTAGGAAATGCTCCTAGGAAATGCTCCTAGGAAATAGCAATAAATAAATAGGAAAAGGAATTCAGAATCTTGGTCTTTATAGCAAAGTTCACAAATGACAGGTATAGAGAAAAGGCTGTAGATGTGGCAGCACACTTGCACATCTCCTGTGCCCAACCAAGCTGTAACAACTGGGAGAAGAAAGTTGATTTGGGTACCATCAGCCTGGGTGATGCAGTCAGTGTGGGTGAACTCAGATTACCTCCCCCAACCTGAAACAGGCTTTCCTTGGAAAAAAACACAACCTGCAGCAAAGTCTCCATATGGGATGTTGAAATTCTTCGGTGTGATACAGCACTTCAGTACACATGCAGGCATTCACACATGGCTGCATCTCCCCTTTTAAATGTCTCTCAAGAGTTGTATATTAAACAGAAGAAGGATTTTTCCAGGAACTAACACAGTTGGCAGCCTTTTGTCTCTATTTTTTAAAGTAATTTATGAAAGAAGAAAAGTAGCAGAGTCAATTTACAAAAGACTGCAGTCTGGACTTTGATAGATGGATAGATCTACTAACAAAACCTCTCACTTCTCACTGAGCACTCCATCTTCTTATCTGCTAATCCTGGTGAGGAAAGAATAAGGAAGGCAGGCAGCTGAATAGAGGAAAGACCTAGGTAATGTCTAAACCAGTGAATAATCAACCAAGAGATCAACTTCCCTGCTTTTTTCCAGATCCAACCAGGTAATCAGCTACACATTTCCTCTTGCATTTTGCTCCCCTTTCAGGAGGGGCTGAGTAAGGCAACAGCAATTCACACTACAACCTGGTGAAAAAGTCCTATATAATTCCTCAAAGAATGTCCTTACAGCTCCGACAGATTGCCAAAAGGGGACCACTCTAAGACATTACTGGGGTCTAATAACAGTTCCAGGAGTAATATTAAGGAGATGATAGCAAATAACAGCACTTTTCCCAGCTGGTTGTGTAGACCTGCTCTCAGGCAACATGCAGGTTTGCTTCTGGGGGTGTTACTCAAGTAGAGTTATAGCTGTGTTGATTCCTGATCAAAGTGTCTCAGCCATGAGCACACTGTAAACTAGAACTTTGAAGCATCAGGATTCATCAGGGATAATGTCCTTTCACTTCCAGAAATATACTGAAGGAGCTTAGGCACTTCCAATGAAAATTTTGTGGATATTTCAAGTGAAGGCTGGGATGGGTTAACATCTATTGGTACATGAGACAAGCAGTCCTTTCAGTGCTGTGTATTCACCTGCCACTTGAAGTGATGCCCACAGTCCCAGTTCCATCAGCAGTTCCTGTCTTTCTGCATCCTCAGTGGAGCTCCTGCCCACCACACAACAAGATATCCTCACCCTGATCTCACAAGATATTTTTAAACACACTTCTCATTTCTCTTCTAAGTTTAAAATGAGAAGTAACTCCCAAGCCTCAGCATTTTTTGTTCAGTTAATTCCTTGATTTGTGACAAGTATTACAGGAGGAAGCACTCTTGTGCTTCATCTGTTCCTGTCCCCCAAGTATAGCCTTCCTCTCCTAAACCAGAATTTGTAACCCATTAATCTTTAACACTGGAAAAAAAACTTGTAGAGACTTGAAAGGAAACAGAAACCAGTGAAAAAGAATAATTATGTTCTCCTGACTTCAAGTAGGTTTACCACAAGTTCTACTGGAGTCCCTCACCAGCATTATTAGCACCAGACACATAACAAGTGAAACCAACACACATTTAATTGGAAAAAGAATCTGCTTGATAAGGGCCTAATGTATTTCTGTAGCAAAACTGTGGATGTTTCCCTGCCCAGTAAATCCATTATATCACCACACAGACAGAAGAATTTATGCAAGACTGGATGAAAGCGGTTTTAAGCAAAAAAAAGAGGAGTTCCTTGAGCAAAACATGCAATGCAAGTGAGGACTGAGATTAAAAGAAAGCAGTCATTCGAGTGTCAAATGAGCACAGCTCTGCTCCTGCTGTCAGTGGGACTCTGCTTCCCAAGCTCAGATCTGCAGATCCCATCGCTGGCTTTTTTCCTAAAGCCCCAGCTCCTGGAGTCATACAATGACACAAGAATCACCAGTCAAATCAAACTTCTCCCTCTCCGGGAAGAAAAAAGCTAATTGTTAAAAGACTCAAAAAGGAAAACTAGTTTATAAAATCAATGATTTTAGAGCCTGTCCTAAAAAATGTTACCTCCCTCCTGCTCTGAATAGCAGAGGTGAGTGAATGCCCAGAGCTGTTGTGGAGGTGCATTACAGCACCCAGACAGTCCTTGCTCCTTTCCCAAATCCTACCTGAGCTCTAGGATCTGCAGCACAGCTTTCCCTCTTCCTTGCTCTGCACTGCATCATCACACAAGGCTCCCTGCATTCCCTCCCCCGGCTCTGCACAACTCCTCTGCACTGCAGCATTGCCAGAAACCAGCAGCACCAGATACCCCCTTTTCCCAGCCCTTTTCCCTGCTCCCTCCCTTCCCTGCAGCCCTCAGGCTGGAGCACTGCAACCTGCACTTCTCTGCCACCCAGCCCTGTGTTGCAGCAGCTCCAGAGCCTCCCTGCTCTCCCACATCTCTGCTCAAAGGTTCAGCTTTCTCACTGCAGCATCAGAGAAATCCTCAGGCTCTGCCACCTCCCTCCAGTGCTCTGTGGCACAGCCCAACACTGGAGCATCAAACCTCCCATTTTCCTCCCTGTTTTGCTCATACCATTCAATACCAAGCTACAACACTGCCAAATCAACCCCCAGCTTTTTTTTAACCACCTTTCATGCTCCTGTGGTGTTACAAGGATTTTCCTCCTACCCCAATATGCCCCTCATCCTCAGCCAGATCCTGCTTGGCAGGCCCATAATAAGGTTCACCCCTCCCTCCATCCCTTGAGCACAGCTTTAGGATCTCTATATTTGTGCAGGAGTCCACATTCACTGCTCAGGGACAATATCAGAGCGCACTTGGCAAGTACAGATTGTTTAGAGAGTCATCCTGAATTTACTAAAGGGAGGTCATGCTTAACAAACTTGATTAATTTCTTTGAGGAGGTGACAATGACAAGGGACAGGGTGAAGAAGTAAAGCATAATTCAATCAGACTTCAAGAGCCTTTGATACAGTACCACATAAAAGGCTAATTCATAAGGTTAATATGTATGATATTGATAGCAAAATACTTAGCCAAGTAAACATCTTTTTTTTAATTACCTTGCAAAGAAAGTAGGAGGCAAATAAAACAGTAACTGGTCCCAGGGAGGGGAAAAGGAAATTATCACAGGAACTTCAGGTATTTGTGTTCTCACATTCCTGTCTTCTCCAGTACCTTCTAAGAAGCTATGCATTATTCAATGTAGAAACTACTCATTTTGGTTACCAAACAGGCTACCCATGGCAAAGGGTCAAAGTTACATCCTTATTGTGCCTCTACAGGACACCCACCATAATACCAAGCTATAGCAGCATATTGCTTAACGGTGCTTAACACAAGGTACATATGAGATGAGCTGCTGGTGTTGCAAGCACATAAGGCTGGCCAGATATGCAGAGGATGTTAAACAAAGCCAAGAAGGAAGAAAAGCAAGACTTAGGTCTACCGAAGCAATCATACCTGCTTTGTTGCTCCACAGGAGACAGGTTGCTGCTACCACCAGCTGTCTGCTCCAGGTGTTGTCAGAGGTTGATGACCACAGCAGCAGAGCAGTTTATTTGCCTTCACCTGGAATTCATGTTCTTCTTGGACATTAAAAAGTTAACAGATTAAGATTACCCTTCATATTCAGAAGCTACCACAGAAGAGAAATATCTCCCTTTTGACATGGTTTAGCTGGAGGTACAAGTAGTTACAAGCTCTCTGGAAGGTCCCTCCATGGAGCCCTGCACCACGCTCCAGCTTCTTCAGAGAGTGGAGACGACAACCTGACCACCTCTCCCTACTGCCAGCATACTCAGTGTTTCCCTCTTTTTGCCTGAAAAAGCACATCTGTTTTCAGTAAATGCTGCAAATTAGTTAATGTTTGCAAAGTGCTCTGATCATGTGAAGTGCTAGATAATTACTACATATTATCAATATAATTTGGCTAGATTGTGCCACAGTCACCTCCTCTCTTCATTACAGTTTAGAGAGAATTTCTTAAACATCAGCTCTTTGGGGCAGAGATGTTGTGTGTGAGCCATCTCCAAACAATCTTGACCTTTCTTAAAGAGCCCCAGAAAATAAATAAACCACAGCACTGAAGCACTTCTCTGGAGGCACACACCTACCCACATTCCTGCCTGGATGCAGGCTGAGAGATGCCTCCCAAGGAGGAGGAGCTGCTCTTTGTGAAGTCATCTCCAGAAGCAAGTACTTACACATCACCTTTGAACAACCTGAAGAACACATAATAGATCCTGAAAGTGTCTCAAGTCCTAGGAATGGATCAACCTCTACCAGTGACAGACTCAGAACAAAGACTAGTACAGTCACTAGTCTAGCATAACTGTTAACATAAATTGCCTATGTAGGTAATAATAAACCTCTCTGTTCATCTTAATATATCCTCTAGGCTCCCCACCTAGAGGAGAAAAAGTAAAGCCAAATATAAACCGCTTTTCCTAACTGCCTGCTTCCTAGCACCTTCTTCCAGGGAATCCTAGATTTTTACAGCCTTGAAAAAGCAAAACCCACATAAAATATTTTCTAGTTTCAGGCTAAGAACTGATAGAAAAAAAATTCTTTGGTCCAACAGAAGTTAACTTAATAATAAACAGCTTAGCTCTCCTTGAAAGGTACTGAAAGAACTTCAAGAAAAGCTAAAAATTTATCATTTACAGAAAATAAACCCCTAAAACCAATGAAAAATACTAAACACTGAAGCAACAACAGAAGGTAAAGGACCCTACTGCTCCCTACCCCTCCAACATAAAGACTATATAAGAGGTTGCTGCCCATCCCACCTGAATTTAAAGGGCTGGTGAGCAGAAGAGGTGCCTGCTGGGAAAGGCTGTTCCCAATAAAAGCATGGACCAGCAGCTGCTGCTTTCTTCAGCAGGACCAGGGTATGGCTGGAGGTAGATAAGGCTCTCTGTAGTTGAGCAAGATGTAAATAATTGTGCTTCCTAAAGATCACTGATCTTTTCTGCAGGCATTTTACATAGGTCATTATTAGTATTTTCTAGTGGAAATCTCTATAGTGGCATTCTAGGTAGGTTATTATTTAAAAGCTAGGTTAGTCATTCTTGTAGTCCAGAGCATAAGTGATGCTATATAGAAATATAAAGGTAAGCTTATATTAGCTGTTAGCTATACTCCTTTTTTATAACATCAATATGATATGAGACTGGTCTTAAAGTACACCAAGAGGTGGGGTTAGAAATGAAGCTTTGACTACACTGGTGTAGTGAGCCTTTGTGAACTGGGAAAGAAAAATTAACTTGGCTTAAAGGTGTTTTCTAATTCTCTTTCTCACTCCTAGGACAAATAATGTAACTTGAGAGCAAAATTCCCCAAAGATTTGTCAAATTACTGAAGAAGTAGAATGGGGAAATATTTGGGCTGTGACCAGATGTATTTAAAATTGCTGAAGTGAGGAAAAGAAAAAGTGTTACTAAAATATCAGATCTTTTTCAAAGTGAAAACTACCAGACTATGAAAAAGGTGTGATTGGAAAGCTGGAAGACTTCTGAAATGTATAAAATACTTTACAAAGCACTGAAATTGCATGCTAGCATTTCCTTAAATCAGTACTTCCTAGAGGTGTTATCTGAGAAAAATACTTTCTAATGTGGTCTGTATTTTTATGTGACAGGAAACTGTCCTACATGTGGAGTCTCCTGAAGAGAGAAGAGATAATCATGTAGAGGTAAGTATAGACACTGATCTCAATCATATTGCCTGGGAAGCCTATGCTAGGAATGGAATTTCTAAACTAAGTCATTAAAAATCATGGATAATCTTATAAATAATCGATGGCCACATACTAGGGATTTGTCTCTTAGAAGCTGTCTGTTTCAGAGATTTTTACCTTTGAACTTTCAGTTCTGAGCACCTTCTCTCTGTGCTCTACTGGGGTGGATGGGAAGCCTGGATTCACACCTAAAGTCAAAATGAAGTAAATCAGATTCATAACTGGTTCTTCTGGTTATATCTGCAGCTAGTAAGACTGACATCAGGAGGTTCAGGAAATGTAAATATAGCATCTAAATAATTTCTTGAATAAGTATAAGAATATACTGGGTTTGTGAAGCACATGCCACAGTAGGACCTGGAAGGTCTGTATCTTGTTCTTGGTATCAAATGTGTAAGCTGGAGGAGGGTTGGTGCTCTCAAATATCTCAGAGATAGACTAGGACACTAAACTATTGTTGGCATGGGTGTGATTATAAAGAAATCGAGGGGAAAAAATTGTGTCTATAAACCAGTAGACCAGATCATCTGCAAGTGCAGATGGCTTTAGCTCTGCTGCAGTCTATGGAACAGTGTCAATTTACAGCTTCCGAGGCTCCTGCTTAGTCTGCAGACATGGGCCAGAAACCACTGCACGGGAGCTGGAACACCTGGCTTGCCAAGCCTGAAGGAACAGGCTTCATTATTTTAAGTTCTTGCTTATTAGGCTTGAAATAGAAAGGAAGATATAATCTTGACCATACCTTCCATGGCTGGAGGGAGAAAGAGTGGGATTAATTTTCTTTTTAAAGCCTGGGAGTGCTGGGCAGAGGCAGAGCTGTTTGGGGTGGACTGCACCAGACCCCCTTTCCCAGGCTCTTGCATGCTGTCCTACATTGGCTCTCAAGTGCTGGTTAAGGTTGTTCCTCTTTCAAATACATTCCTTGCTTCTCATCTTGCAAAGTGGGAGGGATTGCTTTAAGTAAAAAGAAAATAAGAAGTCCCAGTACTTAAGATTATAAATATATCCTATTAGGGGTTCTTTTTCTTTCCTTCCAGACAAAAGCATTTCTTCTTCCAAGCTTGATAGACCTCCTGACCCTGCTGATGTGGGTGGATGGCTCTGCATGTTCTGAATCATTTGCTTCCTTTTCAAGTGTTACATTCTCCTTATTTCAATTACCCTTCCTTTATAATTACATGGGTCGCTCCAGTGAACGGGAGTGCTCTGGAGCTGACAGACCGTCTAACAACAGGGCACTCTGGAGGCACAATCTACATCCTTGGCTACCTTGGGCAGTAGGGAAGGTGTGTGTTTAACAGCACAGGAGAAATTGTTTGAGGATATTCAGGCCCAAGCAGTTTGTGGGGGGTTCACTGCCCAGGCTGGCACCAGGCTGGGCTGTGTGTAATTGCTCTCCTTGTCCCTTGGGGGATTATAAACCATACACGCAAGGATCACCTCCCTTCATTCCAGCTGAGTGATGGCCTCTGTGGCAGCAGGAGTCAGTGAAGCTTGATGCAATACCTATTTGAACTCAATGGGAGTCTTTTAAGTAAACTTGCAAGGGATTATTTTGGCTCCCAAAAGGTGCAGCCAGCACTGATGGGCGTAGGATGGGAAGGGAAGGTGGGAGACAGCCAGTGACTGATGGATGAACTGCCTTGTGGCAGCTGGGGCCAGGGGTAAATCTGCATAGAATTCAGTTCTGTTACACGTGCACCAAAATTAAATTGTTGAGTTTGTACAGGAATCTTGCAAAGTGGTACAAAAGATTAAGCCTTATTTGAGAGAGAGAGGTTGAACTTGTGTTACAAGGCAAGTTTCTGGTGAATCTCTGCACTATCTAGTTTAGAAAAACACTTTATTAGGTAGTTCCCCAAATGTTAATATTATTTCTGAGTATTATTCCTGATTTCTGTCCCTGTAAAAGCTGATTTCATTGAATCTCCTATCCAAAAAGCATGCTAATAATGTGATGCCTATTATTAGCACATAGGGATACTGGAAGAATATTTATTCAAAAGGTCCTAAAACCTATCCCAGAATAAAGGCACCAGAGCTACTACAGCAGTTACAGAAAAGGCCCTCCCAGGGCCTGAGCTGGCTGGTGTTTATTGTAGAGGAAGGGATTTTTTAGCCAATTAATTACACTTTTCTAATTTAATCTTATATTGAAATTCTAGGGGGGTGTGGGAACAGGCTGAGAGGGGCAAAGGCTTTCCTTAGGAGCAGTTAAGTTCTTGCCTTGAGTCATGAAAGGGCCATAATTGCTGCTATTGTTTTGTGTGCTTTGCTGCAGCTACCTGTTGGTTATTCATGCACACAACATTATCACTTGCATTATTTTGGCTCTGTATGAAAGATATTAAGCTGCTGGGGTTGAGTAGCTGAGCAGTACCATGGTACCACAGGATAAGAACATAGGACTATTTGTTTTTCTCTTGATTCATCTAGGAATTAAAGGTGTAACAAATAATTTCTGAGACTTTGAATCTTACCATAAAGTGATTTTTTTACCGCCTGTGTGCACAACTTTAGAATCACAGAATCATTCTGGTTGGAAGGGACCTCCAGGGTCATCAAGTCCAACCTTTATCCCATCATATTCCTAATCATTAGACCATCAGACCATGGCCTCAAGTGCCTCATCAACCCGTTTTTTGAACACCCCCAGGGACGGTGACTCCACCACCTCCCTGGGCAGCCCATTCCAGTGCCCAACCACCCTCCCAGGAAAGAACTTCTTCCTAATCTCCAACCTAAACTTCCCCTGATGGAACTTGAGGCCATTTCCTCTCGTCCTGTCATCAGCAATTCTGGAGAAGAGACCAACACCAGCCTCACTACAACCTCCCTTTAGGTAGTTGTAGAGGGCAATAAGGTCTCTGTGTGCATTTCCTTTGCTTCTGCTTGTTCTCTGCGCTGCCAGCAGGCAAAAGGAGATGCATGGATGTTCGCCCTCTTCCTGAATTCAAGGCTACTGGTTTGTTACTGGGCGCAGGGAAGCAGGAGGAAGGCAGTCTTCCCTTACATTCAGTGGGGATCAGAGACATTAATGCATACGAGCATTCCAGAGCTATTAGAGTAGATAAGTCTATCTCATCTGCAATCATGCTTACCTCTGCACTGCTTTTAGCTGAAGTTACAAGGCACAACCTTGCTGCAGCCGTTACTGGGACTTCTGCCTCCTTTCACTCACCCAAAGTCCAGGAGGTCCAGCAGCACCCGGTGCTGCTCTGCTCACACAGCAGGTTGCCTGCTGACACATCCCTTTCTGTGCAGCCCAGGCTTGTGGGTGGGAGAGAACAGGAGAGAGAAAGGAGCAGGGTGACTGAGGAGAAAACTACAAGAGTGCCCAGGTAACCTGAACAATTCTAAGTAAAATAAGGAATGGTGAGGGAGACTGTTCCATTCTGGAGTGGAACAAAGACACCCTTAAGGCAGCTCCAATAAAATTCAAATAAAAGTAAAACCTCAGCACTGTCTTAGACCTATAATAAGCAATGCAAGGGATAAAGGAAAGCCACATCTTGCCCATTCCTATGCTAAATAGCACCATGTGCTGTCTTTTGTGGGACATGACCAAGTATTTTTGTCTAGGGACTGTTTTGTATTTTATTCATATTTTTCTTTGGATGCAGCAACAGAAGCAAGGGACTGCTTAAAATTTCCTTTGACCTTTCAAAGTGTTCCTGGCAGCCAAAGGTGTTCACAGGAATGAAACATTAAATTACAACCTAGTTGTCATGGTCCAGACCTCTAAGAGGAGCTGTGGGAAAGAATGGCAAATAATACCCAGGCCTCTCAGAAATGCTCCTGAATCTAAAGATCTCTCTGAAAGCTAAAATGCTCCTTTTAATTCAATATAAATAGACTAGATCCAAGGAAGTCCACCACTGACAGGTACAAATATCTATGGAAGCAAGAAGAGAAAGAGACTGATTTGTCTTAATGTTTCCATCTTTCAAAACCTGAAGGTTTGTATATTGACAGCATATCATACCTACGAAGGGTTCAAATGATTTATCAGATGAGTGAAATTAAACTAGTATTTCTTTTATTCAAGGAAACTTCAAGCTATGGCAGGAGTGAAATCTCATGTAACACCATCTCTGTAAATAATGGAGTTTAGTTCTTTATTGATGTGATGGGAACAGAAAGTGACTTCCAGGATTCCCAGAGAACAGAGGATCACTTCTCATTTGAGACTCGCTGAGGGAGGGTAAGAGGGGGCTGTTGCCTTGGGAAAGGTTCAGTGGTCTGAGGGCTGCAAAGTTTTGGGTCGCTTGAGGGATTTCAGAAAAATCCAGTTCCTCAGCTCCCTTATGGAGTGACCAGAACAACAGCTTAACAACAGAGTGTATTTCTGCCATAGAGTAACTGCTTGTATCAAACCATATTTCTTCTCTTATCACCTGTGTCCAAGCAGAGGGTTGGTATTACAAGCACAAAATAATGAAACAATTTAGTTGTCTCTCTATCTTAGTTTGTAGTAAAGACTCTACTGACAGGTGGTGGTTTTTTCTCAGTCGTGCTCTGCCCTGACTCAGTCCCACCCTGCAGAGTTTCCAATTTCATCTGACCCTGGGAAACAGAAAATGGGGTACAAGAAGGATATAGTTGCTCTTTCTGGACCTTCACTGATTTCTGCTGCTCACTTCTGCCCTCCCATGCCTTTTCAGCCTCATTATTTAACTTTCTCTAGCTTTTTGCAGTTGTCTTCAAAATCCAAGATAGGACTGAATTAAAACCTTGCTTTGCCTGCACAAAACTTTTTTATAATCAGGGTTCAGATGCAGTTGTTTGCTAGATTATTTTCTCTTTGCTGAGCACACTCTGTTCTCTGCTCTAGGGCCCAGGAGATCAGAAAGCTTACTGCCTGGACAATCCACAGAAAGCTGCCTAAAGCGAATCAGAATTAAGAAGAAACAAATTGCTTTACTAAAATCTTCTAAACTTGCTCTGTAGTGCAGTATTGCCAACAAAAGCAAAACAGAAATAGAAGGCAGATGAAGAACATCTCCTTAATCACAACTAAAAGGCATTCCTTTCTGGAAATAGGCTTGCACCTAATTATAGTTTATTCTCTGTGTGCTAAGGGCATCTACTCACTCCTTTGCCTTCCTGCCCCAAGGCTGGGTCATTCAGTGCAACAGGAACTACTGGGTACCAAATTTTCCTCTTTACTGGCAATTGTGCTCTGTAACTATAGCACATTTTCATGCAGACTTTGATATGGAAAAATAATACAATAAAAATAACCCTGAGAGCTGCCCAATATATGTTTTCATTTTGGAAGGCTTTGCCCCAGCAAAACTGTTCACAGTGTACCAAAGATAATTAGGGCATCTTATTTAAAACTTATGATCTAATTAGTGGCTTTGATGGTAGTTAATTACACAGAGAGCAACAAAGCAGTTATATTTCCTACCAGGCTTCTTCTAAGTCAAGGTGCAGGTACTTATCTAGGGCCATAAAGGAGAGTGGCTACCACACTTAACATCTAATTACACAGAATTGTCCACAGTAATTATGAGCAATGTGATTTTATTTTTCTGGCTTAATTACTGGGGCTATGCACAGTCTCTGACCTGGCACAGTGACAGGGAGGACAGAGGGAAGACAAAGTGCCATCTCCTGTATGAACATTGGTGGAACTACAGACTCCTCCTCTGGAGCCAAAAGCCAGAGCCTGGGTGCAGAGCAGCAGTGCCCCAAGGACTTGGCTACCCTCTGGTCCCACAGACTCATAGGATCTGTGTATGCACGTGGTATGAACAAAAGTGTTTACAGAGCCCCTTGAGATGGATGTCTTGTACCATGAGGAACCCACTGTTAAGAGCAGATGTAAAAAGGACAATTAATCTTTTCAGCAGAAGGGACATTCTATCCCGACCCCACCATCAACATCTTAAACCTTTCCTGGACACCATCCACTGCTGAAACTTTGTAGAAACATTCAAGGCATCTCCAAAAAATCAGTGTCTTGTAAAGGACCACTTTTTCTTCTTGGGAGGAAGCGTAACAAGTTTTTTGTCTGACTGGATTATCCTTGCTCATCTCCTTAATTTTTAACATCTGTGTGTATGGACATAAAACTAGGTGCAACTTCAACCTAAGTGTCTGTCATGAAAGAACTCTGCTCTATGTTTGGATCAACTGCTGCTGTTTGCGGAGTAACTGTAGTTTGTGTGCTGGGTTCAGCCAGGATAGAGTTAATTCTCACAAGGAGATGGGTGGGGAACAGAGCCAGGAAAGCTGACCCAGTTACCCAAAGGATTATGCCATGCCCAGTATATAAACTGGAAAAAATTGGCTGAGGGAGAGCGGGATTGGGTTCCAGGGAGGGGGAGCAATTACATTGGCATTATTCACTTTGGGTATTCTTTTATTGGTGTTATGGTGATCATTATTTCTTCTCTTGTGTTGTCCTGTTACTCTGTCCTTATCTCAACCCTTGAGTTTTCCCTTTTCTTTCTGATTCTCCTCCCTATCCCACTGGGGGGGACAGTGAGTGAGCACCGTGGGGCTTTGCTGCTGTTCGTTAGTCCTTGAATCATTACAAATGGTAATAGGTCATGAGGAGTAAGAGTCAAACTGCTTCTTTTGATTAATCCTCTTACCCTGTTGGACCAGGTGGATGTGTGTTAGTGAGAGATGCATTAGTGCTGTCATCAGAAGAGATCAAAGTCCACCCAGCCTGTGACACCTCTTGTGACAATAAAACTAACCAAGAGATTCTTCAGTTTATATGAATATGTTCTGTTGTTGCCCAGTCTCTATCCTTGCTTTAATTAATGATCCCCTGATGAAAGGTACCTTTGAGTTGTAAAGTTTAAAGAGATGTGTCGTTTACATGCCAGAAAACTAGCTGGCCTTATGCCCACAACCTTGAAAGGCAGCATTTTCAAATACTTCCACTTTATAAAATTGTAGGCAGTGGCACATATAGCTCTGCTTCTCAACTCATACCCCCAGGACGTTTCCATGTTATAGCAAATCACTTGTTCAGTGGCTCGCTAAGATTTCGAATTAGTAGTAAATACACTTTGACCTTATTTTTCTCCTGATAATTGCTCTATTTATAGAGAAGTCACTGATTGTCATGCTAATTTCTTCCACTCGAGGGTTAGACTGGCTCCATCAGAAATAGTCGGTGGTATATCCCATTTTAAAAAAAGAAAAAGAAAGAAAAAAAGCCCAAAAAGGAAACTGCCTCCTTTAAGAGTGGATTTGCTCTGTTCCCTTTTTTTAATGAAGGCTAGAAAAAACCACTCATTGGCAAAAAACTAAAACTTTCTCTGACAAGTTAGGCCGTTTTCCTCCTTTAGATATCAGTTACCTGTACTTTATGCCTTTGCTTTCTAGAAAGTATTTGAATATCAGCTGAGCATAGGATGGCCTATCCTAATAAGATGCTTTAAGGTCTTCACATAACCTATTAAAATTTCTGTGGCCAGATTTAAAAAAAACAAAACCAACCAAACAAAACACAAAACCAAAACCCCAAAGTCTTATTTCTTAGTATTCGGGGCCAGAGTTCAGGTCAAGTTTATCAAGGGCAAGACTTTTTTTTTGTTTTACTAAATCCAGCCACCAGTGCTACTTTATTTTCTTTGCTCCATCCCTGAGCTCATATGGACACAATAATTTTGAGATGCCTGAGCAAGGTGCTCCCGAAGCATCTGACCTTGCTCGGAACACATCTGTGGTGCTCTTTTCCTTTTTAATCACACAGCAACACGAGCATGCCCTGTACTCGGGGCACCTTTGCCCCTGCCACAGTGAATCACAGCATGGGCTGGTGGCCACTGGCTGGGAGGTCCGTGTCTGGCAGTGACAGCCTGGTGGCCACAACTTCTAGTTCCTATTGACATAGCAGCTGGGCCAGTTGTAAATCTGGAAGGTTTTGTTCTGAGAGCAATCAACTGGCCTGTGGTCTGAAGAGTGATGAAGGAACCTTGACCTCACCACTGCCGGTGTTGCTGGAATGTTGCTCAGGCTTGAGTCACTCCAGGTTTTATGGTTCAGTACCACAAAGCAATTAACAGCAAGTGAGTGAGCATTCCCAATCTTTGCTAAAAATCACGGCTGTTTATCAATGTGTCAGGCTGTTGGCATATTCAAGAAATCTAAATTTAACAGGTGACTGGTTCCTCCATGCCTGGCTGCAGCCAATGGATCTTCAGGATACAGTGTCCCAACTGGGCAGCCGGAGCAAGCTGGGAAGCGAATGAATGGGGCCAGCTCTAGAGTTCACTGCAGGAGAGGCTTTTTTCCACCACAGCTGCTTAATGACTTTTTCAATTGACTTCAGCAGTGCTGCTTGTTGATTACTGATTCCATCCCAGCCATTGGGCAGAAAAATGGGCTTCAGGAAATAATATGAAGGAAAGAAAAAAAAACAAAAACACTCAAACTCAACACCTACCATAAGGCAGTGACATGTGTCCAGATATTTTATGCTGAATTGGAAAAAAATAAGATAAATGGAAATTTCTCCCATTGCTCAGCCCTTGTCATGGAGGTGAGTGCATGTGCACTTCCTTGCTTTCAAGCCCCAGTTCATCCATGCTCGTTGACCTGCTCCTTGGTTTGGAACCAGCTGCAGAAAGCAGCTGTCATCCTCTGTTACTCTGCCAGACCTGTTCTTAAGGCAGCCATCAAAGTCTGGCACTGACTGAAGGCAATTCAATTAGCTGTAACGGTCAAATAGAAACCAAGGGTCAATTGAAATCTTTTTTCTTCCCCCCCTACACTTACCCTATTTTCATCTTGGAGCCTGGAGACACTGAAGTCCACCCCCATCTTGGGAGATTTTTGGGGAGTAAGGATGGGAGAAGGATGGTGCCTACGTGGGAGAAGCTTACTACAGTGAGGAAAGAAGGGGAATACACACCAGGGAGAGGGGTGTATCTTTCTTCAGCCCTGCTCAGCTCTTGTGCTGACTCCTTAAGATGCAGTGAGCTTGGGAAGTGGTACCTGGTCGGATGGCTTGTGACGTGCTTTGGCTAAATCTCACAGTAATGACAAAACCTCCCTTAGCTTTACAGCTGCCATCTGCTCCGTGCCAACCACGGTGGCCATTTCAGGGTTTTATCAGACCTGTGGGCTTATTCCCAGCACACCCAGAGGAAGGAGGAAAGGTGAGAGGAGGAGGAGGAGGGGGGGGGAGGAAGATGTGAGGGTAGAAAGCACGAGCCAGGATGTGGTGCTGGGCACAGCTGCTTTTGCAGCCCCCTCTGTGCAGCCAGCCCCTGCAGCTCCTTGCTAGTGTGTAAATAGTTGTAAAACTAAAGGTCAAACAGATAATCTTGATAAATATTTAATAGTTACTGTTTTTACGTCTCCCTTATTGTTACAGATTGAATGTCTAACACTCATGACATCTGGCACACACCGAGCTGGTAGGGAGCATGTACAGCCTGGCTTGGTGCAGGGGGAGCAGGCAACAGGGATGGAGGTGACAGCCACTGGGGAGCTGCTGCCACCAGCTCAGCCACCTCCATCAGCCCTGCAGAGCCCAGGAGCAACTCATTCCACTGGCAGCACAGACCCATCTTTTTTGATTCAGTGAGGCCTCACATGGGGTTCAGTAAATCACAGCTTCGGGACTCCGGGTGCCCTCATCCTTCTCTGAGTTAGTTCTGATTAAGAACCAGGTAAATTGGATGTGCCATGGCTATGATTAGCATCTTCGGGGTCACTGTGGGCCTTCATTCTCTAAAGTTGCAGCTAGTATTTGCCTCAGTGGGTTTATCACAGGACTGGAGACAGAATTCTGCCCTAGTGGGTTCTTGCTGGACAACTTCCAAGCTGAAGCAAGACACAGGGAGATTAAATGAGACTTGTGGTGATTCCGTTGTTGACCTCAGAGCCCTATCAACCAGCCAAGTAGTTATGACAGAACAAATGTAAGCTGTGCTTTTAAGGGATTGCTTGGCAATTAAGTGAACTGAACATTTCCTTGTAGTAGCTGGTAAAAAAATCATCCGTCTTTGCCCAGCAGATGAATACTTAATATATTGTGGGAGTTTTTCAGTTGTCCATGCTTTAATTCATTGTGATCAATAGAAAACTCAGGGTGCCCTGTAAATGGCTTGTTAAGATAGGGGAACACATTTTAGACACTTTTAACTCTCCAAGACTGTGTGGCACGAGGGTCTCAATATCATTTTCACTATATAGAGATCCCGCGTGAAACATTTCACTGGGCTTTGGAAATCGCTGGCAGTAATGGATCTCCATATGGAAAAACTAATGACCCTACATAACAAATGAATCAATGTGACAAGAGGAAGAGAATCCAGCTCCACACTCACTGCTTTGCATGGCCTGAGTCTTTGTACAGCAGATGAGAAATGCCAAGGCAGGAGCCTGGCTATGCATCACAACCACTTCTGCACTGGAGCAATCAGTCCTGGTTTGGACAGGACAGCCCAGGGAGTTAGATCCTGTTTCAGCCTCTTAAAGACCCTTCAGGATGCTATATTTGTCCTGAGTAGAAGCTGGTCTTTCCTGAATACTTTCCTGTATTCTTTCAGCTGGAATGTGAGATATTTTTACTTTTTTCCTTTCAACCTGTGCATCATAAAATTCAGCTATGCCCAGAGCTGTGCACACCTCCCTTCTCCCCCTTGTCCCAACCCAATCTTCTTCTCATTCACATTGCAAGGAACATGTCATTAACATTTGACAGTGACTCCTTTCCCATTGCTACATTCATTTTTTTTTCTTTTGTTGAAGCTTTGCCACCCTATTTTACAGGCTGCACAATGTGGAAGTTGGCAGAAGCCCAGGTTCAGATAGAATTCAGAACTGACTCTACATATGAATTTAAGAGGTGCCAGCATTGGGGTAGCATATCAGGCTCCCAAGCAGCCTGACACAAATAGGGCAAGCATCAATGGCACTTGAGGACTCACTCAAACACTGTCTAAAGTCCTTAACAAAAAAGAAAGGTTTTGACTTCGATAGGAAACAGTCTTCTGTCAATATCTCAACAGGCTGCTAAGGAGACATGGGCTGGTACTGCAGACTCACACAGCTCCAGAGAGGCACCACGTTCCCTGCTCAGCAGCTAAGGAACAAACATGGTATCAGGGCAGTGACCTCAGGGAGATGCAAGGCAGGTGCTGTAGCCATCCTAGTGTAAAGCAGTAAAACCTAGGTCTGGAGCTTGCATATGAAATTATGACTAATATTGTATTTTGTGGAAGGGAAGGGGATAGGAACTCTTTGGGATTGGCTTATAAATGGGAATCAGCAATGTCTCTTATCAAAACATCGTTCACTGAACAGTTCAGGAGGATAAATCTGAATAGTAACTCATAGGTCAGCAAATAGAAGTAATTTTCCAGCCTGTTTGCAAACATCCCTCTGTGTCCCTCTATGGAACAGTCACTCCTGACAGAGCCTTTTCAGTTGTCAGCTGTTATTTCTGCTCTGACTAGATGGTCAAAAATCTTACAATTAGAAGAAAGTCAATCAAATATTAAGGTATCTTTAAAAAGAAAGAGGGAGAGTCCCTTTGCCTGTGAACCTTTGCACAAATAGTACTGAAGGGCTTGTGGTATTTTTACTTTTCTGGAATATTCTTGAAACAAAGGCAAAAAACTATCACTCAATAAATGCTCAGAAAATAGCAGTAAAGTAGGTCAAAAATGCAATTGGAACAAATGTATTTGAATAAAAAAAAGCCAAGCAAACACTGCGGATACTAGAACTGTGCAAACACAGCAAATAACATAAAGCTTCCCTTCAGGTGAAGAGCAATATGTGGAAATCTTGATGCTTTGGTTCACTTAGTGCAGGATCCAACAGGGAATGAAAATGGTTGTGTCCTACTATTATACACTTTTTATATCCTGAGGGAATCAGTTACCGTGTTTCTGTGTGCAGGCTGTAAGGGACATGTAGGAGCCAGTGGTGATATTTGACCTGTACAACTTAGAGCAGCCTCGTGGAAGCTCTGGATTGGGCTGTGGTAAGAATTTCACCAAGGAGCCCGACATCATTGAAGTGTGTTGTGTGATAGCTGGGGTTACAGTGTCACCATACACAGAAAATCCCCCAAATCCCACATACTATTTCAAGGGAGTAACTTCTAAATAGTGCCTACTTTCCACCCCTGCTGTGATATCAGGCTCTGAAGGTCACATCCCAGGTAGATCTTCCACACTGCTCAGAACAGTCTCTTGTCCACAAAAATGTATGTGTTGACATAAAGTGCGCCCACAGCCTTTGAAGTCATATGCTTTTGTGCCTTTTATTGAGGACCTAATAACACTTTCCATGCCCAGTCACTCAGGATTGCTGCTCTTGTCCCAGCAGAAGCATCATCTGTCCTTCCCATACCACATCCTCGCTGCTGGTCCTACGCAAGAGTTTGGAAGGCTAAATCATCACACTGATGTGATGAACCTTGTACTCCTACATCCCCTGAAGATATTAAAAAAACCCCTGTCCAAACTCTGTGTTTCTTTCTTCCTGTGTCCCCATGGCTTCCTCCAGTGGATGGCACCATGCAGCAGCCCTGCCTGGGAGGAGAAGAGTGGGTGAGGGGCTCACACGGAGTCCTTGTCTGCGACTCCCTCCGAGCTTGCTGGCTTTCACTTATTGAATTAGGATAAATTGGAACTTTCATAAAGGGTGATATAAATCATTATCTCAAGTTAGCAGATGCGGACTCACCAGGGTAGAGCTCTGTTAATAACTCCCTCGGATTAGGGCTGATTGGTACAATTTGAAACTTGTTTCTCTCAGCTTGATCAGTCTAGTTGTAACTGTGGCAATTATCCCATTTCACTTTCAATAGCTCAGCACAGAGGAGCTGCTGCCTCCAATCCATCCCTCTTTAATGAATCCTGCGTGATATGTTTGGTCCTGTGGACAAATATACCCTGTCTCCCCCTTACTCCAAAATAAGCATTAAAAAAAACAAACCCTGTGTCCAAATGACATGTAGGAATGTGTCTTTTAGGGAGTGAGATGCTAAGTGTCCATGTAAACATCATTTAGATATTTGGCCACTGAAAAGCCTCTCTTCATTCTTACAGCATCATTTGCACTTTTTGGCAGTCTTCCTGCCTGGGAAATTAGATGAAAAAAACAGGGTTTTGTCCAAGTATTGAAGCTGCTTGAATAGATTCTGATGAATGTCTTACATGCTGAATTTGTGAGGTTTTGTTAAATAACTTATCTGGTGATTTTTTTCTTTTCTTTTTCTCGAGCAGTCATTAATAAATTATGTAATGAGTGAACACAGAATTCTCAGAATAATATATTTGACAAGAATTTTCTTTCACTCCACTGTTTGACTCCAACAACAAGTCTGTGTCTCAATTTAAGAGACCCTTCAAGAACACACTTACCTTTGGCAATAGTTTTAAATTCATCTCCTTTTAGAAAGATGGTTGAACAAGTGTTTGTTTTACAACTGTGTTTAGAACTTGCCTCAGATTTTTTGCTGGACCACGGGCTTCAGCAGGAAGGTTGGCCTTATGCTTAAATCATCGAAGTAGTGGTTTACTTGCAGTTATCATCTCTGCTGTTGACTCTTGATGACCTTTCCAGTAGCCCATCTATGTTAGAAAAACAGGTTGCATATGATTTCCATGTCTTTGAACCCTCTCCAGCTTACCTCATCTCTCAAGCTATAAAATGAGTATCTGCTTTCCTTCCAACTATTGTCTTATATGTTTGGTTGTAAATTGTGAAAGCCAAGACTGTTGCTCACTTCTTGTTCATACAGCACCTCATACCGTGTTTTATGAAGCCAATAAAATACTAGAGATTAAAATACATGGACTGATTTGTCTCCCACTTACAGCACCAAAGCTGTACATGTAAAGGAACATCACTGATGCCCACGGAAATGTGCCAGTGAAAGCACATGATCCTACCCAAGCTTTGATCTAACAGTGGGAACACAAGAGCTTTCCCATTTTGGCTTCAGACCCAGTGCACATCCCTTCCTGGAAATTGTCTGAGGGTGCAGAGTAAATAAATGATGGTGTCCCGAAGTGTCGGAGGAGCAGCCACTCCTTTCTCCCAGCTCTTGCCAGCTGCCTGCTGCTCGGCACCGAGTGCTCAGCCTCTTGCAGGGGCTTGGACAGCCCTGAATCATGCTGCTTGCAATATGCTTCTGCTAAAAATAATAGTAGTAATTAATGCTCTTAGTTTTAGTGCCGCCATCTGCCTTGATGCCAGCCACAATGGCCATTTTCCTCTGTGCTCCCCAAAGCGGGAAGGAGGGGGAAAGAAAAGACAGAGGCAGCTGTTTGTGCCTTTCCCCAGCACCTCTGCTTGGGCTGGCAGTGAGGTACCTGCCCTGGGGGTAGCCCACTCTTGCTAGAGACTGAAACTCCTCAGAGCTAAAGGTAACAGAGCTTGAAAAGGGACATGCATGGACGAAAATACTCACATGGAGATATAACATCTCCTGAAGGGTAATAGGTACACAGCTAAATAGCCAACCATTTATAGGAGAGGGTTTTTTAAGAGAGAGAGAGCACTATAGCATAATTTCAAGGGTATCTATCCAACTATAAATCACACAAGATAATGTTGAGAAAGGGAAGGGTGGTGGAAGCTTGCATTAGCCCAGCTAGGAGGATGGGGTGGTGAGAGATGAGTGCAAGGAACCCCTTTCTCCTCTGTCTCTGGAAAGTGGCCGTCTTGCCTGGGCCATGCAGGTGTTGGGAGCGTGCAGGAATTGAACATAGGGAAGTGGCAGGGTTTAACAAACAGCCTCACCAAAGGCATCTGACAATACATCACCTTCTGTTCCTCCAAGGCTCCCCAGAGCCTTCCCCTTCATCTTGCCTCCTTCCTCTAATGGCAGAACTCACTTCCTGACCCACTGGAGGACCAAAGGGCTGCTCCAGGTTGAAGGGAAGGGAAGGGAAGGGAAGGGTCTATAGAGGCCAAAGCACTTGCCTGTGTGCAGACACCAACTGCAGCAGTAACGAGTATCTTTACCCATGGTAGGGAGATTTGAGGGATCAAGAGGGCAAAAGAGTAGAAGGCAACCAGGGCCCCTTCAGTTCTCATGGTAGGGAACTTGTAAAGGCTGTACAAACCTCTTCTTCCTGATCCTTGCTTAGCAAGCTGGCAAGGCCTTTTTCTGCTCTCAGAGGAGAAGAGCTATTGCACGTCAGCCAGCCGCGTCTCTCCTGCACGGTGATGACACTTCAGAAGGCAACCTGTTGGTCCTGTCTGCCACGTGTTCTGAGATGCTTATTTTGACTAAAGCAAGGAGAAAATTGTTGTTGAGGGTTAGGAAAAAAATGTGAGGAACTGCAGCAGCCTGGATTTCTGTGTGACTGGCCCAGAAGGAATATTTTTGATAATCCAAAATCAGCACCATGTACCTGAGCTCAGCCTTAGATCTGTTCCGTCCGTGGATCAGAAGCTTTAGGTCTCAAGCACTACTGGTAGTGATCTGACTAATTGCAGGATTTTAAGCAATATGTGCACATGGGGCTTATATTCCTTGCTCATGTTCTTCCTTGGATCTAATCTCTCTGTCCCAGTTGGGATCACATCTCCAGTTCCCTTCTTCCTCCCCATCCCCATATGGTGCTTAAGGGATCTAAGGTGAGAATTTCAGCCCAAAGCCATTTAATGCATCCCAGCAGTCATCTTCAGCCAGGCTTTGGGGTGGGTTGCTGGGACAACCTAATAGGTCTGTAGCTCTTTTGTTGAACCACAGAATGGTTTGGGAACCACAGAATGGAAGGGACCTTAAAAACCATCCAGTTCCAACCCTCTGCCATGGGCAGGGACACCTCCCAGCAGACCAGGTTGCTTCAAGCCCCATCCAACCTGGCCTTGAACACTGCTAAGGAGGGGGAGCCACAGCTTCTCTGGGCAACTCTCAGTCCTCTTTGGTATATGTTTCCTTTGCTCAGGAAGGTACATTCTCCACCTGCATCAAAACTCAACCTAGATCTGCAAGTCTAAACTGAGCAGCTCTGATATAAATTCAGATAGCCATATTAGCAAGACATGAGGTCCCTGTTAAGGCTGCTCCCTTTTGCACAGCTAGCTTTAATCCAAATATTTGAGACTGGCAAGAGTTTTCCTCTTCCATATAGATGTTTTTAAGATGACACAGTAATGTTCACAGTCCACCAGTCCTGTAGACAATAGTTCATGTCTTATTTTAGGGGGCTTTTTGAGGGTTTTTTTTGAGTTTTTCAAGGGTGTCTCTGCCAGAAGCAGAGCAGATGGTTACATCTCAAAGAGGTTTGAGCCTAACAGGCAGCTCCACTCTGGACAGGCTGTGGCTGGGGAGAACGCAATGAGTATTTATGTGAGAAGAGATCCCAGAAGGTCAATATTGACTATTCATTATTCACTTAAAATATTTGTCATGCAATTTGGGACTGAGACAAATTCCCATGACAGAGGTGACCAGCCACACTGTTTGACTGAAAAACATGATGTTATCATAAACAAGGTCTGAGCCAGTTTCAGAAAAAGAGGGGAGAGGAAATTATTCATATAGTTCTTTGCCAGAGTTCTAAAAAAAAAACCTGTATAAAAATCTGGATCAGATAATAAATTTCTGCTTTTTAATCAAAAAGGGAAGAAAAGTTGTAGAAAATGTCAATTGTGATCAATACTTCAACCAGGAGAAATGCCATTATCGTGAGTGTTGCATGGAATTGAACAGACATCACCTGGCATTTACCATCACAGCTTAGCAGCTATCCAGATAGGTGGCTACTTACCTTTAAAGGCAATAAAAGATGTTTCAAAGTTTTTCATTTGTTTTTCCACTTTAGAAAAAAAATAAATTATCAAAGTAAAACTTTGCTGTGAAACAAAATTCCAGACACAAATTTAAAAACCACAAAAAACCACCCCCTACTTAAAAAATAATAAAAAGAAAAAAAGAAACTGCTCTGTTTCCACTTGGCATTAGTAACTTTAAATTTGTGGATATTATTAATAGTGGTTTTTTTACAAGCTGCTGTCTACAATGCAGAAGAATGTGACTTTCTTGTTGAAATCAGTGTGCTGTGGCAAGCATGATGTGATCCAGCTGCAGCACAACTCAGAGCTGGTAGCCAGGAGACCCAGATCTTCTCACGACATAACCAACTCAGAGAGAAGGGATAAGGCACAGAGAGGTGCACAAGTATTATGGTAGGACAATCATGAAGGAAACAGATCAAGGAGCAACATCTTCAAGAATGCTTCAAGAGAGCTTGTGGAGAAGCAACTATTTTTTGAGGATAAAGGATCCCTTAGAAGAAGCAGAAGGACGTCAAGACACCTGAAGGGTCAGACAAAGTCATCGTGGATCCCAGAACTTTATAGGTTGCAGGTTGTCAGAGTGTAAGAACAATCATACCAGGTCAGAGACAAGGCCCAGTTAAGCATCTTCTCTTAGTTGGTGGCCAGCAGTGATGGCTAAGGGAAGCATATGGCTGTAAGTCATACTTGAGGGCCTGTCACTCAAATATCATCGCCAGTCTAAATCCCACCATCACAGCAAGCTCTATAGATTCTGGTTTGAAGACAAGAAAGACATTTTAGCAAAATGTCCTGGAAAAAATAATCAGATATCAGACCTTTTGCTCCTCAGAGCAAACAAAAAGGGAGAGCTGTCTGCCTTGCTGGTGAAGATGCATTTTCCCACTCTCGAGCTTGGGGACTGGTTGAGCAGGGAGTATGGAGCTGCTCAGTCTTGTTTAGGACCCATGCCTCCATCCCTGACTTTGCCTGGTGCTATTACACTCCTCACAGCTCCCTGCTGCCCCAGCCTTTTCATGCTGTATTATTATTATACAACATTTGTCATGTGAGCAATTACTACAACTGAAATCTGTATTATAACATGTTAGTCCCTCCAGTGTCCCTCTGCCTTTGTACTTAGAAACAAAAGCTGAAGGTCATGGGGATCTTGAACTAGCCCAGATTCCCTGTTTTCAAACCCAGCTTCATCTCTCCCTCCTTGGCCCTGGAAACAAGGAGGAAGCGTAAACAAACATAACAGCCTCCAAAGTATTTCAATAGCAAAACAACTAAAGCAATTCTCTTTGGGGCTGGTAAATAGCAGGCAAGCTATCAGAGCCCAGAGGGGGAAAAGTTCAGCCGAAACTAGTTACAAAATCTCAAGATGCAGTGTGACAAACTCCAGCCTGCTCCTGCTCTTGCACGGCGCTGCCTTTTTCCCGCAGAATGACAGTTTTCAATTACTGGGCTGTAGCTAAGAGCAAATCGTGCACTTCAGCAGCTGGAGCTCTCCTCTCCTGGTTTTTAGATGTGGTTGGGTAAAATGCACAGGGGCAATGAAAACAGCTTCCTCTGCACAGCTAACTGAATGAGGACAAGCCCAGAGACTGTCAGAAAAGTGGAAAGGAACAGCAGTAGGGAGGGGGAATGGTTGCTGGGTTGATTTACCTCCCTCTCCTCCCCCAGCAATGAGACTTCAGCTGTACATGCCACAAGGGCAAGCCTGTGTCAACCTGTCTACCTGAACTTTAAACACAATTTAGATATGTTTTTTTTTCCTGAATGACTGATTTTCTAAAGAGTCCGAGATCTGGATCCTTTTACACATGTAATAAATTTTAGACATGTAAAAACCCTGGATTTCTGGGTGTAAGGATGTACCTGAGCTAAAACACACCCATGAGGGTCAATTCTCTGTGTATGATCCAAGCAGGAGGACACAAACCCAGGCTTAACAGGGTACTAGAGGTGTTGCATTGCGTACTGTTCAACTGAAGTGTGGAATAACTTGGAGGAAGTTATCCTAATAAAATATTTGTCCTATGGAAAGTAGGCATGGGGAGACTCACCAGCATTTTTCTCCCTGTTCTGTGCAAGGCAATTTCATGACTGAAGTCTGGGGCAAATTTTTCCTATTTCTTCTGGGGCATTTTGAGTCTGTAACCAGCTGCAAACCATAGAAATATCTAGGTTGGTAAGACTCTTAAAATCATTGAAATCCCACAGCATGAGAGAACTAACAGGGCTAGGGAAGGACCAGGCTGGCAGCATCCCGAGCTTGTTGATAGCTGCCTGAACTCTCTCCACAAGTGGACTTAATGAAATCTTTCTCACTGGGCACCTGGAAATCAGTCATTTTGATTTGATTTGGTTTTTCTTTACAGCATATTATCATTTTAACATGACTGCATTATTATTATTATTTTCTTCTTCTTTCTTCTTCTTCTTCTTCTTTCTTCTTCTTTCTTCTTTCTTCTTTCTTCTTTCTTCTTTCTTCTTTCTTCTTTCTTCTTTCTTCTTCTTCTTCTTCTTCTTCTTCTTCTATTATTATTATTATCATCATCATCATCATCATCATCATAATTTTAACCTTTGCCCTGTGAAAGGGGACTCCCCTGCCCATGGGTGCTGTGAGACCACTTGCTGGAGAAGACAGAGTCCCACCACAGATCTCAGCCCTCAATGCTGCTCTGTCCTTCCCTGCCATCCACTTCCTTCATCCCCCATCAGCATAAGAGACATGGTTTGGAAAAATAAAATGTTACGAGGGCTCTGCTCTTTCAGGTGCTCTAAGGAGATGCAGTTCTTAGCTGAGCTCTGTGCCATCCCTGATTACCATCCTCCAGCATGCCACCTTCATGCTTTGGACAGCCCCTGCCTGCGTGCAGCCCCCTGATGCAAGGCAGGGTGATGGAGAGCTCAGTTAGGAGGCTGCCATTTTCCAGCACCCAGTTTGCTCTTGTCCAAACAACATTAAACATCTCTGACAAAGCTGGAGAACCTGGAGAAATTTCCAGTCACGTATGACGGTGTCTAGCAACGCGTTCCTGCTGAATGGGAAGAAGGGAAGTAGAGGGTAGGGCTGGATGAGTACACTCAGTGGTGACATGCCATTTTTAGCCACAATTATGTAAATTACATAATTCATCTTGAAATATTGAGGGTTTTTTCTGTATTTACTGCAATTACGTCAATTGACCTATTTATGTTATCTGACGTGCTCATCATTAAAATGGGACAATATATCCCATTAGATCCTCTTACTACATTGAATGGAATGATGATTAATTATGTCATAAAAAGGAGCTGTGCTACGCATCTCAGAACATGGGATTTGAAGATTAAAATAAAACAACAAACTACCATCATCATTTCCTGCCTTAAAACTTCATCTTTCCTGGTTGGGAATTAGGCTCAGGGTTCCCCACGTGGGATTATTCTGGTCCACATCTATATCAATAAATATTGATAGAAAGCCAAACATACTTTATTTTTTGTAGGACCTATTGCTGTATATTATGCATAGGCAACATGCCCAGAGAAAAATCTAAAACTTGGCTCATGCATATGACTTCATTACTATGAGAATCTTCCCTCAAAGTGGAGGAAAGGGGGGTTTTCCCAACTACATGGGATGTAACTTCTTGAAAACCACCCTCTGCTTTCCTCGTGTGTTTGAAATCTCAGAAGGATTTTTAGTTGTTAATATGAAAGTCCCTATGCAAGGCTATCACATAGTACTGCAGAAAGAATAATGACCTTATGTCCTTAGGGGACTCTGAGCTATGGGGACAAGAACCCTCAGAAGGAGCATGAAAGGGATCCATCGTGTGGATCATACTGGAGCTCGGTGCCAGGGAGGACTGTCTCCTCAGAGATGTCTGTTAAGTTTCTTGGTACTGTTCCTGCTCAATCCCTAACCATCTGCTGCTCCTTTGTACAGACAGAGGTGATGGAAAGAAAGAGAAGATTATTGCAATATGCCCCCTCTTAGCTGATCTCACCCTCCCTCACTAGCCAGCACGTGGTCCCAAAGGGAAAGATTTCAGCTCATTTTAATCCAATGGCAAGGGCTCGAGTGCATCTAAAGAGGGTTTCATCATCGTTTGTTTTACTCAATTAAAAACCTGCAGACACAGATTAGCTCCCTGCTGCTCAGTGTAGGAATTCTTTTAACACTACAGTGATTTACGACCTACCAGGCAGTGTTTAACGAATGCCATTCAGAACCCAGAGATGCTTAACATAGGACTGGTCACTCGTGTTAATGAAAAATGGATTTGAGGCGACAGTCACTTACGTGGCTGCATTTTGATAACAAACGACCTGGTGGGGCCAGAGCAGAGGGAGACTTTGTAATTAATATTACAGTAGAATCAGGTTTGTAACGGAGAGCTTGACTTAGAATTAAAATCAATACAACAACTGTTGGGACGTGTCATTCCTTGGTCCCTAGGCCCTGAGATATTATGCCAGACAGAGGAAGGGCTGATGGGGAGGTGATGACACACAGTGAATATCCATCTTGTGTTAACTTCAGGCAAGAAATTATGCTTAGTGGAATGTGTTGTCAGATTTGGGATATTTTATTGGCTTTTTGTTAGGGTTTCTTTGTATTTTTTTTCTTTTTTTAGTGGATGGGTGAACAGGAGGGACTATGGACCGTTTCTCTCTGCAGCTATTGCTGACTTTCTTTTCAAACAATATTTTACACCAACCAATTACTGTGCTGCTGTGGTGTGGCAGGTTTTTGGTTCTGTTTTGTTTTCCAGTCTTCCTGCAAGTCAGAAAAAATCAAGTCTAGGGTCTACAATGGTTGTGGCTTTTATGAAAATATAACACAACTCCATGTTTCTGACAAAGCTCATTGTTTTCTTGCAGCAACAGGGACATCTCAGTCTATTTTCAGCCTCCCTCTTCTGTCATACCTCCCTTCCCCAGCCACTCAGATGGCCATCACCATCACCAGAGTGGCTGTTGCTGTTCTAACAGAATTTTACTTTGATGCTTCAGGGTGTGAAGATGTGAGAAGTAAAAGTGGTGTCTGAATTGGAAAGGAGGGAAATTGTGTATTTCTAGGAAATTCTTCTACAGAGAAAAATACTGGAAATTGAAAATTCAACATTTTAACCACTATCATGAACAAAAAATTCTACAGTGGGTGGGGAGATAGGTTATAGATGATTAAGGTATATGATGCTTTGCATTTCACATCAGTGTTGACCTTTGTTCCTGCTTGCTTTTTTTGTGTTATAAGCTTGAATTTCAAAACTGAAAGTGTAAATCCATTTTTGTTCCGAAATGCCAGTGGGAATAATATGACAATGATGGAGCTTTTTCTGCACTTCCTTAAATTCAGTTATATTTAAATATAGTTATTTAGGAAGCTAGGCTAGTTTTACAACTGATTTTAGCTCCAGCAAAACAAAATAAAGCCCACGGATCATAGTAACACTCCACAACAGCCTTAGACAGCATCTTTTTGGGCATGTTCAGTACAGCTGCAATCTGTAAACATTACGGTTGGACACTGTAGCAACCAAATACCACAACAGCTAGTAAATGAGAAGCAATATCTATGTATCAGATGAAGGGAAATCCATTATCTGTATGCATTGCCCCGAGGCTAGAGTTCAAAGCTCAAGCCAATCTCAGAACAAAAATCGACTCAGAAATGATGCCCAGATTTCTGTCAGCGCCTGTGATGTGACAGAAGTGCTTGTTAACATCCACCACCGAGATCAAGGGCTGTAATTGTGTCCCTGCAGCTAGGTGCCTAAATTAGGGTCTCCTTCAAAGTCCACCAAAGCCAGTAAAAAAGGCTCTGACCGGTTTCATTTGGTTTTGGAGCTCCTCTTAATGAAAAGCCCATCTGCTACTCAATTCACAGGCTCCTGAATCTCTTACCTCTTCCTCTACTCCCTGCAAAACAAAACCATACCACTCGTGACACCAGTGAACTTCTCAGCTTATTTTTGAGTAGGAATACAGAGAACAAAAGAAACATAGTCGTATGCAACCTGAATCACCATAGTGGGGTTCATCTGGGTGGGATTGCAGGCTTCTTGCTGTAGACAGAGACCTGGGCAAATGCACTAACTTGGTTATTGCTCCCTGAAGATTCTTGAATGGGTTAACCCAGCAAGCCAAGCTGTCCCAGTTTATTTTAATCTGTGAATATATGGAATGATCCCTACGGGAGTTTTAGCTATATCGTAAAAGTAGCAAATGCACTTATAAGTGAAGGTGACATTTCTTGTGCCTTCTAATGCCCATTTCCAGCGTGCAGCCTGACTGTGCATACAGGGAGATTGAAATGGCCTTCTTCATCGGTGGCTTTTAGATGAATGAATATCTGCCAGGCACGATGGAGGTAGAGGTGATCCTGCCTTAGGTGACCCCTTGAAAATCTTTCCAGGTCTACTTTCTACAGTGCTGAGCACCCAGGCTTCTGCAGACAGCCAGAGTTTTTGTAGAAGGAGTGGAACCCTCTGGTAAGCCATGTCCAGAGGAAGGAGTGGAAGCAGTGTAGAAGTGTGGAAGGAACGTAGAAGAAGTGGAACCATCTGGTAAGCCATGCTCAGAGGTGTGTCATGCAAGCCACAGTCTGCAGTGCCAATGCAACGTTCTGAACAAAATGTTTTCCCATTAGAGATAAACAGTGGGATATGTATCAGCTTAAGACTTTTGAACTGCAGATTGCGTGAAATCCAATTGTTCTTCACCATATTTGCAAAAAATGGGCTTCCCTCTTTATGTGACACATCCAAAGCATGAGACTGGACCATGCTATGAGGCTGCAAACAAGGAGTGTGTTTTACAGTGGGACCTTTCCAAGCATGAAGCGTTTCAGTTTCTCATCCTTCAGTGCTGTCTCAGAGCACCTCCTGCTTTTCATGATCCTTGCGTCCCTGGCTGGCAGATCCCAGTTTAACGTGTTTAGAGACACCTAGGACACTTCACCACAGATTAAGGGAGAGGTCCCGTCGCCACTGTGCATAAAGTTGAAGGTTTTGGTGGTTTTGTGTCTGTGGAGAAGGTAGCAGAAGGTGGGATGACTCATGTGAGATGATCTGTGGACTTCATGCACCTGGGATGCAATGAGAAAAAAAAAGGGAAAGGGAAAAGCTGTTCTGCTCTATACCTTTGGGCAAACACGTTCTTGTGGGATATTTCCCTGCAGTGCTAATGCAATTGATGCTCAACAACTCACGTGAAGAAGGACTCTGAAGGCAATTGGCCATGATGCAGACAAAATATTTCCTTAAGTGCCTATTTAGTGAACACTATGAAATTGAAACATATTACAGGGTGGGCAACAAAGCAGGGGAGAAGGATTCTGTGAGAAATACATCCACAATTACTGAGGTGACTGATATTTGTATATGTTTTAGGCCCACCAGGAGTCTCCAGAGCAGTGACTGAGGGTCTAATTCACCAGGGATAATTACCTCTGCCCCATGGGAGGTGAAGTGTGCTCGCTCGGTGAACAGTGCTGATGAAGGGCTATGCAGGGAAGGCCCCAAACAGATCAGTGGAAGCAAATTGATTCTTAATAGTTTTCAGCCTGTGACCTGTACGTTTCACTAGTCTTAGATGCCATAGAAACACCAGCTCTGATGTGCCGGAGCTGCACCACCCAGGAAGGTTGGTCCAGAGAGGCAATCGGCTGTGAATGCCACTAGCTTGTTGGTGGGGAGTATGAAACCTCTGAATGTGAAGGGTGCAGTGCATCACTTACAGACCAGATCTGAGCCATATGTGAATGTTTATCCAGATCCAAGACTTTTCCTACAGGTTCAGGTCTATCATCGCTGTTCTAATTCTTTCTCTTTAATGAAATGTCTTCATTCTCATTACAAGAGGACATTGTTACGCCTAAGCTGTCTGGACTGCCTACTGGACAACTGGCCTGATCATCAGAGCAAAGCTCCCGGCTCCTCAGCCTTTGGAAATGTTGGAAAGGCATATGTTCATCAGCTCTGAATGGCTGCCCTGATGCTGCACTGGCACAAAGAAACAACGTGCGCTAGCACAGATCACTCCTGCCTGCTCGTTGACATCTCCTAATGCATAGTTACACTTGTGCCATCTTTAATCACCTGTGACAGGATTTTGTCCAAATCTTTGGCTGGATTTGGAAGCTCTATGGGTGAGAAATTTAGCTGCTCTGTTCATTTCTATAGGGCCCAACAAATAGGAGCCAGTGACATGAAGCTCATATGGGCAAGTACATGCAGGTACTCAGACAGAATTCAGATGTTTAACCTCTGGACAAGAAAAAAAGGACAAGGGTACTTGTGAGAAACTCATAACTGTACAGTGGCATCACTTGAGTGGTTATTGAGATAATGATTTATTTTGGAGCTTTTATATACAAACAAAAAAGTCTGTGCTTAGAATAAATTATTTGCTTTCATGGGTTAAGTCGTAAAGTATCTGGAAGCAAAGAATTGTCAGCTGAAGGAACTGGCAAATAGATCTGAATAACATGAAATTTGGAGAACTTTGTGATCTCTTCAGACAATATGTGAATATGCATCAGTATGCCACATTCTTTGAATAAATTATTCCTTTTAAATTATTCACTCAGTTCTAGTGATTGTTAAGATGAGGAGATTTTGACATGAAGTGCTAACTAGTGAGATGAAAAAAACCCTGTATACTTCTTTTTTTTTAGATTTTTCTACCTGCATTAGCATCACTTTTCTCTTTTCACATAACTTCTTCTTTAAACTTGTCTCTCATTCTCTTCTTTCTAGCCATCTCTTTCTTCCTCTTCCTTTTCAGCACAGCCTAAAGACAAAACAATTTCTCTGAAGGAGATCCTTTTGGGCTATAATGGGATTAGGCCTTGGAGCGGAGATCTTGTTTGGATCAGCTGTTGAACTCACAGGAGTCCTGTTAAAGGCCTATTAAAATTCCATGTAATACCTCAGTAAGTAACATGTGAATCCCCAGCTCATCTTTGGGAATTAAAGTGTGCAGAGCTTACTTGGCTGCCGTCAGAAAGGTTATGCAGACCCAGGACTCATTTGTTTGAAGAATAAGAGGACATCACCTGCCTATTTCCTACACCTCCAAGAAAATATCAGAGTCAAAAACTGCAGAAGAAAATTGTTTGTCCTTGAACTGAAAGAGCTCTGAGGGGACGTGACTGAAGATCAGTCCAAGGCAGACAACTGACCAATGACCTTTCCAGGGATGACACACAGATACAAGTGACATGTGCATCTCAAAGGAAGGTTTGGAAGATTAGGTTTAATTCAGATTATCTTATCAGAAACTCCCTGTACTATAAATTCAGCAGAGTATCTCAGGATGAGTTGAAATAGCTCTCAGCAGGATGGTATCTACCCTGAGATCTCCTAATTCTGCTCAGACAAGAGACACCATAAGAATAGACTTTTTCTCCCTTTTTTTTTTCTGCTTAGATTTGAGATCTGAAAGTGCTTCCATTTCCTCAGTTTCTTGCCATTTTCAAAGTTAAAAAGTTAGAGAAAGCTTTCAAAATGTGCTTGGGTAAACACAATATGAATACATTCTTATATACATTATATTCTATTGATCACCCAGCACTGCAGCAAGCTTTGGTGGTGCTATTATGATGCCAAAGAAATCCTTTCTTTCACCCTACTAGACAACAATAAATTTCCAGAGCCTGAGGGGGCAAAGGAAAGGAAAGAAGGGGTGAAATGTGAGTTCAGAAATGAACAGTCCTTGGTGTCTCTGAAATTAGAAGCCCAAAACCTGTCAGAAGTAGAAATACTTGCTTGATGCAAGGCTTAAACTTGCAGCTTGACAGCCACTTCCATCTGAGACATCTGTAACCCAAACATGCCCTCCCTTCCCCCAGCATGGCCACGGCTGCCCCTCCACTGGTGTTCTCCAACACCCAGCCCTGCTTCAGCATGGACCTGTCAATGGGGCAGCTGTTCCTTCCTCTATTCATTAGTCTTGGACAATGCTGAAACCTTTTGTGGCTATTTCCTTTTTTTTAAGAGGATCTCAGAGCTTTTTACAAATCTTTATTGATTAAGCATCAAAACCTTCATCTGATGTAGATAAGTTTAATGCTATTATCCAGATTTTACGAGGCAGGTTTTATTGAAGACATGGAGAAGTTAAACAACTTGGTCAAGGTCAGACATCAACACGTGATAGGACACAGAGCAGAGCTGGACTCACGTGTAGGCTCTCAGTGCTCTTCCTATATGTCTCCTCTTACAACATCTTATTTCTAATTATTGTGCCTTTGGATTATTTCAGGCAATGTTATGGATTTTACTAACAGATACTACAAGGGAAATCTATTTGCATACAAAGACAAATAATTGTACAGAAGTGTGTTACAATAGTTGAAGGTGGGCACTGGCTGGCAGGATTTCTATGATCTTTTTCTCCTTTTCTGTGATTTATGTAGCACTCAGGCTCTCTGTCTTGGCTCCCTTTGATAGTTTTAACCTGAGCGAGGTGACTGCTCCATTCAGGAGTGCAGGATCTGCTGATACCTTCTGAGGTGGGGCAGGGAAGACTCAAAGCTGTCTAAGACTTCCATGTGGATTAGAATCCTTATTTTGCCCCTGACCTTGCATGAATTACTCTTGCTCTCTCTGCCTCAGCTTTCCACCTGTAAAATGGGAGTAGTTGTGACATTTAGCTGTGCTGCAGAGGTTAATATGGCCAAGAACATCAGTGGTGATACCTGAGTGATGGAAGTTCTTTGAACAGGAAAACTGTTGTACCAAAATTTACTGGCAGCCTGGCCATGGATGCATGTTTCTGTGGTGGGGATGGGCTCTGTGAGAAGAGAGGAGGATGTCTGCAGCCCTGTGACTTGACCCTGTACTACTTCCACTCGGGTGGTCCTCTGCTGCCCTCCTTCCCCTCTCAGATTTGCTGATGTTTCTGGGAAGGAAAGGGCCTGATGTCAGTTTGAGGAGGAATTTGTCTGTAATGACACAGATGTGCAGCTGAGCCCTTCCCACCTGATGGCCTCCAAACATCCTTCCTTGTTTGAGTTTTACCATGTATGAAAGCTGCAGCAGGAAGGAGGAAGAGAGGACCTTCCTCTCCTCACCTGTCCCTCTGCAGAAGCCAAGCAGGGTTAGATAGGATTGCTGCAGCTCTTATGGGAGAAAAAACACCTGAGAGCTTGACATCCTCGGGCAGGCTCCCTGGATGGACTGGACATGGTGATAGGTCTAAGTCCTCTTAGCCTCTCAGTGCTGCTGTGCAGGAGGAGACTCTGCTGATCCCTGCCGGATAAATCGAGTGTCCAACAGCTTGTGCTCCAGGCAAAACCCACCAGATATTTTGCAAGGAGAAGGCTGCTACCTCACAGCAGTGGTGGTGTGTTGGCCAGGGTGCCCTGCACCCTGCGCCCAGGGTGCCCCCAGCCAGCCCAGGTGGGTCCTGAGCTGAGGGATCAGAGCACTGGAGAGACGGAGCTGCGAGGAAACCTTATTGCTGCTGAGCAGGCACGGGGGGCTTCCTGAGCCCTGGGGAGGTGCCGGAAGGCTGGGCTACGAAGCAGGGGAGCTGTGGGCAACCTCGAAAAGGAATTTATCTTCTTTCACCCCCAGGGGAAGCCTCGCCTGGAGGATGAATCCCTGTCCCTGCGCGGGCAGGGCAGCGGCTGTAGATCACAAATGCTGTAGATCACAAATGCCCCCTTGAGCCCAGGGAGGGGATTGTTCGTGCAGTGTCCTCTGCCATCCTTCGACCTCCCTCTAGCCTTCTGGGGAACGAGAAAGGGCCTTTGTGCTAGGATTTTCAGCGATATCGGTCTTCTTCCCCCCTCCCTATCCTGCTCCGGGCGCAGCGCGGTGTTGCAGGGAAGAGGAAAGCGCAGGGGTTTCCACCTCCACTACCCCAAACATCCCTGCCCTGCTATGGTCTCCTCACACAGAAAATGAGTTTCCATTTTCTGATCCTTTCTTCTTTGTCCCTAGCTGTGCACGGTGACAACTATGCAGTATTTTAGTGTTATTAAATGCAGCTTGTGTTCAGAAAATGTTTTGGGATCTCTTGAAATAAGGAAAAAAATGCCTAATTCTTTAGAACAACTCTGTAAGCAGCTGTGCGGGGCATGAATGAGCTCCTGCCACCTAAGCCTCATACAGCTCCTGTCACCTTGGCCCCTGTGTTTCTCCAGGCTCAGTGAAGGGCTGGCCATGTGTCATGCCTGCATCTTTTTTTTTCTCATGAGTTCATTCTCACTCCCCTAAATTCCACAAAAACTTCTGAGCTACTTCCTCTCCTATTCCCAGTTAGTCCAAATAATTAATTTACTGATGCCTGGCTATCACGGAGAGATCCCAGTGTGTCAGCTCCCAGGAATTCAGCATTTAAGAGCTTACAAGGGTTGCATCCTCGAGCGACCAGCCATTGAGCCAAGCACCTCATTGCTGCCTGGATTGCTGCATGCCACGTTGTACATTTTGATGAAGCAAATGATGCAGCATTCTGCCCTGGCAGATCATCAGATCCAGGGAAAAAACTGAATGGGTATGATAAAACCAGTGATTTAATATGATGTCTGCCCTGCTGTCCCCCAGTTTGGGGGATTCATGTAAGTGAGGAGCAGATGGGATCTCCAGGGGGAAATTCTAGGCTTGCATTACTGAAACCAATGTAAATTTAGTCCTGTATTTCTAAAGTGTTCCTGGAAAGCAGCCAGGACTCTGAAATCTATCCAAGGTTTTCACCTCTCTGATTCACATATATATATAGTTATATATACACACTTATTTATTCATATATTTCTCATAGGTGGGGATATGAGTTTTCATTCTCATGTGTTTTAAATGTCACCTGACTCTCCGTTTGCCTTTTTTTGGAATGAGAGAGAACATCAAAGTCCTGACCAACTGTAACCACCAAGGAAATGTTCGCACGGCTCCCTAGAACAGGCACTGCTAATTCTATTGTACCAGCCAAATTTTAGCTTGGGTTATAACCTTCCAGGTCCACAAACTACTCATGAAATGGATAAAAAGATTTGCCACTCTTCCTTTTGTGTCCAACTGCCTGATACAGTGTCACCACCACCTATGGGACCATGATCTCACCCTTGGAGGTGGCTGTGTATAAAGAAGCCCCACATTGCTTCACTGCCCACACTATTCATTTTGCAAAGGAGAGCAGGGATGCTGTAAATGCAAAATCTTTTTCTACAGGTTGTTAGGTTTGGTGGTGTTGCACCCAGCATGTAGGACATTGAGTCTTTTCATTAAAGCCATCTCAGGCCATCCTAGAGGCAACAGCTTTCACCTGGCACGCTCTGCATCCTGTCCCTTCCCCAGCAGTGCACCGAATGATTTGAAAGTACTACGGCCAAGAGAAATCTTGGCCCTATCCTATCTAATCTGATCAGTTCAACGGAGCAAGAGTGATAGAAATCCACAAGTCCTGCCAATGAAAAGGTTTTCTTTGGCTAGAGCTGACATTTGGCAGGATCTTTAGCTGTAGGTGAAAGCGATATAAAAAGAAATCAACAAGAATGTCCCTTAAAAATCAAAACTAGGATTGAATGATATAAAAACAGGAGCTGACATGAAGCAGTCTTCTTTAGGTGTCAGGTCAGCTGACATACCACATGGATTTCAGGAAAAGCCCAAGGATGTCATTCCGTGCCATCTCTACTCTTGTCATAGGGAACCTGCATAGCACCAGCACCTCCAAAGCAACTGTGATCTTTCAACCAGCCCTGGCAAACAGCATTTATAATGCTGTTTTGTAGGGTTTTTTCCTGGGTAAGAAGCCTTCCACGTCTTCAGCTGAAGATCCTACAGAAGTGTTATATGTTGATGTGATCACAAGTTTGCCAGTGTGCAAGTGAGATGCAGTAATCTGGATTTAGAAATGAAAAATCAACATTTTCAAACCACCTTCAGAATTATAATTTAGATATTGTTCTTCAAGCTCAGCTTAAAAAATACTAAGGAGTTAAATTCAGCTTCTTGTTTTGTCCTGCAGTGGATCTTGTAGCTTTTACTGAAGGTCCTCCAAATTTTTTAAGAAATCAATGTATCCCTACTGAACATCTTGCTTTCAATAAATCAGCATTTTCCAATAGAAAATCTGTCTGCCTATTCTTATTTTATTTTTGATCAGTGTTATATTTCAGAGAAATGTATTTTGCAGTGCAGCCTCAGAAACAGGTAAATTACTATGCTGGCTCAGATCCATAGTTCGATTAGATTCATATTTTGCATTTGACAGTATAGTGGAGAGGTCATTTCAGAACCCATTGCAAGAAGCACAGGAATGGAGTTACCTGCTCTGGGTGAATTTTCTCCCCAGCCCATGCTAGACAGCTGTGATGTGGCTGAGGCTTCCTGAGCAGTCCCATAAATGTTATGGTCTCAATGATCCTGGTCCCAGTGATCTCCCCCATTCATTCCTACAGGAAACCTATTCACTTATGTTATTTTTTTTTTATTTAAATCTGATTCTCTCAACAACTTCAGAGGTGACATTGATCTACCTCCACATGCAGTGAGTGGTGTACACAGATGAACCAGCCCCCCCCGGGGGATGACCCCTTGCTGCCCAGGGACTCTGACTCCACAGATAACCTTTCTTTTCCAACACAAGCCCTGCTTCCCTGGGACTGCCATGACCTTTCCTTTCCTACAGGGAGGAGACAAAAAGGCAGCCGCCTCCCCTTGGATCGAGCTGCTGGATCGTTCAGCAGATGTCTGGTTGTGTGCCACTCAGAAAATGTCACTGCCTGCCTGCAGCTCCAAGCAGGTGATTAATGCCAGATTGAGGATTTTTCTGAGCTACATTTGGATCCTTCTGTTCGCTGCCGCTTAGTGAAGTGACAACCTGGCCCTCGTGCCACCGAAGGCAAGCATAAAGCCTGGCACACGATGGGAGCAGGGGATCTTCCAGGTCTTGCGTGGTGAGGATGAAGGTCCTACCAGAAGACTGGTGAATTGGAGGTGAATGGGTCATTCAGCTGGGGTGCATCCTGCAGCCACAGCTCCAGCAAAGGCTCATGGACACCAGCCCTACTCTGTTTGCTTTGCCTCATCAGCTACAAATTGGTCATTAGAAAAATGGTACTAATTGCTTGGCTGCTTCCCCCAGCAGCGGCTGGGTTTGAGCAGGTGCCATAGAGTTTCAAACACATTTAGAATGGAGACACTGCAGAATGCAAGTGATGGCTGGAGTCTCAGTGTGTGCACAAGCAAGCCTTCAAGGGGTGGAAAGAAAAGTGCTGTTGGAGAGATTAGATTTTTATCCTGTTAGAAGCAAGAAATGAAGAGGGAAGGGTGAGAGATGAGGGAAGAGTGAGCATGAGAAAGTGATGCCTCCTTGAACCAAGCGATATCATAGGAAGCCTCTATGCGCCATCACAGGGAAGCCTTAGACTTGGGCAGACCTCCACGACAGGAAGATTGCCCAAACAGACTCAAATAGAGGTTTGTCCCTTCAGGGAGTTTCTTTTCAGTCTAAAAGGGTCAGACATGATAGTGTGATGTCTCCTGATAAGAGCAGAGAGGATTTTATCCTCAGTCCCTTTAGATGCGTTAAAAACCAACATTTGTTCTAAAATACCATTTTGTAGCAAACAAAAGAATGCAGTATCCTGACCATCAACCCAAGCATGTTCTCAGCCTTTTTTCAAGTGTTGGTGTTGAAAAAAAAAGGAATAAAACCCAGCACCTGACTGTCTTTCCTCCCTCTTGCCAACTCCTCAATATATTTATCTTTTCTCCCCTTCCTCCACATCCTCAGATTGGTTGCCTGCACTGCCATCTGAGGGGCTGTGCAATCAAGCTGACAGTTCCTTTTTGCAAACTGAAGAGTCCCTGAGTTGCTGGGGCTGCTGGTTTCTGTATTTTAAATCTTTGATCTCGTGACTGAAATGAGAGAAAAGAAACTCAAGGCTTTGGCTAAGTTCCCAGCCCTGTCACTTTCTGACCTTGAGCCGATCACATGAACTTCTAATGTCAATATTCCCATCTGTTAAGCCTTACAAATCCACTGTAAAGCAAAATTAATAAATTGTATTGGGATATCTGCCCTAACAGTCAGTAGCATTTCCTTCATGAATAATCCCATTGACTTCAGTGCAATCATATTGCAGAAAGTATTACTCATCATGAGTAAGGGGCTAAGGATCCAACCTTTAATATTTGTAAAAATCTTGGGGATTTTTATGGGAGAAGTTGGAGAGAGAGGAATTCTCTCTGATTCAGGCTACAAATGTGCAGAAAATCATCCACCAATAGTGTCTAAAAGGCAGATAGCAGTGCCCTCCTCATTCTCTTGCAACTTTCCCTGCTGAAAGGGTGATTTGGAGCCTGATGGTGCATGGGGAGTGATCACTGGCTATAGAAGAGATGGCGATGGAGATGGAGATGGAGGTGGAGAAGAAAGACAGCGAGCTTGAGAGGGAGGAGTGAATGAAACTTTGTCCTGTCAGTGTCAAACGTTGCATCCCAGCAGCAGGGAAAGAATATTCAATATTGAACCCTTACAAAAAACACACTGGAACCTCATTTAACAACACTTGAAGTTTAACTACTGTATCCTGAGGCACAATACTCTACCTCTGCTGTGGAAGGATGCCCTTCAGAGCATCTCCTTCAGAGCACTCCTTTGTCCCTGCCCAACACCCAGCACATTCCCGTGAGGAAGATGCTGCCCTGGGGAAGAGCCAGCTTGGCTGCTTGCAGGAAGGACTGTGTCAAACTTTGACAGCACTGAACTCACAGGAGAGGGTGCTGTGGGAAAGAGACAAGGACCTTATGTTTGAGAATGAGAGGCTTTTTTACCCCTCAGTCCCCCAGCTTATCATGGGGAGATAACAGCCAACATAAGCAAAGCTACAAGTAGCTGCTGACATTTCCCTGCTGATTTGTTCCTCTCCCCCTACACACAAGAAAATACAAGAAATGCCTGACTTTGATAGCAGCTGTCAGGTACAGGTCATCCTGCCAAGCAGAGCTTTTAAGACTTTCCCCACAGCAGACTTAAACTCTGGAGGAAGAGGAGGAGGAAGGACAGGGAGGTGGTCAAACTGGGAAGCCCATGGAGATGGGCTGTGCAACATGAGGAACTCGGTATCACCTCTTTCCTGTGAGCATCCTTGTCAAGATTTTTTCCCAGGGAGCCACTCCACTGGTGCCAAATCAGATGCCAACAATGCCTTAACCTGTGCCTGTGGGGTGTGTTTATATTCTGGCAAGCTACATCAAAACATAGATGCCCACTGATGTGTTTTTATGTCCAATCCAAGCCTGGTTTGTGTTCAGGGTTCTCCTAGGACTGAGAAAACCACATGGAATGGGGCTGTTTTGGGATTGGTATCTCACTTTATTGTAACTCCTGTGCAGCAGTCCCTAAGTTTGGCTAAGGATTTTACTGTCTCTGGCATCTGATTCTGGAGAGAACAGGCTGTCACCTGGAGTTCGACTGACAGCATTTGAAATCACAGACACATCCCTGCCATGGCAGAAACCAAGTAACAGTCCCCAGGGCCAGGTTTTGATGCGAGTCACAAAGCAGCACCCATTTATATGAGCAGAGGGCTCTACCCCATCAGATCTGTTCGCAGGAGAGTTCAAATGGATTTGCATCCTTCTCACAAACAGGAAAACATGAATAGGTCCTCTTGTGTGCTTGTAATTTTAGTAAGCATAAAGCACTAGTGTCTACAATCAATATACTATGCCCTGACAGTGCATGTGATAAACAGGAGGGAGTCTGCCATGGCAACTGATGCATATTTCATATATTGGGCCTGATTCTGCCAGCTTCTCGGTTGTGTAATCCTCCTCTTATACCTGTGCGAGTCCACGTGAGATATAGAATTGTGCTAATTGATTTGTGCTTTCTCCAGCGTGAGCTTGGAAGCTTTCAGCAAGCAAGGATTTAAAATGATCTCTGAGATCTGATTTCTAACTGTGTTGGGCACCCGGCTTCCTGGCGTCTTCTATAGGCTTTGATAGCAGACTTTAAATCACTTGGCTGATAAGTTAATCCTAATAGCTCACTTAACAAGTACTCCTCCATGAATATATATCCTCATGACAGTATCTAATGTTAAAATGGTGTTCTGAAGCATATAGGGGAAGTTAAGGCTGGAGTCAGAAACAGGAGGTATTGGGGGTCTTAGCCCACAGCAGGACAGTTTTGGCTGTGTCCAGAAGTGCTGCTCAAGGTCCTTCATCTCCTTCCCAATTTCCCCACTATCACAAGGCTTCAGACTTAAATGTGTCCTCTTTAAGGAAAGTATTGTCCCATTTGCCTGCTGTGGGTACAGAACTAACCCAGTGAGAAATGACTTTATTTAAGCACTCCTCTGAGGTTTAAGGTTGTCATTACTGCCCATGCTTTCATCCTCAGAGAAATTCAGGAAACTCTTGTTGTTATTTGCCTCAAAGCAAACAAGCAGCTGGAAATGGCACAGGTTACTTATGTTTAAAGAGAGAAATTGTTTCCTTTTATTTACTCTGTTTTCTTCTTAATTTGCTCAAGTGACCTTTTCTCCATTTAATGCTGAAAAGAGCAAACAGAACAGCTGATTGACCTGGATCTCTTTTTCTTGGTTGTTGAACTCCAGGCACTCACACACGGTTCATCTGACTGCTTGGGGATTTCAGCCTACTTGCTCCAGCATAAACAAAATTTTAAAAAAGCCAAACAAGATTCAGTTCTTTACCTTTCCTTTCTCTTGCACTTCTACCACCTAGATACCCCTGCAAGATGGTGACACTCTGGTATTGATATTTTTCCTATGGATGACAACAAAGCCTTCCTTATCTGCAGATATCTCATACTTTTCCTTACCTCCTTTGGTAACAGTCTCTGCAATGCTTTAAGTTGCTGCTTCCACATGACCATGTTTCCTAGGGTAAAAAACATGCAGCTGATGTTAGACAACAAGGGCAGAAATATAATATCTCTCCAAACAACTTTACATTTCATTCAGGTCTTTGATGACCGCTGTGCATTGAACACGTATCTTGCACTGAGCTCCCCACTGTAGCCTACATCTTCTTTTATCCCCTAGAGGATACAGTTCATTTGTATATGAATAGTTTCAATTGTTCTTCCCAAAGCATGTCATGTGTGTGTTGGCCTCAGCAGAGTTTTATTTGCCGCTGTATGGCCCACTTCCAGCCTTCTCTGAGGTCTGTCTTAAATTAATTTCTTGTCATCTTCTCCAGACCTAAGTGACCTAAGAAGGAGGTGGGGGAGGGAGGAAATTTTGTTCTTTGAACTAATGTTGCCCTTTTTCACTGTACCACCCCACCCTCAGGCTCTTAATACATATCTGTAACAATGCATGTCCTAGGAGTAGTCCCTGGAGCACCTCCCACTATTAACCTCTTTCCATGCTGAGAATTGGACTTTTTATTACAGCTCTTTGATTTTTATGTCATAGCTTGTTTTCAATCCATGAAAGAACTTTTGCCTCTCACCTCAAGGTAACCCACTAAGCTTCCCTTAATAGCTCCTTGTGAGGGCTTTTCTCAAAAATTCTTTTGAAAACCTAAATAAATCACCTCTGCTTGTTCAGAGGCATCCATTATTTTTGTTAACATTTTGAAATGCATTAAAATAGATTGAGAAGCACGACGATTTACTGTGACAGCCTCCATGCTGGTTTGTCCCAAGCATCTGGGGGCATTGTCACTCTGTCTTCAATGGTTTTTCTCTCATCTTTTCTTCAATTGAAGTAAGGCTTGCCAGCCTGTAATTCCTTCATCTCCTTTCACACCTTTATTTAAGGATGGATACAGCACTGGCCACTTTTCAGCCCTCTGGCATGAGTTCTGATTTTAATGAAAAAAGTGTGCTAATAGCTCTACTCCTTTGCTCTCTCATTCCTTCTGAATTTGTGTCTGGTCCCAGTGACCTATAGAAAATTGATGGTCTCATCCAGTAGTCTTTACATGTGCGAGTAGGTCCATTAACTTCAGCAGCCCCTCTTTAACTTCAAAGAGCACATCTGTAGATGTGAGTGCTCTTCCATCAGGGCTTGTTACTCCATCTGCAATACTAAATATGAATGTTTCCATGCCATCTTATGCTTCATGAATTGTTTGATTTGGGGTGGGGTTTTTTTCACTTCTTTCCCTTTTCTTGCCATTGTATGCTGAGGTTTGGGCATGGATGGTTTTTTACTGTGTGTGTGAGTGGTCTGTACCACGGTGGGTGTCTAAGCCCTTGTGTGAACTGTAGACTTCCAGCACACATCTTTATCCCTCCCTGACATTATATCACCTTCATTATCTTGAAAGGAGAACTATGAAATGGAGACTTTTCAGTCCTCCCCGTGGAGACTTGTATGTTTTTTGAAAAAAATAAAAATCACTTTTTCAGTTATGTCTGTTATATTGCCTCTTAGGGACTGAGGATTGAGGGAATTCAGTGAACCAGAGAGTAAATGTGATTGCATCCTCAGACTAAATGGGAAAGGTATAAAAATATAGGAGAGTGAAAAGCTATTTAGTTAAGCAACACTAGTGGCACAGTAGTTCTTGGATATAAAGTGTTACAGGTGGACCAAACACTAAAAGAATTATTATAAGAATAAGTGAAGCAACTCTTCAAATAATGGAAAGGGGACAGAAATCAAGCTGCCTACAAGTTGGTGTTTGATGTGTTTCAGATCAGTGTTACGTATGTGATTGCCTGAGATGACAGGGAACTGGGTGTGATGACACGAGAGATGTCTTCAGCTCTTTGTCCCAGTGTTTCTGAGGGTTAAGTAAGGATGATGCCCTCAGTGGCAGCTGATTTAGACCATGGTTAAAGAAGCATAGCTGGAAGATAGACAGTGTCATTGTCTCCTCTGGTATTAGTGTCACCTTACGTGCTGCAACCTTGTTCAATGGGACTGAATGAATAACCAAGAATCTGGATAATCCCCTCCAGTTTACAGCTTGGGAGGGATGCAGGCAACCCAAAGCCTTGAGCACCTTTTCTTCCAGCCAAGTGCAAGGTCTGCAAGATGGTGGCATGTGTCCCCTGGAAACAATGGGAACAGTAAGATAGCCGTTACAGAGAAAATGGGGGGCTGAAGGATGTCACTAGAAGAGAATCACATTTCCTCTCCTGTTGATCTTTATCCTTTTGTCTTGATAGACCATCAGAATCTGCTTTTCTCCTTTCCTCTCCACTTTCCCACATGGCATCTTCACAGTCAGCCCTTGGCAAAGGCTTTTTGGTGGCCATTCATTAATTCTGCCGTGGCCTTTAGTAATGTCATCTTGGCTCAAATGCTTTCTTGAAATACAGTGCTGCAGATTTCCCCAAATATCTTTGGCATGTTATATGGCACTGGAGTAATGCTAGCTCTCTTAAAACATAGATGAAGCAAACAGTGCTAATTTATGCCTTGCATTTTATTCCCAACATAATTTTGATTTTAATGTCCCATCCTCACCACATCAATATCTTTTCACTGCTGGCATGTTGAAACAAAAAATAAATATCTCATCTTCTTTTCTTTCACTAAGATGCCCACCCAGAGCTTCTGGGAGTATGCAAATGAGACATGACTGAGGGATGTTGCTTAGGTGCTTTATGGGACATCAGGGCATGAGGATATTGCCCACGAGTGTCAACATGAATGGAAAATTAGCTACACTGGATGGTGATGTATGATTTAATATAGCAAAGGATATTTACAGTAAAACAATAGCTCACAAGAATACAGTGCAGAATTGTAGGCTCTGCCTGAAGGATCAGAAAGGTTTATTTATTTAAGATATAAAAATCAAGCCATCCTTCTGCTTTGTTCTGCTGGGTATACTGAGCAGGGCAGTGGCCTATTGCTTTAACTATGATGTATTCCCTTTCCCCACAAAGCCCCTACATGCTTTGAACAGTAGGCTATCAAAATTCCAGAATTCTCATCATTCAAACTGCAGGACGTGTTCAGAAATCCCACATAAGTGGCCACTGAACATGAGTAAAGCACATTGCCTTGAAGGGGCATTGAATGCACAGCTCCTGTGTGCATCAGTTTCTTCATCATCCTTTTGACAGGCTACAAATCTGACCTAGTCCCAGAAACTGTGACCAAATTAATGGTGGTTCTGATATCCAGTAGAGATTTTTTCCATTATACTCTGCCTGCAAGGAGTCTCGAAGCAAAGCTTAGAAGCAGACCTGGGACTGGGCTTAGTCACCTGGAAATGGCTTCTTGAAAAAAACTTACATCTGACAGCCAAGATTATTTAAGGCAAAAAAACACACTTCAGCTGAAATCTTGTCCCTGCTGGAGTCTACAGCACTCGTACTCCAGTGGGACAAAGGCTTAGAAAGAAACTCCAGAGACTGTTTCTGAGGCACAGTTTTCCTCCCGAGTAGATGGATTTGGCATTACCTTCTGAAATGAGATCTCATTTTCCACCTATTTATTATCTTCATATTTGGAAAAAAGCATCCAGGCAAGCTCTAGCTAGTGCTGCCAAAGCAAAGCTGAGCAGGTCACATGTAATCACACCAGCACTTACATGTAAAAAACCCACTTTCTGCTATGACAGAACTTACTGCTAAATAAAAATAACCTTGAGATTTGATTTTTGTTTTTTGAAGTGACTTTAAACAGTGAGATCTTTTTTATCCCTCCCCCAAACCCACCCTCTGCAGTGGTGTATTGTATGTGCAGCACCAGCTGAAGTGTTGGAGGGCTGGGGAGGAACCAGGGTTGGTGCTGCCAGAGGAGCTGGGTGCCAGCTTGTGGGAACTGGGGTGCAGCTCCCTCCCATTCCATCCAGCTGCCCAGCAGGGACCCGGATCCCTCTCCCCTCGCACCTTACTACAGCTTTTAACACTGGCCAGTGAACTGCCCAATGAAAGAAAGCCTGAAAGAGCTCAGTAGGTGTTGTAGACCATTTGTTGTGGATCCAGCACTCAATTTGTCTCTGTACTTAACCTTGTAGGATGGGTAATATACTAGCAGCACTTAGATACTGAGGTGATAAATGCCTTGTAAATACAGCAGATAGATTAAGTTATTAGTGGAAATGCTAAAAAAATTCAGAGCTAGGGAAGGCACTGAAGCTTCGCCCCTCATATGGTCCATGGAGGCTGTCAATGAATGATCAGCAATCTTGAAAACCGGTGTCCAGACTCATAACTGAGTTCAAGAAACCTTTGTATAAACTGTGCAATGTCAGGGAATGAAGCTACTCCAGATTTTCCCACCCTTTGCCACTCCTGGTTGTGTATTATCACCTCTGGCATAGGCTAGAGCATCCCACCCCCAGACTTGCCATCCTCCTCCTGCAGCTCACAAAGAGCCCATGGAGGACAGGTAGCCTGGGGGGGAAGGTGTGGGGTGTTCTCCACAGCCTCAGGTCACTGAGGTGTCCACAACCTCAGGTCACAGTGAGAGGACAACAAGAAAGGTCTCTCTGCTAAAGCAACCGTAGTCTTAGGAGCGAGAGAGAAGGAAATGTAAAATAAACCTGACCCTAATTTGAAGCTTTTGGGAGGAACTGCCTCCGTGCAGTCGCTTTACTCTGTGAAGTGTGCAGCTGAAGCCTTTGCAGCATGTGGCCCGGCTCCCTGCGGTGCTTTTCAGCTCTGCCTGTGCAGCACCAGGAGAGCGAGCGCGGCGGAGATGCGAGCCCGGCCCCCCGCTGCAGGGCCAGCCCCGACTCGGCACAGGGGTGGGTTCCTGGGATCCCCCCGAGGGAAGGAGTCAGCTCCTCTTCTTAGAAAAAAGGAAGATGCCAGGGTTTGCCAACAAAAGAAATATGACTTCTGTATCAGAGCATCCATCGCCTAATGGGATTTCTGCTGGGGGAACTCCTCGTTCCAAGCTCTCAAGCTGAGGAGGAAGAAGCACGTGGAGCTTGCGTGGCAAAGCACAGCCCAGCTCGTGTCAGGGCATTGCAATGTCCTTCCTCTGGACCCCCCACCGAGGGTCTGTTGCAGTGCCAGGGAAGGAGCTCATCAGCAGGAGCCAGGTAGCAAACCCTCAGAGATGATCATAGAAGAAGGCACCACCGGGACGGGATTCTCACAGCTCCCTGATAGTGAGAAGCTGGCTGTGCCCTTGAATGAATTTCTTTGAAGATTGTGGGGAGGGCTGGCTGCTGGAGAGCTGCTTCTGTGCTCAGAAATCTCCATTTCTTATCTGAATCTTGCTCACTCACATCGTTGGCACTCAGTTCCACATGCTTTTGTATAAATGTGAAATCATAACAGTTTTAAATTTACCACCCTTACGTTTCACTGATGATTCTCTTCTTGCTCACTAGTAATTTGGAGACAATTCTAGTTGGACTTGAAGCCTTGGAAACTTTGTGTCCCTTGAAAAAATAATAACTATTTCCAGGATATGTTTATATTGCCTGTTCTGTCGCACAAAAGGGAGGAGGAGACTGCAGAGGTGTCAGACAATAATGTCTCTCCAGTATTAAGGCTGAATGGGAAGCTGCTTTTCCTGTTTGCATACAATATGTGCTCTTCTTTCATGCAACTCCTTTAATCAGGTTTTGTGATCAAATTCTAGCCTGGTTTGTGTAATTCACAGGGCTGGTTTTACATAAGCTTTGTAACTAGAAAATGTCAATGACGTGGAAGTGCTTGTGTTTGCAAAGTAGCAATAAGGCATTTTCTGTTTGTAAGTGGAAACAAGCAGGGCAGCAGTTGGTCTGGAGGAATGAGAGGATGGGGGTCTGTGTTGTGTCCACAACAGCATCGTGTGGCCTGGGAAAAGGGATATATTGAGTGAAAAGTGGGGAGCAAAAAGTCACCTTCAAAGCTGCCTGTGGGAGAAACTTGGACTCATCAGCAACATCTTGTGAAGCCTTCCAGGCACCTTGTCACTCCTTTCCACTGGTGTGATGACTTGGGCTGTCTCAAGACTGGGCAGTCAGTCTCTGGTTATGTATTAATAAAAGCATCTGCCTGAATGTCTTCACACTCCTGAAGTGTAGCTGAGTGTAGGGATTGTGCTAAATGTGAATAAACGTAACAAATAGAATAGCCTGGAGGTGGGTCTGTGAACTGTGAACTTATAGGGTGTGAAGTTACAGCTAGGGCAGTGAACGAGCTTGAATGGGGAAGAAAACTAGATGTGCACACATACAGCTTCATTTAACACCTTGTAATCAACAGAGGTGTGCCAAAATTTGGGTGAACATCAGCACAACTGAAATCACCTCGAGGCAGTGCCATTGCATCCACGCTTACCCATGGATGGTGGGGCACTGCTGCCAGAAAGTGCAAATGGTTTAGAGTGACCCTGAATCAGCCCTTTTGCAGGAATGAATTTTACAGGCTCTTACAAATTCTGCCCAGAACTTAAAAGCAAATCATGAAGTCTGAAGCTTGGCAGAAGCTGATGATACCTTAGGGAGAGAAAGTGCAGAGGAAAAACACAGACGGTCTACAAAGTGACTGTGAGAGCTTTCCAGGCAAATACCTGTAGATGAAAAAAGACTCCTTGGCACAAAATAAAGATGACTCTGGTGAACATCATTGTGAATGGCAGAAATTATGAGGAATATACACATATATATTCCTCATATACATATACTTTATATTATAACAAGTGCTTCCAGTATTAATGTTGAAGAAGAGGAGAAAGAGAAAAAAGGGGGGGAACTCAGCTGTGCAGGGCAATGGAGAAGGAATGTTGTTGTATCAGGCTCAGCACTGGAGGCTACTGTCTATCAGAAGCTGAATATTACTCTCCAAACTTTATACCAGACTATGTAAGGAAGCATATGGCAGATGAGACACAAAACAGTCCTCTGTTGCAGTTAGCTATGGTGGGACCTCAGCTGGAGGACTGTCTGCCTCCAAGAAAGGTGTCCCAGTTGGAAGATCATCCAGAAGAGAACAATGAGACTGGCTAGAGGTCTACTAAAGCCTATCTTGTAAGGGAAGACTGATCATGCTGTGCCTGGTTGGCTTCCAGAAGTGAAAGGGGGAGCAGCACGATAGCAATTCTAGCAAGGAGATAAGGTTGCTACAAAAAGGAAGGGGATCTACTATGTTACTATGAGGTGGCTAAAACCCTACCATTGCCATGAGGGAATTTTTGTCCTGCTCATAGGAAGGACTGAGAGGCTGAGATGGGCTGTCTGGGGAGGCCATGGGATGTCTGTTACAGAAGAGCCATAAGTGGATTTGTCAAACATCAGAAATAACACAAGTGTGACTGCTTCTGCCTTGTCACAGGGAGAAGATGAACTCCAGCATCCCGTTTTGGGACTGTAAAAGTAATGTTATTGGACTTTGTCGTTGTTGAGGTTGTTTTGCTTGGCTGATTATTTACTAGAAGACACTAACTCAAAGTAAAAAACCAATAATCACCCTACAGTATTAGGAGAAGTTTAGCACATTGAGGAATTTCCTTTCAAAAAACGTCCTTAAGTAGGGCACTCAATGTAGTTTATGAGGGTAAGAAAAGCCGTCTAGGGAGCTAGTACAGGGAAGCTGCTTCTGTGGCTAGCATGCCAGCTAGGATATAAGAGTGCTGGGTTTTATTTGTGTTGTTCTGCCATGCATGTCTTGCTTGCTTTTAAACAAATCTCTCTGCTCAAACAGTAAAATGTAACTAGTATTACATTCTGGTTTGAATATCATGTCTAAAACCTCTCCAAAGCCTGCCAGGGACTCACATACTATAAAATGAAGGTTCATATAAAATACCTAGGATAGAGAGGTTCAGATGTAAGACCCTGTAAGCATTTTTACATGGAGAAAACATATACCACGCCTGATTGTGTGCCTTCAAACAGATGTTAAGTAAAATGGTTTATTTAGAATGATTGATTATAGGAACCCCACTCATACATCCCAAACATATTCCACAATCACATCTTCTTTTCATTTGCAAGGGCTGAAAAGAAATTTCATATCTCTTCTCCCCCTTGTGATTTATCATTTCGGAGGCTAAGCCTGTTATCAACATGGGTTCACTCCAGAGCTCCCAGAAGCCATAACACATTAGCATGTCTTATTAAACCAAGGCCGTGGTTAGAGCTGCAGAAATAGCAATGCTCTTTCTAAAGAAAAAGAAATAATGAAGGATTGAAATCTGCATTTATTAGTTCTTCTCCTGTCAAAGATCTCTTCGGACGTCAATGGGTTTTCTGCTGCACTGTCAAGGGCCACATAGAACCATTTAGGTGGTATTGATCTAATCAGATTTAGTCCATCTAAAAGTTAGGTGCTTAGTCTAAGACAGTTAGACTCTTTCTGTAGCCAGTGGGGAGGACTAGTTATTTCATCCCACCTGATGGTACAAGTTTAAGATAAAGCAGAAGAGTTGTCCCAGAAGTGCCCATCTTTGCAGTTGCTTCTACAGGAGCTGAGCTGCTCACCCTGCATTTAAGCTGACCAGGTTTTAGACAGCTAATGTCAAGTATGATTAAATTAATCCTTAGAGTTTGGCTCTGAGGCCAGTGAAATAAACAGAAAACTTTCTGTTGACCTGAGTGAGCCCTGGGCCAGATTTTGATGTCATGAGAATACGTAAATCCAGTACCTTTCCTCCTTGCAGATCAGGGTGTCAAGATGTTTTTCTTCTCTTATACCTATTTTACCTTTGGAAATGATGACCAAAAGGCCCGATATCCTGACTGGGAGACTTGTCTGAGGAAGAGGAGCAGGATTGAGCCCAAAGAGCACCATTTCAGAATTAAAACAATGTTAAATGACAGCTTGCTCTGAACCCCATCAAAAGCAGCTGAGAGATTCCCAATGGGAGTTAGTTCAGATTTGATGTTAGACAACAGAGATATTCATTTTACCTTTGCAGATAAAGCATGGTTCCTGGGGGTTTGATTTTACAATCTTCCTACAGAGATCAAAACTAACATCTCTGAAATGTGATCCTCCACATGATACTGACTGTGTCAGTTTGCCCCAGTGGGATATAGCTTCCTGTTCATTATAAGGGTCCTTCTAATCCATCTCAACAGAGGTGTCTTAAAGAGCTCAAATGAGTGATTAGAGGTATTCCTGCTGCAACTTTAATACACTTCTACAATCCGAACTAAGTCCCAGGTTCTAATCATCTAACACAGATCCTTGGTGCCATGGGAATGGACAGACTCCAAAGCCCTCCAGGAGGTGGTGTGTACTTACAGCAGCATTAACACCTATGCTCTCCTTGGTCTAGCTTTGATTTTATTTTCATTTTTCTTTCTAAGTGAGACAAGTAAATTGAAAGTTACCATGGTCTTCTAGCTGCAGCTAGAAAGATCCTACGTGTCCAGGGAAGGAATTGGTACCAGGAGGTGCTAAAGGTCTGAACATTTGTGCTGACTCCCTTTGAACTGCAGCCAGAGGTGCTCTGTTGTCCAACAGTATGGAGATATCTGTTGGGATCACGATGTGCTTGTTGCCTGGAAGACTACCCACTTTAGGGAAGACCAAGGATTCCTAGATAGTGGAAAAGAAGCCACTTAGAAATCTCAGAAGCACCTTGATCTTGTATGACTGGCTTCTCGTGTACCAGAAATCCATCGTCTCTGGAGTGACCTATCCCTTGCTAGTAATGATTATCTAGAGGAGGTGGCTTGTGGCAGGAAATCAGAGCAGAAGTGGAAGGGATACACTTCAGTTAGCCACCAGAGTGAAGGGAGGGAAAGAGAAAATGATTAAACAGGCTGGTCTCCCATGGAGGGAGGTAGCATTGCTCCATCACTTGTGAAGCTTGAGACAGCTGGCACAGAAAATGTTTGTCACCATAATGACAAGGAAGAAGATGAAGAGCTGAGATAGATCTTAGCTTATTCATCTCCCATACCTAAAGATGGAGGAACCAGGTGTGTAGCAGACACAAATAGACAGGACCTAATCATTCCCTGGAGCTACATGGATTCACTCTAGCTCAGCACTGTGTGTCCTGGTGCTTTGTTGGTGTCAGAGCTTTGCCTGCAGAAGGGCACTGGCTTCTCCTGAGTGACACAGTGATGTGAATGTCAGGATGCTGCTGTCTTCAAGAACAATCAAATTCTAGAACTGGGTGTGTAAGATCTACTGCATGCACTCAGATGGGCTCCAGATGCCACAATTCCCTTCTCACTTAAATCCTTCCAGAGCAGCATGGATGCTGCCTGCACAATCTTCCTGTTCCATGTTCAGCTAAAGAACATTGAAAACCAAACCCAATAGAGCATGTCCCAAGATAGACCAGCCTTGGCTATTACTGGTTTCTAACCCTTTCAGTGTTCAAGGGCAGTAAGAGGAGCACCTTCTGCACAGCACCAACTTCCCCCTGTGTAGATGGGAGTGTTAGCAGCTGCCAAAGATCCTACAGCTGATCAGAGCCTGGAAGCTGCTGATGTACTTTGTTATTATAATTTCTTTTTCACTGTTCCCACGGAGCACAACCACACTGTTCAGTCGCCTGTGGCAGCAAGCAGGTGAAATGAAGCATCAAGGTGAGAGAGAACACAACATCTACAAAAGATCCCACCAGCTAAAAATGCATTAGAACTTCTATTTTCCCCCTTTCCCACACCGTCTGTACATGTCCACCTTCCCCCTGCTCCAGCCTGGGCTCTTTAGAATTTGTGATATGAATAGCAAACAGCCCCACAAGGAGCTGTGCTCTTCTGGACACAACTGGCAAGATGCCCCTGCATACCCTCCACAACCAAAAGAAACCATCTCCATGTCAGAAAATCAGGTACTGCTTTAGAAACCAGGAAAAACTCAGGATCCTGAATATTAAGTGTTTGAAAGGCTGGTTCTTCCTATGGACTTGCCTCTTGGGTGTGGGAGTCAGTGTGGAGTCTCTGGTGCCTAATAAGAGTAGCAATTGCTCCTATTCCTCAGCAGCCAAACATTTTCCTAGCCCTCCTCTACCCAGCTGCTGCTAGGAGTGCATGTTTGTTTACCTTTCCACCCAGCTTGTTGAAATTTCATGCTGAAACAAAGAAACAGAGAAATAGGTAAATTAGGAAACAGATGATTATTTAATCTTACTTCCTTAAGGAATACTCCTCACTCCTGAACCACCTTCTATCCCAAAGCACTGTTGTTGTTGTTATTTTATCTCTGGTTTATACCTGTTATGGAAGGCTAGTGGTGATTTTTCTTCCCCTATCTGAAAGGATGATTCCTTTATTGGCTAAGTACTGTACATATCTGTGCCTCCTTTAGCTGCTGAACCATGACGCCTGGTCCAGTTTAAGGCAAAAATGGGTTTAACTCTTCCTTCTCACAGGGAGAGTTGCCTGGGTGAGCAAGAAATGCAGTAGGCATGGACCTGAGCAAAGGGTACACAAGCCCTTAGAGGGGGGAGCCAGGTCAGGCTGTGAGCAATCAGAGTAGACAGAGCAACCTGCTTCCTTTAGGGCGGTTGGAGTTTTGATATTGATGTTACTATTTGCACATGGGAGAGTCTGGAAAAAAGTAAAAGGCTTCCCATGGCTCAATGCAAGGCTCAGCTTCCATTTGATCCTTCAATCCTTGCCTGTGACAAAGTGAAACAGCAGGTCTGAGCTGGTTCTTGGGGACTGGGGGTAGTACTTCCACCCTGCTGGGAATGAAGGTCTCTCAACAACCCATGGGGACTAACCTTCTGTTCCAAGGGAAGTCCTTGAGGGTTGGAACCTCCTGTAACTTCCCCATCGAGCTGATCTTATCTTCCTGGCTCACAACTGCTACCTGAGATACCAGGGACGAGGAGGAGGGAAGGGGAAAAGAAGGGGCAAGCACATCAAAAGTTTAATTCTCCACAAAGAGTTCAAATGCAAAATCTAAAGATGTATCACAAACAAAATAAAGCTCCCTGAAGTATTTGTTTAATGTTTATCCAGTTCTGAATCCTTTTCTTGGCAAATGGTCTGTTCTCCCTGTGAAGTGAAAGGGCTGGGACTGCCTGCCAAGCGTTTGAAGACTTCAGAACAGAACATGGGAGATTGTATCTCAAGGATGGCAGCAATGCAAAAACCTACTTCTCACATCCCGAGTCACAGGTGAAGAACATTCGTGTTCAGGGAATGAAAAACAGTGGTATCTGCATACACTTTCATATGGGTGCAGCTTGTGTCTGTTCATTTCTTGAAAGAAAAGCATCCTGGGAACTGTCTGTAGAGTCCCTGCTGCTTTGCACCTTGCCATCTTTTATTTCTGTATTACTTTTTTTATTATTGGTTCCCTGTAAAGTTGCTACTAAAGTCTTGGCTCTGAGATTTGAAGTCTCGTTTCTTGGAAGACAAAGCCCTCATGGATCTGAGCCAAGAGTCAGCAACTGGGATTTATTTAATGGATGAAGGTTTTTTGCACTTTTCTAAGCAGCACAGGGACATTGAATTTGAGGATGTCAGAAGGTGTTTAAAAAAAACAGGTGCATACCTACATTCTGTAGATATATGGACAACTTCAAAATATACACTAATGTATTTATAAAGGTGAACCTTATTGTTCTACATGTCCTTGTAGACAGTGCCCTTCCCTAAAAAGATTTTTTAAAAAGGAGGAGAAATAAAATAAAATAAAATAAATAAGCTCTCACTTTACTGAGAGCTGATTTAGAAGAAGTTGTTAGTGACAATCGTCTCAGGTCAGGCTCCTTTGCACTTGAATGTCTAAAGAAAAATCATTTTCCACAAAGAAATAAACCAGGATAAGGGAACAGGTGAGAAAGGGGACAGATAGATATTTTAGCAATGCCAAAGGGCAAAGCACATAGTCTCACAAGATGGGAGGGATGCCTGGAGGTCTCAGGGGCTTGGTAATGAAACAAAAAGTCTTTCACCTCCAGGTCAATGGTTCAAAGCCAGCTGAAGACAAAGAATAGGTTCATGGTCTCAATGAAGGGAGTTGATGATATTCTCAGGCTGGTTTCAATTGGAAAGGGCATCCACTTCTTAGCCAGCTCCTTCAATGGCAAATTCAGCCTTGCAGAGGAGAAGTAACTAGGGCACAGAAAGCAAATTCCTTGCTCAGTTCTGACACAGGGCAACCAGAGGTCAAGACTGAGACACACTGGACCCTGTCACCATGTACAGAGAATCCTCTAGCTCTTGCAGGCACCAGAGCTTTCAATCTCACAACCTTTCTGAGAAGCTGCTTTTTATACAAAGTGAAAATGAAGTGTAGGTCACTTTTTTATTGTAGTCTGCTATTTCTGTAGAGCCCTGTGAAGTTGGGCTCATGGGGTCTAATTTTCTAATTCCCAATGATTTCTGTTCTTTCTGTACATGTAATACCTGGAAATACCCCATAGCATTAACAGGAGCATTATATTTAATGGGTTTAATGTGACTGTATCACACTATCCTGCCTCCCCTTCTGTGATCCTACATGGAGAACAGGGTGAGGTTATGTGGCAGAGTCCAGATCGCTGTGGCTCACAGTCATTCCTGGCCATGCACATTGCTCTCTTTTTATCTTTGTCCCTCAGAGCAAGCAATATTTCTGAGATCAATGTTACCCTTTTCAGCCTTTTGTCTGTTACTCTCCTTTTTTCCAATCCAAGAGGCCTTGTGCCAGGGCCACCATCTCCTGCCGTTATTGTCTGATTGGTCATGACTCTTCTTCCCCCGTTCTGGCATTGTCATCCCTGACAACAAGGCATCTGGGACATGACCAAGGTCTGGGGGACTGTCAGTGTAATGGCTGTAAAGAGTTGGGGTAGGCACACTTCTAAAAGCATTTCCTTCCCTTGCAAGCTGCAAACACCCTCAGCTTTTAAAATGGGCTGTGAACCATCCTCCCAAATCCCTTAGTGAATCCCTCTGCAAACAGTGAGAAACTCCATTAGCAGTGGCAAAGCTCTTCAACGTACTCCGTGGTGTCTCCTTTTCCTTCCCTCCTCCCTGTCCCTCTCTCCAGAGCTCCTAATTAGGTTATTAATTCCTAAATCAGGCACACCAAAACTGCTGCCACGGCAGTGTAATCATCACTACCATGAGGAAAAAGTGGGCTCAGCATGGGAAGCCAGGACCCGCTCGTCCTCCTCTGCTTTGTGTATTAATACAACAGCCCCCTGCAGAGGGTCCTGTCTGATGAGTGGAAATCCAGTGTTTGCCACTTGTTGAGAATACTTTTCTCCATAAGCCACCTGCATTTTATACATATATGTATGTACTTTTTCCTGTTTTTCTCTTGCTTCCCTCTCCCTGCTAACTTGCATGTGGCAATTATTTTAAGTGGGCCTTCGCAGAGTATGGAGTGGGAGAGTTGTCTGCAGAGCTGAGACCAGGCCTGTGATTGGAGATCTGGAGCTGATAGCCCTCTTCTTGGCACTCAACCATTTCTTTTGACTTCAAAGCAAGAAACAAAAGATGTTTCAAGGACTTCTTTGGAAAATCACCATTAGATATGATGAGGCTTAGGGCCGTTTCCATGGTGATGGAGACTTTACATTGTGATCATTGCTGCAAAATGGAAATGTTCTTTTGTCTCTGAAACTCTCTTCACTTATTTATACATTTGTGTGTGTGTATTTCTTTCAGCAAAAAAAATAATAAAAGGAATTAGATCTCATGGCAAGTTCCCTAAACTGAGTCACCTTCTCACCCTGTGAAGTTCTTCTTAATTCTTTAAGCTTTTGCATGAAAGAAAAACTTCATAAGGGTTCAATTTAAATGAGTATTAGTTTTTAGGCCATCAGATTAGCAGCCTTTTAACAGGGGGTACTAACATCCAATTGTCCCAGCAGGCTGGGAAGGTGATGAACTGAAGGTGACCTGTTGACCCAAAAGTGCAAATCAAACCTCTCCCTATGGCTGTGACTATCACCTCTTTTATCCTACTGTGCTCCCTATCTTGTATCTGTTTCTTCATCCTATTGCTTTGTCATCACTGATCAGAGTTTGCTTGAAAATCAATGAGATCAAAACCTCAGGCTCCCCCGACCCGTATCACTTTCCTGGAGAACAAACACTTCTGCCTTCATTCAGACATGGAGATGGCTATTTGGGCACACTGAAAATGAACACTAACCTTCAGATGAAAATATCTGAATTTTCTCTTTCTGATGACCAAATTATTTTTGGCCAGGGTAAGAGAAGAGCTGTGGGATGGTGACAAGTCCAGCTTAGGGGCTAAAGACTATGCAGTTCCCATTTCTACAGGCATTGGTCTGCTTCCAGTTTATGCCTGTAGCCAAGAATGCCAGGACCAAAATACCACAACCAAATGCCACATCTGGCCCAGTATTTTATATACCTCTCCATTTCATGTGACCTCTTCTGAAGCTTTCCTGGGTTATTACTGCGAGCTGTGCATGGATGGGAGTTGTGTTTGACTGCCAGCTCTGTGATGAAAGGGATCCTTCTAGCCCTGTGCCTGCACCCACCATGTAGCTCGGGCCAGATCCTTGTGCAGCTCTGACTTGTTTCTAGTGAGCAAATCCATCCCAGAGGCTTTGCTCCCTCCCAGTGTCACTCTCCTCTTCCTCGCCACCCTCAGATGTGCTCAATGGCCTTCCACTCATGATAACAACTGAGGAATCTGCCCATACAAGCTAAGGTTTCTCTCCTGCAGGTTTCCTCATTTGTTGTTTTATTGTCATTTCGCTGCCAGTTAAACGGAGTTTTCTTCTACTCTCTCCTCACGCTCTTTTTTGCTTGCATAAAACATGATGCTGTATTGTGAACAATGCAGGAATACATTACATAAATTTCTCTTTGATATCCAGCGTGTTTCCTGCTGTAATGGAATCGGAACAGAGCAACCTCTCCTCCCCGACATGTCAGATAACTCTCTCTCCACTCTCCATTAGGACAAATGTCTGCAAGCCTTTGAAGAGCTAAAAAGCCATAAAGGAAAAAGAAAATGTTAAGGGTGCTCCAGTGGGTATCACTGGAAATAATTGGACTGAATTAAGCAAAGGGAAAATTTAGGCCAACTAACGGGAATAAAAGAGCAAAGACTGTTAGGCTGAGGAGTTGTTTCCGAAGCTATTAGCCTGGGGAATAGTCTCAAAGGAAGATGGTGCAAACTTTAAAGAGCAAAATGTATGATTTAGGGAGACAGTCTGTAAAGATAGTTGGTGAAAAATGTATGTCTTTGAGTCATTTTAAGCTAAACGGAAATGAAGCACTTCAGACCATAATGCAGTAAAGAACACTTCATTAGACTGTGTGGAAGATGCTGACCTACTGAAACTCTTCCATATTGACTCCTTGTGCCTTGATAATTTGGAGAACAGCTCTGTGTACACTTACACAGTATATCTGCACACTGGCTGGCAGCCGAAGTGTACCAAAGCAGACCACAAATCCTGGTTGTTACGTGAGATGAACTGGGGGAAATTGTATACGTCACTGTCTCCCTGCAGTGGTTGCTTATCCCCCGTTGGAAAGCACACACCCTGTCAAGTTGTTTGTCGGCAGGAACCTGAAGGCAAAATTCTGCTCTTTGACTTATGTTCCCTTAACGCTCTCTCCCACGCTGCTCTGAGCTATGGCATAAAACAGCCTGTTAGATGTCACTGAGACATGCCTGAGCAGGTTGGCATCCCACATGGTCTGAGATTCAATGAGAGACTGGAAGAAAAGTGCTCAAGTGCCACCCACACTTTCTGATTCTGACTAGCAACTGAGATTGGAAACACTACAGATACCTTTAGAGAGTGATGGGAGCAAGATGCCTTCTTTCATTTAAAGGTTTTTGCTTTGATTCTTCTTACTTCTTCTTTTTGATGCAGCAATAGATCTTATTTTTATGTTAAAAAGCCTATACCTTTTTTCTCAGAAAAAACTAGAAAACTATTTTTTCTCCTTGGACTATTATACTTCCTGACACAACCTCCACAAATCCCGTGTCTAAATCCTCATCTCCATCTGGTGAAGTTCCAGTTCACAGTTCTTACCTCCATATCTTTGTCCTTCACTGCCAACCTCTCCTTATGTTTCTCTTAGAGTTCTTATTCTGAAGGCAATTTCTAAATCACAGCTGCAGATTGAGACTGGAAAATGAAAGGCAGGCTGGGGTCATTCTGGAGCGTGCATTGCTCATGACTTGGACCCAGCTGATGGGACGTGACTCTCAATTCTACGTTTCTCTCTAATCATGTGAAATCCATTTTTCTGTTCCCAGCTATTCATACGAGTGAGTTACATCCAAGTTTTTCTTTCTGGGACTCTTGTATCTGGACATTTTTGGCCAGTAACTGCATTCATTCATCTCTGGTGTCATGCATCTAAAGCCATTAGTATACATGCTCTTTCAAAACTCCCTTGCTCTGGGACTCCCTGTCCTCTTTGCCATCATAAGCACTCAAAAATTCTTCCAGTTTACTGCTTTCATCCTCCCTCCTGGGTGCTTGCTGATCAGATCTTCTCAATGACATGCTAACTTGTTTTACTGACATTGATGCATGATGCAGGACTCCATCAGCCCAGGAACCTTTGGGACCAGTCCTAGGAGTCAGGCAGCCAGACAGCTCAACTTGTCTCCATCAATCAGGAAGTGAGACTTTATTGGCCAGAATGAGGACTACAGGTGTACGCCACTGTCACAGTTTTAAATAAACACGATCAGTTTGCCCAGTGCTAAGCAACTGTTTCTGAGAGCGTGTTGGTAAATGTGTTTATAAAGCATAAGAGTCCAATCCATCAGCCCTCAAAGAGCCTAATCAATATATTCCAATTTGATCTTAGAGAAGTTTCGCCTCTGGGAAGTTTAATTTATTTCAACTCATGACCATGAAAAAATGAACAGCCACGGCACTCTGACAAAATAGAAAAAGCGGATGATGTTGTATCCAGCACCCGTTCCATTTCAATTTTCCATTTTACCTGAACAAATCACCCCTACGACTTGAACGACCATGAAAACTGATCGAGCGATGGAGAGAGACTGCGGGCCAAAGGGGAGACAGAAGGAATAAAATATGGATGGGAAACATGAGATGCAGGACTTCTAAGATGCTTGGCTGTGTTAGTTACCTCTGTGCAGAGTATAGCCAACATGGAATAACCAGTACTTCAAATGCAAGGGAAATGAATTCGTATTGCAATTGCAGAAGGCTGCATGCCTAATATCTGACTAGGCTAGTACAGAGGAGCTTCTTCCCTGCATTTATACAAGACTTCTCTTGTATGTTCTTGTCAATTTTTCACTGACGACCCTACCACCCATTTCTCCTTATCCCAAATTTAGGAACTCTAAACCAAAGATGATCTGGAGTTCTTCGCCTGAGCCATGTCCAAGTGTTGCAGTGTCGAGCAAATCAGAGCCAGGAATGGGTAGCTGAGGAGCATCTCTCCAAGGAACACCTTCCTGAACATTGCAGAATCCTGTGCTTACACCTTCCTGTCTGAAGAGATGTTTGGACAGGACCTGGTTTTCCTGGGCTTTATTTCAACTAGTGGACTGTCCCTTTAGCAGAACGACTGGGTGAAACTTGGCTCACATGATTCAGGAGTATTTCAGGTAATCCAGCTTTCATTGGCAGTGGGTCACCTCTGTTCTGGAGGTTAAGATCACAGAGCTCTAGTTAGATCAATGTACAAGATACTTCAAAGTGTATTTAAGAAAAATACCATGTCAAACCAATGAAACGTTTATTTCACTAACCTTCTAAGGAGTTAAAACAAGAGGTTTGACATACTTGTTATTTCACAGTGTGGTAGGGTTTTTTTTTCAACTCATGCTAGTTTCCAGCAAGGATTTTGTTCAGAATGGACCATGAGCCTGCGTTATAAAGGGATATCCTTGGTTTTCATTCAAGATGGAGACTGGAGGAGGAAAACAGGTGTCAACCCATTGTCAGAGACACTCACTTTTCTTCCTGGGAACCATCATTGTGTAAGAAACAATTTTTTTCTGGCCTTGTCCTGTGCTGTCAGAAACAAGTTGGGGGAGGAGGCTGTTTAATGCTAATTTGTTAAGAATTGAATCTAGTGTCCTCAGCAAATGCAAATCAGTTGTTTATACTGATGCCAGAAAATGTAAAATCTGAAATGAGTGTGTTGATTTTCTTTCCTCCAACTACATTTCATCCTAATGCTTTCTGCTTTGATGCTTCCTCCCCAATCTTATTTGATATAGCATCAGACCATCTTTTTTATGTCAAACATTTGCTTCAAAGCTTCTCATAGCCAGTGCTAGTTGTCAAAAGTTGGAGGCAACACGTTTTAAGCATTCAGCAAGCATTCTTCCGAAAAGAAAACCACTATTTCTAATGAGCATTTGAGAGTGCGGTGCATTGCAGAAACTGTTTTCTAAGATCTGTCACAAATGATTTACTTTTATTAGTTTTAATGGCCCTTAGCTACAGGCATGGAATATAAGTGAAAATTAAGATATTTTTCACAAGATGAAAATAGATTTCAATCAGGGACGGTGGGCATTTCCCTCTCCTCACTAATTCCCTTTTTATTTTTATTTCTGAAGAGACAACCCTGCTCCGAGAAAATGACTCCATGGTTATGGTGGACACACATCCCTCTATCATGCACGAGCTCTACTGACATCAGAGGCCCTTTTCCTAATCTTACACAACACAATTCATCAACAGCACTTGCGTCATTCCCATTGAAGTGACTTCACCAGGATCTGGCCATAGACAGGAACACAGCAAAATGTTTCTACTCAGAACCATACGTTTGTCTTTTCTGCTGTTGAACTGAAGACCTGATTTGAAACCAACATTTATTAATTCCAAATCATAATTTGTCTGCCTCTATTAATTTCTCCCTGCTGCTCACATACCCCTTGCCTCAGACAAAATCAAGTTCTTCCTGTTTGCATTTTGGCCATGTTGTTCTTTACAGAATTTTTTTATACTTAGGGTTTTTTTAGAATGTGCTTCTGTAACGATTTCCATCACCTCATTTGGGTTTGCATTCAGTGAAGAAAGAGCAGTGTAGCTAAGCCCAAACACCTACACTGTGAGGGCTTCACCTAGAGACTCCCTGTGAGAGCAAAGCTCTGCCAGGCTTGCTGCAAACACGAGCAAAGCTCCAAAGGAGAAATGGTTCTGAAAAAGGATCTCCTCCCCTCCTTGCCAAACCCCCTACCTTGTTTCCAGCCACCATACCATGCTGTTCTTACTCAGCAATAGCTTTTTATGTCACCTGCAACCCATGAGAGTGAAGTAGGAGGCTGTGCTTCCTACTACAGCTCCTCTGTATCAAAGTCTAGTAGACTTACTATTGCTGTCAGTACATGGAGTCCTTTCTTTGGCTTCAGCAACAGAGTGTTAATCACTCAGTGTATTAATCATAAAAGTTCCAGTTTCAAACCTTTCTAAAAATCCAAGAGTCATCAGTTTCCTCTCTCTTTCTAATCTTTGGTAGCTTTAGAGCTCCAGCCTAGATGAGGCATAACTAGTTGTAGTAAAGGACTGTGATAACTAAGGAAAGACACCAAAGATGCTCTTCCTATTTCGTCTTTGGTCACAATTTCCAAGCTGAAAGCATCGTTGTTTTTCCCCTTAGGCCCAGCTCTGCATTCTCCATCTGGAATGTGATCATTGAACTGGGTCTCTCCTGCCTCTTTCATCATCCTCAGTAATTAAGCTTTCACAGCAAGAACCTAACTGAGAACTTTATTGTTGATTAAAAAGACAGGCTATCTCCAGCTCTTTGCCCACGACTCCATTGGTTGTGTGGTATTAAGAGAGCAATTTGTTTTCATTGTGGAAAATAAGCATTTGGGATCTGAAGATGTGGAAGTAGCCAGATTGGGCTCTTGTTTACCCCAAAGAGCAAGGAGACTAACTTCACCAAGTCAGAGTAATTACTCTGAATTTACATCTACAGGGTTGGGAATACAGTTTGGTCAAGAGAGTAGATCAGTAGAATAAAACTGAGCTAATTTTACAGGGTTTCTTCTCTGAGAGCAGCCACAATTTAACGGTCACCTATAATTAGTTAATTCGTTTACTGCTATAATAAATGCTTTGCAGCCCTTATAACTGTCCATTAAATGTGTCAAATCCCTTCCTCCTTTCCTCCACACACATGCAATTTCCTTGGCAAGTGAGAAAGTGTAAGCAAATAAAAAGGTGAAAAGAAGGATGTTATATGAAGAGGGCATGCTTTCCCCTGTCACTCAAATTCTCATGCTTGAGTGAGTAACAAGTGCTCTGTAATGATGTTTTAAATGCAACAGATTCTGCCCAGAAAAAAGGAAGAAAAATCTTATCCATTTTTTGCAGTTACTGGTTTCAGTGGAACCTCACTGATTTAGTCTCATGGGAGATCCAGTTCTGGCTTTGACTGGAAACACCTCTAGAGGTAAAGAACGATGAAGTAGTAGAGGGATAATTGCATCTTATCATGAAAAAGGTTCTGAATTTGATATACAGAGACACCTCTTGCTTCAGGGTTTAGGTGATCAGTGACTCCTGGTTATCAACTACAGGCCAGTTATTCCCCTTTCTCTTCTGAGCTCTTGCAGCTTGTCCAGCATCCGGCTCTTCCTATTGTTCCACCTCTCTCTATCAAAACACATGAATGGTGACGCTGACAAATCTTGTGTTCACAAATCACTCCAAATTTCTGGAAGCTCAATGGTGAAACTCAAGTTAAAAGCAGATTGAAAGCCCAAGCTGTATTCTCTTTGCATCCCAGTTACATTTTGCAAAAGCTCAGGAAACACTCTAGAGTCTGGCCACCAGGATTAGCCAGACAGGGGAGAGTTGGAGCAGCCCATGGGTGATTCACTGCCATGTAGTGGAGTAGCATGGAGATCCCCCCCCTCAATGCAGTGGGGCACCACAGAAAGTCCCATCAATCCTTCACCCTTGTATGATCAAGCTGAATAGGAACAGACTACCTAGAGAGGGTGTGGAATCTCCTTTTCTGGAGACATTCAAAACCCGTCTGAACATGATCTGGTGCCACCTGCTCTGGGTGAACCTGCTTTTGCAGAGGGGTTGGACTGGATGATCTCCAGGGGTCCCTTCCAACCCTGACCATTCTGTGATTCTGTGATTCTGAGACCCCTTTCCTGCTGGCTTTTTAACCCCATCACTGATCCAATGGCCAGCCACACACCTGCCATGAGGATTCACCACCCAAGTGTGGCTCCAGTAAGGCCAAATCCTCGCTGGTTTAACTGGGCAGTGAGCTGACTGCTGCATGCTGGTGCACAATGTGATCTGCTCTGAAGTCCATGGCTCAAAATTCATCCACAAGATAAGGGAACAACCCTTAATCTGCCACTTGGCTAAATCTCCTAGATCCTACCTGAATCCAGACTGTCTGCCCTGAGCACGCTGCATCCATTGCTTTCTCTATTGACACACACAGATGGGTGACCAACAGGTGGTGGGTTGGAGAATGTAACTTAATCTGGGTTTGAAACTTGTTTATTGAAATGTTAAGCACAGGCAGCAGACATTGCTGCTTGTCCAGTGGGATTCCATTTAGGGAAAAGAAGGTCATCTCCCCAGTTCCAGCTTTCAGCATCTAATTCTCTGTTTCTTTGTGCTTCCCTCAAAAGAAGTCAGAACAGAGAGATGGCAGGAGAGTAATACAACAAACTATAACACATTGTGTAATTGAAATGGACCATAATCACTAATATTAAAGACAGTGAATCATTCTAATCGAGCCATGCTCAGCAAACAATGAAAAATTATGTGCCAGAAAAGCTAATGCTGGTTTTAAAATGAACAGAAATGAGGCGAAATGGAACCTCACTCTTTATTCATGAAGGTCAATTTAACGTGATTATTTTTTCCCTGGCATCACAGCGTCGCGATTACTGTTGTATACCTCAGTGCTATTTTCTAACCTAATAACAGTAAAAAATAACCAGCTGGTGATGATTCTGTTTAAAGCAGAGACTAAATGCTCACAAAAACCTGCCACTGAACAGTTGCACATGCTAATCAGACACAGCTCAGCCAGATTCCCAATAGAGTCCATATTTTGCAAATTTCAACTGGTTGACTACATTGAGAAATTAGATTACGCCTCGGACATTCAAGACTCAGAGTGATCTGCGTTCATTCATTCCTCCTGGGTGAAATCAAACCCTCCGTAGATCCAGCCAGGCGCTTTTAATTCATCCCACTCCGTATCTTCCCATAATATTTACCATCGTGCAGTACAATCACTTTAGGCACTTGGCGTTTTGGTGCAGGCGACAGGGTCTGATTCTCCCTGGGCAAATTCTCACTGCGTAGAGGAGAAACAGCTTTGACTTCAGTGAAATTACTCCTGGTGTCATCCAGGGACAGCGAGGGAAGGATCTGTCCCCCCCCCGGCGTATGTGGCACTGAAGGAGGGTTCTGCTGACAACATTTGAGGAAAACTGACACCGCTAATAATCGATAATTTCCAGACTTGCCAACGAACGCTGTGAATTTCAAGGAGGAGGGAGGAAAAAAAGTTAATTAAAAAAAAATGCCCAAATGTTTCTCTGCTCAGAGGAAAGTGCTGTTCATACTGGAAGGAAGTAATGCCTTTTGTTTTGTTTATTTCTCAGCTGTCTGTAGTTCTTAGCAGCAATGTTACTGAGGTTTATGCTATGCAAATAGGGATCTTTTAATATATAAATAAGAGTATTTTTTACACTTACTGCATTTTTAAAAATTTTGCTAAAATCCCAGAGAGACAAATTAGTAAAGAGGCAGAGCTTTGCCAGGGAGCCTTCATTAGATCAGCACTAATAACTTCTTTCAGCAGCCATGGATAGCTTCTGACATCACAGCTCAAGCTTGTCCGAAAGCTAATTATTTTCCCTGTTATAAAACAAAGGTTCTGTATCAAAGGCCCATAATGTGACACGGCACACGCTCCAGATGCACTGATTTGCAAAATAAATCAACTGTGTCAGTGTGGAATTTGGAGGAGAAATCACAACAAATTGCAATTATACTTGCAGTGGTACACTATTTAAATGCATTGTCAATTTGTTAAATGCAAGACACCACGTGTGTGTCTTTTTCCAGGTTGCTTATGGGGGAATAAATAAGGAAAAAATCTTATCTGTCAAAAGGAGAAAAATCTTCTTCTTCTCCCCTTCACCCCCTATGCAGTTTCTTCCAGCCTACAGATGCTATCCTAGCAGGCTTTATAAAAAATTTAAATGGTGTCATAGGAAGGCAGACATAACTAGCAGGAGGAAATGGTTGGAGCCTATCCATGGCAGAGCAATTGAAGAGACATGTTTAAAACCAGAAAGCATTCAAAACCTTTTGGATTTTGTTATCTTGTTTAGACTGTTATTAAACCCCATTACCAAGTAATACATTGTGTGAGAGATTCAGTTGGCTTTGTTTTCCTCCTCCATAGGGAGACAATTTTTTCCCTTTTCCCTTCCTAGCATTCTCCTCCCTGAACAACACCAAAAGAGTGGCAGTGACCCACCCTGATAATAGACATGCAAAAAGCCACATGTCAAGGAGGTCAATGAGATCCAAGCACAGGATCTCCCAGGATCCTCTCTTCACCAGCACCTCCCACACTGGGAGTTAGAGAAAGGGGTGAAGGGATGATGGCAAGAAAGGCAAAGCAGGTGGAAATGTGAGAGGTCTCATCTGCATGGGTTGGTGTCTCCAAAAGTTCCCCAACACTCTCAAAGCACAGATGGGCACGTCCCTGTCACACCTCAGGTGCTGTGAGAACTGATGTCTTCTGAGAGGCACCAACACCACAGCAGGTAACAGAGCACTTTCACTCCCAGTTTGATTCTCCTGCCTGGCCTCATGTTGTTGGCCTCCTCCTCTTTCTTTGTGATTGTATTTTCTGTTTTCTTACACTTTTTCCCTTCCTATCCACTCCTTAATTTATTTTCTCCGTTCCTTCTCCTTTTATCTGCTTGTGCCTGTGTATTTTCAGCCTCTAATTTCTGCCACATTTCCTGTTTGAACTGCTCCTGTTCCATCTCCTTTCCCGTGTTAATGTCATCTGTTTACTCTACTCTTTGCAAACATTTTTCCTTTCATTTCCAGGGCTTGTTTCCCTTCGATTTGTGTCTCTCTGTGTGTATATACACACACATAGATAGGTACATATATATATACACAAATCTTGCAGCCTTAGCCTTTTGTGTTTCAAAACTAGCCTGTCCCCGGAGTCAGTTTGTTATTCCGGTCTCATTCACTTTATTGAGTTATTTTCTTTGCTGCTATCAGTCTCTAAATACAATCCAGTAAAGATACAGCAATGATTTTTGACAACCTGACCTTTCTGGGCTTTCTTACACTTGTTTAATTAGGTACCACATGCAGCCGTGACTTGATCTTTCCAGTTTTCCAACCTCCCCCACCCTCTACCTGGAGGAGAGGGAATAAAAAAAGAGAGAGATGTTGAAAGAAGGTCATTTTTGACAGGTCTGCCAGTTATTTCAGGCGTCAGAAGGCCAGCAAGTTCTGCCAGAGTGGCAGGCCTTGCTGTCTGTATTCTGCTTAACAAGTTAGAGAAAACTTTTGTCTGCCGGAGGTAGGGAATTAGGTGATTTACTGGTTTGATGAGGGCCTGCAGTGATTTAACCTGCAGGTATCAATTTTAAACACAAATCTGACAAACAAGAAGGGAAGCTGGGTAAAGATCTGCCAGGTCTTTGCTTTGGCAAGCTGGGATCTCTGGAGTAGGTGGGCTGGGGCTGTGTGTAGACAGACAGGAGAGATGTCCCCACAGATCCTTAGGTATGGGAAGGCACTGATGCCATCTTCACGGGGTGATGGCAGGCAATCATCACTAGCAGAACATTGCTTTATGTTTCCCAGGTGAAATGCATTTGTTTTGGTAGTATATGAGTTCATTCGTAAAATCCAAGGTGCTTTTTCAGTTTCTGGTGGATCATGCGACTACTCAGGCTCTCAGCAGGCACACATCCCCCCACGAGCTCCTCAACGCACTGTTGTGAGTCCCCACCTTGGTCAGCAGGTCTCAGCCCTGAGAACCAAAGCCAAAATGAATCATCCTGCCCTAGAACTAGTATCCTCAAGGCTGTTTTGGCCAGATGTGTAGGCAAGGAAAGTGTATTGCTGGTGTCCCACATGAACTGCAATTACACATTCATACATACCTGAAGTCCCTCCTCATCTGGCAGAGAGGGTGAGGCTTGCACCCAGTGGCAATGGGATGTCTGCAGGCTGTGGCCACACCTCCCTGGGAACTTATTTATAGCTTTATTGTTCAGAATGATCCTAGTTCAGCAGCCGTGGTTGGTAGATTTTCCCATTCTAATACACATGCTAGCTCAAACAATCTGGTACAGTACCATTCAAAGCCCATGGAAGACAACTGGAGTCTTTCAGCTTTCCTATGTCCTCCAGTACAGATCCTTCTGTCCTGACATAGGCAGATCTCCCACTGACTTCCAGGTGCATGCATTACTTGTATTTTGGTATGGATATTATTTAAGCAAAAGGACATGACAAACTGCCTAGTAACGCTGATTAATGGGTGCCCCTGGGGAATAGTGAGGCATGAGATGAAGTTAAATAACTCCAATGTGCATTACTCAACACTGCTGCACCACCTGAAGTGTCTCATTGTGCCTAAAAAATGGATTCCCTTTTAAAAAGGAACATTTTTAATGTTTCGCATTAATTTTCTGAAAAGTCCTTACATTGTGAAAAATATTCCCTGTGGAAAGCCCTCTCCCCACCTCCACCATCACTGCCTCCCACCAAGCATTGCCCTACAGGAGTCCAATGTATCTTTGACAAGGTGAAATAGCTCAGTGCACGTACTGATAACCCACTTCCCTACCTTGATTTATACAGCACACTCATGTGGGGTCGCTTTGAAAACCAATGGATTTCTCATGTGTTGCAGAGCTGACTGAAATACTTTCTCACTGGGCAGACCACCAGACAAAATGGTGCTGTGTGCTTGAGCTGCATCCTCTACTGCCCCAAAACACCACAAACAATTAATGCCTGAACAAGCTCTGACCACCCAAACTTCTCTTTGGTGCTAATACCACTATTTGTTTGCTAAGCCCATCCTTCCGGGCACATAATCTGCCCTGAATCTGGTGTGATTACACCTGCATAAGTGGGCAACTCCCAGATGTCCTTGAGCTTCACAGGAGTTCAGAGCATAAGGACTTTGTTGGGTTTTTTTCCAACGGCTTGCAAGGCTGGCTGTGATGTGATTACTCAAATGTTTTAAGTTATGCATGTGTTTTCCCCAGGTCTAGCAGAGAATTTATGTGCTAGAAAAAAATCTTCCTGATGCTTACTTAAACAAACCATGTACTGTTCATTGTTCTTTTCCTTCTGATTTTATTTTTATTAAAATTTATGGTTACTAAAGATCAGAGATTTAATACATGGATATGAAACAGCATTCCCTGATTGTATTCACAACAGATACTAGATACTACTATCACACAGTGCCTTCTTCCAACTAAAAGATCCACGCACAGATAAGAACCACTCGGTCATTTATCACACAATGGCCCTCAACAGACCACATAGATAAATACAGGAAACAGCTTTTCCAGAAGAAAAAACCTGTGATTTGAAATTTATTCACCTAAAATACTAGCACATGTTATATAATAGAGAGTGATAATGTATTAGTTCAAAAAAAATCGAAGGGTTGATTTATAGGGACACTGTAGGAACCGAGGGGGTTGGTACCTAAGGCTACATTTTGAGATTGCTGATACTTTTACCCTGAGTCTCAGAAATATCTGTGTGTCAGATCAGCCCAGGGACCCCATGGCCTTTTAGACCACTGGAAATCAGGATTTATTCCACCAAAATCTGTGGAGTTTCCATGGCCTAAACTTGATGCTACAAAAGAATGGTGGCCCGTTTGTTTTCAGTGACTCGCTTTTTAACCTCTGTCAGTTGATTAGAAAAATAAAAAGAGCATTTAAACAACTGGTTCAGCTGCAGAGACCCCAGCACAGGTGTGAATGCTGCACCAACAAAGTGAGTCTTCCAAGGGGAAATTGCCCTTCTCAGGTGATGCCCTGGGCAGGCTGCAAACTGCTGTGAATAAGCGAGTCCCCAGCCTCATCCTAAGGCTAATACCTTGCGTGAGGAATTTCAAGACAGAGCAAATTTCGACAGTCCCGTGATGAGAAACTGGAATTTGCACTGCAAACACTGGTGCAGGTGTGAGGGGTGCTGGCAGGTGGGTGGTGGGGCTGGCTCACAGCTGTCCCATCTCCCAGACCCTGTGGGTGGGTTTCACAGTGACTCCTCAGCAGCATCAGCTGTCCTTAGGGTAGCGGATGGTTGTGTTCCCTAAAGCCCAGCTCCTGGGTAGTACACTGCCCCCATGGGTCATGGAAACAGTTTGATTTACAGAGTCCTCACAATCCTCTATTTCATTCTGAGGCAGGAGGACTTCTGTTAAGACTATGTTTAGGGTCCAGTCATCTGCTTCACATGCTCGACCTGAAGTCAGCTTTGTTGCAGAGTTGAAACTTGGCCAGCTAGGGAAAGGACCCACCTGGGCTAGTGAGGATTTTACAGAGGGATCTGATTATTGTTCACCTTGGAGATAGTGTATAATAACCATTGAATCTTGCTTTGCATCTTCAAGCACTGTGGATCCATAGCTCAGCACAGCCTCATATAAGAATACAAACTAGAGGGGAGCTATTTTCAGCGCCCATCAAGAAACACTGCAGACCTTAAAAAGTCTATAAACTGCTTGGATTTAACCATTATCAACTAGAGGTTTTTAATTAATCATTTATCAGAGCACAGAGGCAGACATTTCTCACAATTGGCCTGAAGAGAGGACCTCAAATACGGGGAAGTACAGGTACAAGTCCTCTGTACACCTTCTCCAAGTCCAGGTTCAGACAAACACTCCAAACCTGAACCAAATCTTCCTGAAGTTTTGAGATGTAGATGAGGTATGTGCAGGGTCTGTGAAGGACTGGTTTAGCAACAGAGCAGTAAAAAAGTGCTATCTTTTCTGTCGAATGCTTCAAGCAGGTCTTCAAGGTCTGCAGACGCTGAAACCACATATCTGAAAATGATTGAGTTACTCAAGTAATTATTAAATTGGATACCACTCAAATCTCCTCTGCTCTTTATTATACACAATGATTCACCATTTATAGGGCCATAAATTCATTCGAAAGAGGTGTAGAAAACCCAGGCTGGGGACGTTCTGCAGAGGTTTGGGAATGAAGCCGAAGCTGTAATGACTGGCTCCTCTCCAAGGGGCCGAGGTGAAGCCCTCTGACCCGATGGCAGCCAGTGATTTGTGACCTGTAACGTAGCCACTCCAGCAGGCACTCAGCACCTTGCCATCCACCCTGGGCTGCCAGAGCAGGGCTGAAAGGGGATGAAAGACACTTTAACAGGGGAATAAAGACTTTGCCCGTGTGCCAGAAGTCTCTCTGTTCTTTTTCATGTTGTTCCCTTATCCACTCTCTCAGCCACCTTCTCTGAGCATCAGTTCACCAAGCCAGTTTTCCATCTGACAGTACATTTTATAGTCTTAAAGCCTTTATTCTTAAATCCTTTACCAAGGATTCACTTGAGTACTTGTTTGTTTGTTTTTCCCTTCTGGGAAATGGTTTAAATTACCATGCTTTGATCACCTATTTCCCCTCCACACACAGAGAGACAAGAAAAATAAAAATGGTTCCAGGGAAAACAGGGTCTATTTTGCAAACATGAACCTAATTTTTGGAAAAACAAACAAACAAACAAAAAAGCAGTGAAAAATGCTTCATTGCAAACATTTTGGACATCCTCTTGTTTTCTCCTGCTCTTGTTCCCTCGGCAGCTGGTAGAAGCAGATTTTATAAAATTGCCATCCAACACTCAGAGTCACTGGTGGGGTTTGTTAGACTCACGAGTTTCACAGGTCAGACACTGTCCAGGGAAGACATCTTGTTGCTGTGGTTATTTTGAACTAAAATCTTTGCTTCCACAAACACCTCCCCTTGTTCCTTTACAAGTTTAAATGAAAAGCTTTGCTATTTTGAGGCTGAGATTAGTTGGGTACCAGTCAGCTGGTAACAAGGAAGAGAAGTTCCATCATACCAAGCTAAATGCATCTACTCATTTGCTCAGTAAAACCATCTGCTAATTTCTGTCCAGTACTAAATGTTCTTTCTGGACTTGACTTCTTCTACCTGCACAAAGGATTTCCATTTTTTGAAGAGATCTGGCTGTCAGAAGGAAAAGAAGCATATTTTCTGTGCTGCTCACCATGTCTGAGCAAGACAGTAGAAGAAAAACTCACCGAAATCCCATAAATTACTTTTTCCTTCTAATTGCAAAAGTCTTTGTTTTTCCATCTGTCAGTGACAAGGACTCAGTTTGGCAAAACTGTTGGAAAAAAATAAATGAATTGGGAGGGTTTTGCCAATCTGAACATGGAAAGCGTTAGGGAGACTGCAAACTTAGATGAAATTCAGTTACATTTTGCACTGTGAACTTGAAAACCTCAGTTTGTCTGAGAAAATATGTTAGAAAGTCAAAAAAGCAGATGCTGCTTTCCAGGTCTGTCATTCACTTTTAAAATGTATTGCTCAATAATCAGTAAAATACAGCTTTCTCAAGTGTTAGAACGCCTGGGATTAGACATCTCTCTTAACCCAGATCGCTGGGAATTCTAATTGATACACCAAGTTTCACAGAACAGAACAGGTAACTGGGCTGAATTTAATCCCATTAGCTGAATGTCCACGTTTCACCAGCTTTAACTCATAGATCTGAACTGTCAGCAAGCATCTCCTTTTGTGTTCAGAGAGAAAGTCAATGTTTTGCAGGAACATACCATAGAACAGGCTGAATATCCAAACAAACTGTGTTTGCACGCTCATCTATGGCAATGTAGGGAGTGGGGACTGTGTGGGCAATTAAAGAATTGGCACTCACCAGTGGTTGTCTGTACCAGCTCTGCCTGTGAGCCAAACAAAAGCTGCCTAGAAGTTTGACCCACAGGAATGTGTCTCTTAGACATATGGTGTGGTCTGACATGGAGGAGGAGGCTTTTCAAAGTTCATTTTACTGTAGTTGTTCCAAGGTACTTGACACCCAGAGCAGAACTTCAGGGGCACCTCAGCAAACACCACCCTGGAATGCAGAAAGAACTTGGCCACCTCTTCCATCTCCTCCCCACCGTTCATCCTTAAACTATTCCCAGCAGAGTTGCAGCTCACTCAAAGGTAGGCAGGAATGTTGTGCAAAATAAGGACCAGGCTTTAAAAACCATTAATTCACTGGTCACTGATGGTGTGTTAATTAGTATCGTTCTGTCCCTGCTTTAAGAAAAATGGTTCACAGATGGCTTCAGTCTGAGAAAAAAATGCAGTTTTTGTTCTAGCAATCCTGTTTGTTTCCTGCCACCACCCCTCCAGCTACCCTCTAATTGAACAAAGTGGACTTAATTTGAATTAAACTGTCAAAAATCTTCCACTTAAATTGATTTATCAGCCTTCCCAGCTGAAATGGATTCATTTCTGCACAATATATATGAACTGTGTGTTGATGGATTGCATTTCACGGAATGGAAACATTTTTTATGCATCTTCATTAGATTCAGCTCAGGTATGCTAAGGAGAGGAGGGGAAAAGCAGGGAGGAGGGAGGGAGAAGGGAGAATAAGTGTGCAAGAGCACATAGGGGAGGAAGAATGAGACAGACAACTCCATCTTGGGAGTAACAAAAAACATCTTTCATTGGCTTTGTGTTCAGAGTAATGTTTGTGTTGCCCCCATATGCCCCCAGGCATCCTTGGTGACAATTCCAACCGATGTCAAGCAGAAATCTTCTGCAAACTCTAGGTCCCTTCATCAAAGAGGGATCCTTCTCCAAACACACTAACATGGATTCAAACACACTGACATGGCTTTCAGGGCTCCAGCTGTGCCATGGGAAGGGTTATTGTCCCACCTGCCTGCTAATGTCTGCCCAATGGAGTACACGGGACCCTGGCAGCTGAGATGACTTAAGAGTTAAAGCAAAGAGTCTTGCCAACCTGAAGAGACACTCCCATAAGCATCTGAGATGTCTGGTCTGAAGGACCTCCCACAGGGTCCATGACCAGCAACATAGGGTGAGTTGGAAGATAATTATCCTTTCTTTTGGCACAGCTCTGTTTGGAGAAACACGTACTTCTACCCTTAGACAGAGGGTGCCACTTGACAGACAAGTAGGGAGGATGCTGGGCTGGCTGAGATGTGACCAACCAGGAGACCACTGTGGCTGTATGCCTGAGTCCTGCCTGGAACAATGAAATCAAACCTTGTTCCTTTCAAAAGAAGGATTATATGGAAGGAGTATTAAAGAGAGAAAAATCAAAAGCTTCAGCCAGATTCGCTAAAAGCCTTTCAATTATAAAAAATTGTTATTGTCTTTGCTTCTGCTCTTTTCCTGACCTAAAGTGTGTTTAATGCAGTAGGAACCATTTGACAAACTCAATTAATTTCCACTTAGAATAAGGTATTTAATGTGAAGAGTTTTAGATGAACTGGGGCGGGTGCAGTTTGAATCTCTGATTGATTGAATTAAACTTCTATTCATTGCCAGCCATGCCGGATCCAAAAAGTTTTCAACAGTTTCTGTCTTCTGTTCCTTATGCCTGGCATATTTTCTTTCCTTCCTTCTGGACGTAAGAATGGTAGATGGGATTCAAAAGGGGCATCAGTTTCTGAAAACAGTTGAAGTAAATGTCACAGGCAGGGAATACCAGAGTGAAGATGCCCAATGTGGAGAAGGCAAAGGAATTGCACTAATTAGGGGCAAGGAAGGCTGTTTCTTGAAAGCTATCTGGACAGACTTGATGGTTACAGAAGTGAGAGATATCCATCCAGCCTAGCAAAGCTGGAAGGGATAGATTTTTCTGAACAATTTAGCATGTGGAGTGCTGAACATCTAGTCATGCTGCAGGTAACAAAGCCCCTGAACACAAGACCGGTAGCCTCAGTGAAAATCCTTCTCTGTTGGCCTCACACAAAGCTGATCGAAGGAACCAGGAGTGTTTCCTGTGGTTTCAGAGGGCTTTGGAAAGGTCTTAAGGCAGCAGGTGTTCTTGTTGTGAAACCTGCCTGCAGAAAACCCGAGAGCTCTGCCACTGATGACTGCAGCAGCAACATTCGGCCCCACAGCCAGAACCCGCATCTTTCCTGGTGAAGGTTGCTACAAGGAGATGCCAAAAGTCTGCTCTCCTTACACTCCCTCCCTCATCCTCTTTCACCATCAAGAATATGAATCAAGTCCTGAAGAGAGCTGTCAGTGAGGGATGATTTTCCTGTGATTATAGCCTGGGTGAGAGATTATGCCTTGTTTTTTTGCAAACTGTCTTATTTGCAGAGCAGAATGCATTGGGCTCATGTCCAATTGATACATTCCTCTTCAAACAGCAGATCCAACTACAGAGTGAGATGCAAATTTAATTATTCCACATGTAGGAAACAGAAACAGAATCTCATTGTTAAATTTGTTCTCCTACGTCGGAAAGATAAAAAACAAAAAAAGATGCTGAAGTGGCCTGTGTGAGCTGAATACATTTCACTCCCCAGAGCTGGAGAGAAATGAACTCTGTTCCTGCTGCAGAAGCTTCACTGGATAGAATTATTTTTCATTTGTTTTCTTACCCACACTCAGCATTACGATGAGCTGCTGGAACTTCTTCCTAGTATGCATGCCTATGTGCAACTCCCACCCCTTTTTTCCAGGGAGTGTTTTGAGAACACTTCACTTCCCTTTGAAAGTGGTCTCCTGGGATGAGAACCAAGCTCATTGGACCTTAGATAGTGGGACGTCTAGATCAGAGCTGAGACAAGTGGTTTTCCTTAAGGGATTTGTTCCACTTGACTTAGCTCAGTTAAAGCTGCTTAGGGGACCACTGTGTAATCTGTAGACTCTGTTCCCTGCTGTCCTTTACAATGGGGTGGGAGACATCTCCCATGATCCCATTTCTGGGTGTCTACAGTTTCTGAGAAGGAAACGGATTTATCTTGAAGGTTTTGCCCTCTTTCCTTGTTTCTTTCTCTCTCTGTCCACTAATTGCAGCAGCTTTCTTCATTCCCTGCTCAGATAGTTGTAGTTGCAATGGAGCACAGATATATTATGGGCATTATTAACAAGAGGAGGTTTGTGAGAGGGAGCACTGTCCTCTTTGGTACTGACTTGTTCATCTTGAGTTCATGGGCTTATTTGTGTAGAAGTGACTCTAAGGACTACTTTGAGAACAAGATGGTCTTCCATCCATCCAATAACATCTGGCTGCAGGAACTGGAGCTCCATAGTGAGAAGAACCTAGAAGATTCCTAGAATCATCTGCTGCAAGAACTGATGTGATTTAAGGGCAGCTTGAGCTCAGAGCTTGGTTTGCTTACAAAAAGGGCGGTCTTGTGCAAGTCTGCTCTTTGGGTCTGTCCCCTTGAACTTGCAATTCAGGGACCGCAGCTTTTGTCTCAAGGACAATTTGCTTTATCTTCTTTGGATGGTACTGGGAACCCCATTCATAAGCTAAAGATAATTGATGAGGTGTATCCTAACAGGCAGTGATGGAGCCTAGAGTCACTCCAGCTCCTCTGCGTTAGACTGGCTGCTGCCCCAGGGCTGGTGTCACACTCTGTCCAGTGATGGATCAGCCATGCTAGACCCATTCATCATAGCTCCTATCTTACGATAACAGGAATAGATCCTGTACATTGTCAACCAGAGGAAAACTCTGTCTTTTATCTCCCAACGCATCCCTCATAGCCATGAGCTATTGAGTAACATCAACACTCTGTTTGGATGGGGAAAATGTCCATGAGAGAAGTCTGTGTAAGAGATAACATATCACCCCACCAAGCAAAGGCACTCCTGGGGCACTCAGCTCCTGCTGTTCATTTGCAGACGCCTGCAGAATCATCTTTTTCCATGAGCTGCCTGTAATCTACTTCTGGAGGCACGCTCCTCCTTTTCTGCAAACAAACACATCAACAAGATCTGCTTTGTCCGAGCAAATTTCCTACCAGGAGCAGGACAAGGGGCGAGCAGGACTCCACACAAGTGCAGGATGTGGTGGTGTTCAGATCCTGGCTGTGTCCTTTTTAAAGAGTCCCTTTCCCAGAAGGATCGAGCAGGGTGTGAGTGGCAAGTGTTTGGTTTTTAAACACAAATAATTTCTGTGCTGTGGTTTGCAGCATAACCCCCAGATAAACGTACAGGTGAGGGGGTGAAGAGCTGCAACACAAGGGCAGCCAGAGGCAAGAATTTTTTAATTAGCTTTTACACTGGAAAAAGGGTTTGTGTGGCCACACTTTTAGCTCAGGGGAATCCTTAGCTCAGCCTTGCATAGCCTGGGCCTGCTTACTGCAAAAAGGAAAAGGAGTTAGTCAAACAGGGGAAACAAACACCGGGTCATAGCTAAATGCACATCATTTTCCACCCAACTCTTTCTATGTTTACCATATTAAATGATCAACACATTTGCACTGCATCAAACTGTGCAGATGTAGCATTAAAAGGTCAGCTGTTAACCTGCAGGAGAAAAGACTCCACATCTCTCTCTTAAAGATGATACTCCATCCTGAATGGGTCCCCGTGGTACTCCTGTAATAACATTAATGCTCCGAGTGGCCGTATAGCAGCTCTCATTTGGAACCTCTTCATTAAGACTCGAACTCCCACTGAGAAGATGGGAGCTGACTTTCTTATGGCCCTTGAACAACTGGGGAAACTGAGACACGAGGAGATTAAGTTCTTTCAATAAAAAAAGAAATAAATTGGTCTCAGATTCCTTGTTCTCAGCCTCTCATTCCAATTTCCAGGCAGGTTTCCCACACAGTAGAGTTTGTGGGATTAAATACTCAGAAAGTCATGGAATTGGGAAGCTCTAAAGATCATGGATCTCTCCTGAATAAATTGTTCACCTACACGCTCAGCAATTCTGAAACAATTAAAATGGGAATGGCTTTTGATGCACTGATACTTGGAGTAGGAAAATCAGAGGCGAGACAAAAGCAAGGTATTTCTTATGTCTCCTGTTCATGTAATACAGGCTGGCCTACCCTGGGGAGCAGCTTATAAAAGCTGCATTACTACTTAGCCCATTTGGGACAGATAAGAACTAATCTTCCTCGAACCTCTCTGCCAGGCCTGATCCTTAGAGCCTGGCAGGGCCGTGCATTTGTTTACATTCTAGTTCAGAAAAGGATTTAAGGCCCTGTTTATCTTTAAGTCTCCTAGTGGATGCATGGACTTCCAGGTATTTTTCACTGAAGAACGAGCCCTTCAGTGAATCAAAGCCTTGTTACGTCCCTGGAGCAGATGGGAGAGGTGAAAGCCTGTCCCCACCTGCCCAGCTTGCTAATGGAGCAGCTGAGCCAGAATACAGATGTTGCCACACTTACCTCTATTTCACAGGGGAAGCCAGAAGTAGAAGGAGGTTTGAGATTTAGAGCATATCTATACTCACAAGACTATGCAAATTACTTCTTACTCTGGCTCCAAGCCTGTGCTTGGAGGTACAATATAGGTTAATTAAAGACACAAGAGAGTATGGGGAAGGTGCACAGGTTGGACAAAGCAATAGTGGCGTGGCAAAGACTGAGGAAAGAAGTCCCCAGTAGATTCCTGGAGAGAAAATTGACACCACAAACCAGCTTTGCCTTTTTTTTTTTTCTTCAGAGAGGAAAAGCACAGCATCAAAGCACTGAGCAGAGCTGGTGCAAAAGTGGAGTGGTCACTGTTGGTGCTGGTTACCCCCATAACCTCAGCGACATGGGGAAAATGGGACAAATTTCCCTGGGTGCTTTCCCAAAAATCACGTCTCTCTATTCAACCATGCAGAGCCTGTTAACGAGTCCTGGAGACCAAAGAGTCTCATTCTCCACAAGTGATGTAGCAGGTTTTCCAGTCTTTTGACATGTTGAAATCAGGAAGGCATGGGATGTGTTTCTGGAAGACAGGCTTCAGTCACGCACCTTCTGTTTCTGGGGTCAGAACGGGGGCAATGGCTGGAAATTCAGCAACATATAGTAAGGAAGGAGTCAGGCTAAATGACCCAATAGCTGTCCATCTCTCAAATACATTAGTGGGTTTGGTATGCCAGGACTGTTATGCCTCTTTTATCCACATGGCAGAGGCACAGCAAAGAAATTGGTATGAAATTGTCGTTCCTGCTACTTCTACAAGCACTAAATCTTGCTTTGTTTTTCCCATTTTCTTTTCTTCTTCTTCTTTTTTTTTTTTTTTGTTTTTTTAATAGCCATCCAGGCTTCTCTACTGAAGCCATAAAAAAATACAAGTTATGAAAAGCAGAAGAAAAAGCCTATTTCTAGGCAGAGGAATGCATCTCTTTGTATGTTTGTGGACTGAGTAGCACAAGAGGGGACCTGATCCTCAATATGTTTGTAGGATGTGTAACACAATAGAGACCTGAATTGAGGCACCTCCAGGCACAACTGTAATGTAAATATTAATTAACATTAATGGTCTGTGGCCTTGCTTGTCAGCTGGAAGCTGGCAGGACTGTGCATGGCTGAGTAATATTAATTTGTTGTTGGAGACCTGAAAGCAGAGTCTGCTGGTATGATGAGCACAGCAGCTTTGCTCCCACATGCCCATCCTGCTCTTCTGGTTCACTCACAGGGCAGGAAAATACAACTGGAATGAGACACTGGGGCTGGTTCAAAGAGCACTGGGGACACAGGTGGGAGACAGGCTCATTGCTGAGCTCATTGCAACAACCTCTTGTTGCAAACTCCAGGCATGGTGCCATGTAGTTGACGTGCTGGGAACACCATCTGCAAATGGTGGGTCACACTTCCAAAAGCCTCTCTCATTCTCTTAGGCAGGTGTCTGCTAGCTGCACCTTGTTCTTCTTGAAGCCAGACACACAGCAATGATTTTGGAGGCTCCAGCTGGAACATTTCAGGTTCCCACTTGCTCCTATACTGTGGGCCCAATTCTCAGCAATAGCACCTCTCCTGCTTTCCCCCCCTCCTTCTCTCTGCAAGCACCTCCAATTAATTGCAGCTCATCCAATTAAAGGGCTCCTGCACGCTAATAATTCGTGGTTGCTCATCAGAGCTGTTGGCCGGCAGGCTAGGCAGCAGTAGGGTTGGGGCTTCAGTGAACTGAAAGGAGTGAAGTGTAATAAAGAAAGGAAGAAATCAATAGTATAGCACAGGCTGTACACATCCAGGAGACTCTTTATTATATCTGAAAATTGCTTTCTGTGATTGCTACCATCATTACTTCTGTATTTATTTTTTAACGACTCGTCCATCATGAAACCCGTATACATAACGAAAAAGGCCAATTGCACTAAAACAGTTGAATCCTTTTAATACTTGGCACTGGGTGAAAGTAGTAATGAGTTCATTTTGTCTCTGCTCCCTCTGATGGTGAAACCTTCCTCATCCAGAAGCCAGTTTCATTGCTATCTCTGTAAGTTAGAATAGATCTACTGCTTTTGCCTCTGGAAATGGACCCATCAATGATGTTCATGGGAGTAACTTGCAGCTTAGCATCTCTGACACTAGTATATAAAGGCAGTTTCCCAGGACATGAGAATACCAGCAGAGGATTCAAGGAAGCGTGAGTGTGGTGCTATTGCAGAACCAACCTTTTATCAGGGCAAGGAAGAAAGAAAATGGGAACAGAAATCTCTCCTGAGGTTTGAGATGAGTTGGCATTAGGGAAAAGGTTGACAAGATAGTCTGGGATGAGGGCCATGGAAGCTGTGTGCATTAGAGGGGATGTAGTCTCCTACAGGGCAGATCTGAAACATGAAGGAAGTGAAATTGTAGATTTTGGTATGTGAGCATAATCATAGGGAGCAAATCCAAACTGGTAAATGGCCAGCCTCTGTGTTGTCTCAGAAAAAGGTACACAAAGAAGGAAGAGTTAGAAGAGAAAGCCAGAGAAAGTCGAAGTAGAAATAAGATCCACTTTTTCTGCCAGTGCTGACAGCCCACTGAAAGAAAATCCTCAATGAGCTTTTCAACAAGGGTATGCGTAGGTGGAAATCACACCAGGAATCAAAGCCTCATGAAAGGTGTGCCTCAAACACTGGGTGATGGTTTACTGCCAATAAACAGACCAGTAAAATGGTGTGGACTGTACTGAGCAGAAGTTAGCTTAAATCAAATTGCCCTGTCCTCAGAAGTCTTTTGCCTCTGGAATGGTCTCTCTTTAACAGGGGTCATACCCTCCTTTTATAAGCTCGGGGACTATGAAGAGGAGGTCAGACACGTGCTAGAAGCTGGGCAACTCTTTTTGTAGCCTTGCACACTGGGGACATTTTACTTTAAACTACATTTGATGGAAACCATAAAAAAGCCCATTGCTAATGTGTGGTGCAGTTGGTAGTACACGTGGGTTGTGAGCTTATTTTGAAAGAAATCATGACTTTGTACAACACCTAATTCAATAAAACTTCAGGCTGGGGCTTTCTACCACCCTGCAATGCATAATATTGATTATGCACTGTTCCTGCATGGGAGTGCAATGCGACTGGATCACAGATTTTAAAATATGTAAGAACTTGGAGAGAATAGTTATTCTCTTTTTAATGCAAGTGATTTTAGTACTGATTTGAGAACCCTGAGGAGAACGTGGAGTTCAGTCTTCATGGCCGAGTCATTCTTTGGTCTCCCAGCTGTAATTTCCAATTAGTGCTAATTTGTTTGTGATTTCTGTGGTGTGGATCATGATGACCTTCTATACCCAGCTGATCTGGCACTGCAATTTGGTGGAACTTTCCCAATGGACAGTAGATAATTTGAGACTCTGCCACCATCACATTGTCCCTGTTTAAATGTTTTGCTTGAAGCCAGGTCCTGGTTAGCCTGGTTCTGAAGGTGTTGAGGCTAACATCTGTTCCCTTGTCATTTCTGTTTCCAGACCCCAAAGTCCCATCCTAATTCCTGGCTTCATTACTGACTGTGCACTCTGTGTGTCAGATACCACGGAAATAAATCCACAAAACCTATAAATTGGCACAAAAGAAAGCAGGCGAGTTAGTGGAAAGGCCAAAACCATAAAGGACGCTGTGTGGAGAGCTGTGATTTAGGGGTGGCATGGCAGAGCTCTGGGTGGCTGAGGAGGTACCCCCATGTCCAACTCATTGCATGAATGGCTCATTAATCAGCTGCTGAACACACTCAAGGAAATGACAATCAGTGGCGGATTATTTTAAGATCTCAGGAGGCTTCTTGGTGAGTGTGTAAGCATCTCACCATCCGTGAATGAAAGGGAAAGGTGGATCAATGAGGCTTGATCTCAGACCCTCCTGGCCTCCTGGCATAGCCATGGCAGTAACTGCCCTTCCCCATGGGAACCAACTCCTCTTCTCAGGGTTGGGTGAGATGAGAACATCGGCAGTCTGGCACATGGCACACAGCTGTGATGCAGCCAACTTTCCTAAGCCACAGCTATATTGCCACAGAGCTTTCTTCTTTAAAAAGAGAAGGGGAACTATGGACGTTTTTTTTCCAGGTTTTCGTAAGATCTCAATTTGTCCACTGTGTACACACAGATCAATTCCAGAGAACGAAACCAATGTGAACTTTTAACATTGCTGTGCTTTTAAACAACTAGAACAAAATCAACAAAAAGTCTTAGCAGAAACCAAATTTCTGAGGGTTTTTTTTTATTATTTTTTATTGACATTTTCATGAGGGAAGAATTGATCATATCTCAACTCTGGAGTCGAGGTCTTTGAAAGCATAGCTTTTAGTGTGCAATAAAAAGGTGAAGAGATGGGCACAGATGATGCCCCATTTCCAAACACCTCTCTGGAAGCTCCAGTCCAGATCCAGTTCTCTTCCAGCGTTGCTGTCTACAATATGATTTTCCACTTGATTCTCTCTCTGTTGTTTGTTTTATGTGTCTGCTAATACATAAGCCTGTTCTTTTTTATCTTGCTTGTATTTTTGGCCTTTTTTTTTTCTTTCTCTGCTTAGTACTAAACTGCAGCACAGGCATTGTGCTTTCAGCTGCCTGTGATCTGTCAGCGGGCCCAGGAGCTTAGCTTTAACAGTCTATGTAAATATTGTCTCAAAATTACAAATATTCAGAGTGGCAGTAATATATGGGGCTTTTGTTAAAGCATCTTGTTTTATGGGCTTAACTACAGGCTGGGAAGCATGGAGATGTTGATGTGTTATTTGTACAAAGGACACACACTCACGTGTACACAAAAGCCCAGCATTGTACAAATAGCAGTTCAGACCATAAATATCAGGGCAAAATTGCTCCCAGATCAAAACAACCCCCAAAAGAGACATGATCGAAATGAAGTCAGACTGCATTACTTTCAGGGCACACACCCTCCTTTATTTTATTTTTTTTTTTACCTCTGAAAATGGGTGGAAAAGAAAACTCCCGTGCTGAGAAACCTATTCTGGATCAACACATTTAGAAACGAAATGTACCTTTGTATCTAAAAATCAGGGTGTCATGAATATTTAACGTGGGGAGGAAAGAATGATTTTGTCAGTGTGCAAAGCAGTCCCAGAGAGGCTCAAATTCTTCCTGGTTTCTATTAGCTTTCCTTCTCTGTAAACAGACTGAGTCATTTGCTGCAGGAGAGGTGTGTGAGCACGGGAAGGGAAAGACACACGGGTAAAAAGAAAAAAATCCCACTGCCACGCAAATGGATGGAAATGGATTTGCAGCACAAAGTGCTGCCTCCATCCTCATTCCTCATGTGTTGCTGGGTCTGTACAGCTGAGTTTAGCTGCAGTTTTCAGCCCAACGATGTCACGAATTTGAAAGGTCTCCTGCACCTCTAAAAAAAAATATGAAGGGTGCCCTGTATATCCTGACTGACCTCCCATAGAGCAAAACAGAGACCCAGAGCTACCCGAGGGGAAAGCTCATGTTGGTGAAAATGTAAACAAAAAAAGGTTTTCCCATCAGCTCATCCCCTGTTGGTTGAAACCAAACCTGTGCCCTATTGAAAGACATTGTGGTTATTGGGGTGTCACGGATTCCCCGTGGACCTCATGAGCTACATGCACACTATGAAGCCTCCAAGCTACAAACTTAATGGAAGGCAGGAGCTGACTGCGATCCAGCACAGCAGGAACAGTCCAGGGGATCCAGTGTTGTGATCCTCTGCACTCAGGCAATCATATCAGCACACAGTCAAGTCGAAGGCAGCAAGCCTTTAAGTTAGGTGTATCTCAAGAGTTTGTGTATCAGGGCACCAGCAGCCTCTTGTCCTCCTTTGCATTTTTCTCTGTATTTGCTGAGGTCACTCCACATTCCGTATTCTTTAGTCCAGGCTTTGGTCTGCAGCAGGACTGGGGGGGGGCAAAACTAAAGCTGCCTGTGCTTCCTGAGCTGGGAGTGGGATAACTTCTGGGAGTACACGGAAAGGAAGATTAACCTGGGGAGTGGAGAGGGCTGCAGCCTTCCCTTTCCCACTCTGCAGGAGCACGTCCCTGTGCCAGGCAAGGGACAGCAGGGGCTTGGTACAAAGTCTGTTTAATAGCATCTTACCCCTTCCATCTTTCCATTACTCCAATTTTCATATGAGAAGGGCTGTAGTGCTCATATAGCCTGGACCAGTCTTGCTGTTCTGCAAATGGAGCTGTTTTGGCATCAGCAAGCAGCTGAGATTTTTATCTTTTCCTTCCTAAGTTGCTTTTCTTTCCCTCCTGCCTTTACCATGCAGGTACCTGGTGCAGCCATGAGTCAGAGCCTTCGAGATGGGCTGCTGGTACCAGGCTGCCATCCAGAGGGGAAAGAGACAGTGCTGGGAGTGCCAGGCACCTACAGGATGGGTTAGATGTGCAAAAGGGAGAGCTCTGGTCAGGAAATCAGAGTAGGGCTTTACATCTAAGGCAAGGGGGGAGGGTTTGAAAGGGGTCAGATGTTTAAAGCAATTTTTAAGATCCGGAGGGTTTGAAGCAAATCCTTGCTCCAGAATCCTTTCTGATCAAATTCCAGATCACGAGCAGCTACAAAATTTGCAAATGAAAAGAAATAATAATAATTTCTGTACATGACATTTGTCAGTGGAAGATTTCAAGCACCTCACCTTCTGAATTTTACAGTTCTGCTCTCCCTGCTTCAGCTCAGGCTCAGCCACCAACTGGAGTCTTTCCAGCTGTAGGACTCCAGATCGAACCCCAAACTGTGTCACTTGAGCCTTTCTGGGGCTGAGATGGCCAAAACTGCAAACAGGACATAAAGCAGCTGATACCCATTGTTTGAGGCAGAGCCTGTCTGATGCCTGCAGGTACATTTGGTCCCCAAACTTTCAGACTGTGATACTCAATTGGCATCAGTGAATAAAACAAATACACTCCGACAGGACAAACACACCTATATAAACAATACCTATTAGCTTTTTCCACCCATGGGTTGGGTGTACATCTGCATATACAGAGCTAGGCACATCTGTGCACACATTCAGGACCTTTCCAGTGTCTACATATAAATACATGTCAGCACACCTATTATATACAAATATAGATACAGTGTGCTGCTCTCTCTATAATTTTTTGCTAAGTCTTCATTTTGCAGTGTGATCAATAACAGTTCTAGTGCAGAAGGTGAGCAAAGTGCCTTGTTAAACTAATAATTGCACAGGAACCAAATCCCTTCTAATAAAATCTTTTAAAACCTTTACAAAATTTCCACTCTAAGGCCAGTTTTCCTGGGAGACCTATAATTATTGAGAGTGGAAAGAAAGGAGCATAACTGGCCTCTCTTACCAGCCGCCCAATAGCCACTAAAATGGGGTGGAACTGAGAAGGTGGCCCCTGTGGAGCCTCTGATTGAGACACAACCCTGTCCATGTCCCGGCAGGGTTTATAATTAAAGCTGTATTGCTGTTTCTATTCCAGCAGCACCTGTAAGACCCACTGCACAAGGTGCTGTGCAAACAGAGAGATGCCAGGCTTGCTGCAAAGGATTTACAACCGTAATAGATAAGGTGTGCTGAGGGGAGGAGGGGTGTGGAGAAGGGTGAGGAGGAAGAAGGACAGCAAGTCTTTCAAGGTTGCGTGTTAACAGAAAACAGGAGCCAGGGGCCTGATTGCCAAGCAACTGTCACTCTCTGCCAGGCCATACTCCTTCTCGGATTTAGCCTCCAAGAAACACACGTGTGGCTAGGCCCAGGCACATCCATGTTACATTTGTGCATGTGATCACACTCCAGGGTAGAAGTGATGCCTCTCAGCTGCAGCTGAGGTTTTTGGCATCCGATCAGGTCCCATCTGACTGCAGGAATCCCCTAAGTGCTGTGTATTTATGATAGACCCTACGGGAATCTCCTGTGCCCCAAGTGCAGCTGTGGGCAGGTCTCCCCATGGAGAAGGGGACCTGCTCTGCATGGCCACTGCAGGCCATAGAGGGCTTGCTCCTGGCCAGCAAGCCAAAGGCAAATGTGGGGGGGCTGCCTCTGTGGCTCATGCAAGTGAAGGGCAGCACTAGAGTGTGCTGGCACAGGCTGGGAGCACTGGAGAGGGGGAACCCAGTAACAGATGAGCATCTCATACAGCAAATCCCATCACGGTGGGTGCAGTGAGGATCACTCCCAGGAAAGCAATTCCAGTGCCTTGCTCCCTGGAGCCTCTTGCCTGCATCCCCGGGAAAAGGCTGATCACCCTGCAAATGAGTCCCTGTCTTCTCTGGAGAGGCCATTGTTTCTGTGAGGCTTTTCATTAGCTTTAGTGCCATCCATCCTATGCAGTATTGGCAATATGGGGAAGAAAGGCAGGAAACAAGAAAGTTAGTGGGCTCTGTTTGGTTAAAGAGTGTCTTCAGGCTTTGAAACTAATGCATATGGAAGGGGGTGTTATGTAGGGACACTCGGCTTCCTTCCTCAGAGTTAATTAACCTCCTTCACCTCCTTGCTGTTATAGACACAAGCAGTTCTACTGCATATGTCAAGGGCGTAATTAGCAGAGCCTGAGCAAACCACACGCACAGGGCAGGAGCGTGCCTGCAGGATGGACAGAAGTGAGAGCCAGGCATCGGCAGGTGACCGAGGTGACACAGCACAGGGGACCAAGTACAGCAAGAGCAGCTCTGAGCTCCTGAAAGGAAGTATAAGGGCTGGTCCCTTTCCTGAAGGGGAGGCTGCATCCACCAAAGGCGAGCAGTCACTCTCCAGGCAGATGACAAAGGGTAGGAGCAGCTTGGTGTTGGAGTAAAATCTTCCTCGGTTCCTATTCATTGTTCCCAGTGGACTCACATCTCCAGCATTTCCAGATTTTTAGTGCTCAGAGGACACAACTTCCCTCCTTTGTTCAGCTAGCATGATGACAACCACTCTACAACTACCTAAAGGGAGGTTGTAGTGAGGCTGGTGTTGGTCTCTTCTCCCGAATTGCTGATGACAGGACGAGAGGAAATGGCCTCAAGTTCCATCAGGGGAAGTTTAGGTTGGAGATCAGGAAGAAATTCTTTACTGAGAGAGTGGTTGGGCACTGGAATGGGCTGCCCAGGGAGGTGGTGGAGTCACCATCCCTGGGGGTGTTCAAAAAACGGGTTGATGAGGCACTTGAGGCCATGGTCTGATGGTCTGATGGTCAGGAATATGAGGGGATAAAGGTTGGAGTTGATGACCCTGGAGGTCCCTTCCAACCATAATGGTTCTATGATTCTATTCTATGATTCTATGACATCTGGGGTGTCCCTTCACACAGGAGAAGGTCTCCACCCTCCTTGCCACCTCTGCAGCTCTGCCCAGCCATGATCTCCCAACCTCTCTGCAGCCAGCACTCCACACTGTCACCTCCCAGTAACCCAGGCTCCCTATTCCCATCTCTCAGTGTGATGACATCTCTGCTGTCATGAAAATTAACCCCCTTAGCAGGGAAGGGTGAAGGGGGAGCCCAGCAGTGTTTCACCAATAGAGGGAAACTGCAATGTCTGAGGGCAGGTCTGCAAGGATCCCTGTTATGGTGTCCATCATTGCTTACACAGTTCATTTCACGGGACCATTGTCCCTCACTCAGTCTCAATGGGTTCTTCCATGCCTGTTGATCAAATCCATCCATGCTGACTCCTCATTTTCCTTCCACTTCATCTGTCGGGTTCTCCTGTTACATCTCACCTGACATACAGCTTGTGGGCAGCCTGGGCTCCCCTGCTCCCACAGATCCCCAGTGCTGCTGTCATGCAGATCCCTGTGAACAGAGGGTGTGAGAGGAGCAAAACAGAGAAGGCTGATGATTCCCTGTAAGGCCTCACCTCTGCTGCAGCTCACAGCTTTGGACACTGCCTCCTCCCTTCTCCCCAGAATCACCAAACACACATGCAAAACATTCCCAGTTTTTAAATGCTGCTGTTTTAGAGAAACAGTGCTCGTTCCAGCTGCAGGCACTAAATCATCCCTCTCCCTTGGACGTGTGCTGAGGAAGTAAGGCCAGTGATGAATGGGGCTGTCCATATTTACATTGGGAGCAGAACAGCTGTGTGAATCTCACTGTGCAATGAGTACTCTGTGCAAACTCGGCATCCCCCTGGCTTCCTCCCCCATTGCTCGGTGACAGTGACTGATTGTCCACTTTTGCAGAGTGGTGCCCAGCAGCGTGCATGACTCCCAGCACCTCTTGAAAGTGAGGAGGGGCAGTACCTAACCCTCAAGTCATGAGAGTTGCTGTATTTCCTTGGCGAGTCTTATTTCCTGCCATGACTTTGCAAACAAGCAGACCACAGAAATAAAAGAGAAGTGCTGATGAATTGGAAGGGAGAAGGGGGAGGAGAAGGGGTAGCCTGGCTGCTTCTTGCAAGGAACTGCATCCAAGATGTTGAGTGCCTGTAGCACTTTTCATCCTTCACACAAATGCTCAAGGTAAATATTGATGCTGATATGTTCTGTGTAAGCAGGCTGCAGTTCTCTGCATAAAGCTGTTGGACTGTGGGGTTTAAAAAGAGCTTAGAACATTGGCAAGACTTAAGTAAGGTATGGATAACCAATACAGGCTTCCTACTCTTTCCCCCACTGTTTCATCCCCACCTTGATCTGTTGGCTGCTACCTTTGCTTAGTGGCCCAATCTCAGCTCTAGGTAGAAGGAAATATTTAATTCTTCCACCAGATCTCTATGCAGTCCCACCACTACACTTTGCTCCTTCCAAGCAGGTTCCCATACTTATGGATCTGCCCATTTTCCTCATAACCTGCATCCCTGCAACCAAGCAAGAAAGTTTCCAGATGACCGTGATCTGTCAGGAGCTTCATTGCAATTAACACAGCTCAGAAGAATGCTTTGCTTTCACCAAATCAGTATATTCTGAGAGGAAATATATGAGAGACCCAAATCAGCCATTGGACTCCTTAACTGATGGAGATTTGCTGTGTACAAGTAACAATGCTATGGAGAATGGAATAAGCTGTAGGATTTTCTACATCTTACATACCTGGAGGTGAAACAAGAGACTAAAGAAGGAAAGATGCTTAGATATGACTCTGACATTTTCATCCAACACTTTATATGAAAAAGGACTTAAATTACAGCAGTGGGGTGGGTGGCTCCACTGCACAGAGAACAGGGGTCCTGAGAATGTGTCTGAAGAAAGGCACTGTGGTTTGGAGAGATGACACTGTGAGAAGCTCTTACCAACTCTAAGTAGATCCAGGCAAAGAGGAGAAAAAACCCACACCTGGAGCCAGTTGGATCCAGCCCAACACAAAGTGGAGGTGGACTATGCTTCAAGGCTCTGCGGTCTGAAACACATCTCCTGCCCACCATCACAGGCTGGGTTAATCGCTGAGAGGGGAAAAGAACTGCAAATGAAAAATGGCATTTTCAATCTGCTGGAGTGTCTGGGGAGGGGGAACAAAGCTAGACTCGGGGAAGGGCAATGAGAAGAATGGCAGGGAGCTGTGAACGGCTCCTTGCCTTATTCCTATGCTGCTCCACTCCACACTCAGATAAAGTGGTCCCTTCTCTCCAGCCTTCTCCTTTCTAGTCACACACTCAGTTGGTTAATTCTCTCCTCGTCGAGATCAGAGATTAGATAGAGCCTGGATTTATAGCTAGTGAAAATAAAAAGAGCTGCTCCTATCAAGGATTCAAATGATTAAATATCCCACCATAGAAATACTTTTAACTTCACTTACAGTACAATTTCACTTACACGCTGATGCAGTTGACAGTGCTAACAAAAGCTGCTTGAGTAATACGGGGCCTGGAGAGAGAGAGAGAGAGGAGCTGGAGGAGAGAATGGGAACAAGGGATAGGGACAGAAATGGAGAGAGAAAGAGAGAAATGGGATTAGATAGTGAGATGCAAAGAGAGGAAAGGGAAGGCAGGGAAAGGGAAGGAGCAGGTTGGCGCTCTCTGCCTGCAGCATTAAAAGTACAAGAGCTAAACCAATTAAACAATGAAAGGAAAGCAAAGGATTAAATGAAGGGCTATGTAAAACAGCTCCTCTAATCCAGCTCATTTACTGCTCTTTATTCTCCATTTTCCTCTCATATTGATCCTCAGATTCAACAGCGCCAGACCCGTAGTGCCTCGTGCCTCACACATGCAAGGTCCCACTGGCACCGTGGTGTGCCCCTTTGCCTCCTCCTCCCCCCCTGCCCCTGCTCGGGGCTGGTGAGGGATCAGAGCCTTGGCCTGGGGATGCTCCTGGGCAGGCAAACCAGCTTGTACTGGGCTTTGGCCACACCAGTGATTAGACTGCTCCTGCTTGCCAGCCAAACTCACTTATGGACAACCGCAGCACTGAGAGCTTCTCTGTGAAATGGGACTGTCCTTCTCTACCATCATTGCCAGCAGATCAGAGGAGGTACTGCTCCTCTTCAGGTGCTGCTGGAGAGCCCCATTTTGGACAGAGCCTCTGGGCTGCTGTGAAGATCCAAAGGACAAAGAGGAATTCTCAGGGCAGTTTCTGCTCCTGCCTTCTCCATGGCTCCTTTTTTCCCTCATCACCTTCTTCACAGATGTACAGACACAGGAGTGGACACAGCCCCGGTGTGCACAGGAGGCTGCTCCTCTCCCCCACTGCACATTGTATAGGGGCTGCAGGATGGGAAGGAGCATTTCCTCACCCTGTGTCCCACCTCCCCCATGGCCTGCCAGTGCTGGGATCCACCACAGTGCCCAAACCTGCTGGTTGGGCTGGGCAGTCCTGCAGAAACCAGGGCATTTAATGGGGAACGTGACTGGTAGCTAACAAGAAACTAACAGGAGATTGACGGGCACTAACATCACTTACCCTTCTCCTTTCCCTCTCTTTCTCCATTTGCTTGATGTCCAGAAATGATTGCTTCTTTTCTGGTTACTTCTTACAGTTTTGATCTCAGCCTCAGGGGGAGCAGAGGGATGGCAGAGCAAGACAGTTGGGGAAGGGCTTGAGCGCCAAGGGAAATTGTGGATCCCTGGAGGAGGTTATCTGTGCCTGGGCACTGTCTGCAGGGATGCTCTGCTGTTTGGAAATGACTTTTTTTCCCCTTCAGCACTCCAGAGCTACAGATCATTTGAATTCACCCTCTCCTTCCCTTTCAGAGACAGAAAGGCCCCAGTCGTACTTGAAATGAGACAGATGCTTATGGAATTGTGGTTTTAAAAGCATTTTTCAGTTGAGTTCTTTCCTTTTCTACACAGAGCAGTCCAATGTGAGTTGACTAATAAATGCATTATCTTTTTTTTTTCCCTTTCCTAGGAGGGTTTGATATGGCAGCTCCATAGATCAGCCTGGTCTCCAGGGATATTTCTGCCCTAAACAAAATGGAAATTGTCTGCCCCCTCACAAGCCCTCGGTGACTCATACGATAAAGAGAACCCATAAATATTTGGGTAATTACAGTCCGTTCACCTAAATTCCATAAGAGGCAGAGCACTTTCTCACTTCATGTCCTTAAACAGCTGCCTCGTGCTGCTGCTTGCCATGAGCACCCCATTCCCCCGTAGCGGTCAGCTTCCAGGGAGGGAGCACTCAGCTCTCTCTGAGCAGTCAGCAGCACTTAGGGACAAAAGCATGGAAAGCTGTGCAATGAATAGTCAGATCCTGTATTGCTTTATACACACAGAAGCAATGCCTTTTCCCTAATGCCCCATCAAGGGTCACCAAGACCACACTGCCGTCACCTTCTTGCCACGGAGCCACTCCTGCACCTGGAGTTTGCTGAAATCCACTGTAGCCAACATCCCAGCACAGTGAGAGTCCCAGAGATGAATACATTTCATAATGTTATTATTACTGTGTTGTTGTTAATATTTTACTGCTTGTTGGCACCACCCTATGAGGCAGACCCAGCTATGCATATATCTGATGTGGGTGGGCTATGGTCCTTTGTGGTTCCCTGGAGTGGTTACACCAGGCTCATGTTACAGCTGTTCCATGCTGCATAAAATCACTGGGAAGGTGAAAATGGAGAATACAGATTTTAAAATCCAGTGGAGGTTTGGGCTATGTTATTTCCTTCCCTCCCTCCCTCCCTGCCTCACCAGCTCAGGGTGAATTACAGGGTGTGCAAGAACACATTTAAAAAAACCCTCCTTGAAATTAGCATGTCTGGAGCAGCAGAGCCTGCACGCCCCAGCAGTCTGCCTCTCCTCCCTGGCTCATCTCTGCTCTTTGACAACCTCTTGCAGTGCAGCTGATGGCCACGGTGACAGGAGGGCCACAGGTTTCCTCTTGCCCAACCCAAGGCAGTCAGATAGGCATGGAGTGGATTTGCATAAAGTGCCTGTCTCTCTCAGCTTTCCAACCATCCCCAAAGAGCAGGTCTGCTGGGAGACACCTGGGCATCTCTGGCTTGCTCAGACCACGGGCGAGCAGAGAGGATGCACTGCTCCTGCCAAAGGGAGGGATGGACAGGTCTACAGACATCTGTTTGGTTTGATCTCCAGAGGGGAGCTCGCCAAGGAGCTGATGACTGGCAACCCCAGCGTGGGAATGAGAAGCTGTAGAGCTAGAGGAACCATCAAGGGAAGTCTCCTGTCTCCAGAGGTAACCAGGCCCAGCTACCTCCAGAGAAGGTCTGAGCAACCTTAGAGCCTGGTGTCAGACCTTGTCAATCACTACTCTTTATTACAACCTGCTGCTTTATCAAATTTTATCTGTTTTACAATTTTAAATATTTTTCATCCCCCCCTCCCTTTTCTTCCTGCTACTTTAAATTTGTTTCCTTCCTTGCTATGGGTGACGGTGCTTCTAATCAGCACTTTCCTTCTCTAATTGCCTCATTGCGAGCTTCTCCCTGAACCTGTCAGACACAAACTCACACTTCTTGCCTTACTTGTCACAAGAAAAATTGTTCTTTTAAGTATGTCTGGGAGAGGCACAAGGACATTGAATACTCCAGGGAGAGAGAGGATGGAGGAGTGACTGACTGCAGTTACTCATTACGTGGTATTTCTAACGTGTCCCCCCCACACAACTTACCTGGAGATACAGAAACATAGAAAAAAGAAAATTCTCTGCCACAGAGACATCACAGTCCAAAACATGTTGACACTTGAAAGTCCCTGCAGAAGTTACACCTGCTGTGATTATGGCAGAGGAAGAATGGATTATCTGGTGAGACAAACCATCCGAGGCAGGAGGGTTAATTTTGCATGTTAGAGGAAGATTTGGGGACTTTAAACACTAATACCCCATTAATGATGAATGCATTCATTACATGGGAACCTGTTTGCTGACCTGTTCACTCCCTGTCTCGATCATATCAGATGTTCTAGTAGAGAAAGCCTTTGTATGGTTTTGCTGCATTCATGTGAGAAATTTCTGCCCTGTTTGTAACTGAGCAGAACTCTGAGTTTTACCTCCCACATTCAAGCCCTCTATTATCCACCTAAATTAGCTTATTTGTGAAGCACGTTGATGTTCACCCCTGGTGGTAGCAGAGGAGTCCTTCAGGCCAAGGTATTTGTGGTTGTCATCTTATCTGCTGATCAGAAGATAACAGTGTCCTTTCACCCACTGACACATTAGCTCTAGATTTGCCTATCAAAGGCTGGCAGAAAGATAGAGCAGGGTTAGATGGAGCTCAGCTTACCTCTTCCTCGGTAAGATAAATAATGACCTTGGTCTTACCTCCACCTGCTTTGTCTCGGTCCAAGCAGGTGACAAGGCTGATGTCACATCTTCAGGTCTCTCCTGAAGTCATTTGGAGGGGGCTGACTTCATGGCATTTATATTATATTGGTGACATATTGGTTTTGTCCTTTACATTTCACCCACAAGAGCAGATTTCCTCTGTGGCACAGGATGAGCCACTTCAGATCAGGGTCCCTCTTACCTCCTCAGGTATTGGTCAGGCAGCAAAGTTTTATCCACAGTAAATAACAACTTTGTGCTTCTGTGCCTTGCCTACAAGTGAAGACATCACAACTAGTTTGCCTTTGTGTTTTGAAGGTTTGTTGGGGATGGGGCTCAGAGAAGACCCTGTGGGAGTGGTGTTTGCAGAGAACATTGAGACCTTTGGCAGGAAGAATTGTTGGGGAGCCAGCAGTGGTTTATGTCTGGTGTTGCTTTGTCCTCACTGCCTCTCTCATGGAGTAGCTTCAAAGAACTTTCCCCAAGTTCTCCTCTACCTGGCCAGGGTTACATTACTTGATAATGGTTGCAGAGCTGGGAGCACTGGTTTCTGCAGGTGAGCTGATTACAGAGCAACTATGACCTCCTGATGAGGCAAAGCAGAGATATTAGCAGGGCACAATAAGAGGGTGGAGTGGAGAGGGGGAGAGATTGACTGTGGGCCACTGCTAAGTATTTTACCCATCAAAAATGACTTTAACCTGAACATTTAAGCTATAAAATATTTCTTCTATCAAGGAAAGATCTGCTATTCACAAGGACAAAGCTAAGGCAGCATCTTCTCCTTGTCTCAGAAATTAATTTAAAATAAAAAATGTGGAGAATTCAATAGCAGGAAAGAAAGAGAGGAGAGAGAAAACCATGCCTGGTCTTTAGTCCCTGCTCCTCATGCCTCTGCATTGCAATGGGGTTATGATAGAGCTCTTTTTTCTAGGAGCAGAAAGTATGCATCTATGCCTTAAAACCCAATTAGATGCTCACAAAGTTGATGGCAGTCTCAAAAGAGATTTTACCTCTAAACCACCCTCTGTACTGATTCACTGCACCCTTCCCAGGAAGGTACCCAGCAGTTTCCATCACTCTGTGCATGAGAGGACCCATCCTCGACCCCAGGGACCCCATGAGAACCCCACCACCACCACCACGAGGGCTGCACCCACCCCTCCTCACTCCAGACCACCCCCAGGGCTGAGATCTTTGCCCAGCTCCCGCACAGTTTCCCCAGATTTATTCTAAGTAAAATAGAACTGATTTTGGCCCTTTTTCTTATAAGGCAAATAATTCTTTCCTTACACTTTTCAAATCCTCTGCTGTCTGAATGCAGGATACAAATGACTCAATCTATGCATTTCATGTCATTTGTGAATCATTAGGCCTCACTTAAGAGGGTTTGCATCACTCCAGGCTCATTTTTATAATCCTAGCCTAATTCTGGGCTTTGGCCAAATGGCATTCAAGCTTCACTTCTTTTCCTTTACTTTCAGTTCTTTACGTATTCTTGAGTTATTCAGGCACTTTCCACTGGGATGAATTGGAAATCCACAATGGAAAAAGCAGTTTCTCAAAGGAAAAATTTACATTTGCTGAAGTTTGTTTGTTTATTTTAGAAATCAACATGCAATATATACTTTTGGCCAGAATGAGACTGATTAAAAACAGAAACATGGCTCAAATATTTCAATTTTCTATATGTTTTGCTTGAAAACGATGCAACAAAATGCTAAGTATATTTTACTTATGACACACTGAACACTGCTTCATGAACATTATAAGCTGGACATCTATTCTCCTTTAACAGCTGGGCTCATTGAAGAAGAATTCCTCTTATACTTTTGATTCATGGTGTAGCAGGCTCATTACAGGACTCCAGGATATTTTTGGAATTGCTCTTTGGAATTCTGTTATCCCTACTCTTGCAGCAAGCTGGTGCTACTACAGCTCCTGCAAGGAACACATCACTCATGACAAATACAAGTTTAATACTGAGCAGGTCTGAAAACTTTCAGGGAGATTCAGTAAGTCAAATACAAATATTTTGATTAAATGGGTTTTTTTAGGGGGTTTATTTTTCAAAATTGGAACTAACTGCAATGGAAATTTCCAAAATCGAATATTCTTTCACTTTGAAGCTTTTTTTTTAGGTTTGCTCGTCCATAATAAATGTCTAATTAAAGTTTTTGTTATAAGCTAGGAAAAAACCTGGGGCAGAAATTTCAAATTTAACTCGGTGCTACCTTTTATTATGATAGAAAATGAAAAGCCAGCAAAAATGGGAATTAGAGTGAGACTCCCTTCCCACGCAGGGATCATGGTGGGCTCACACCAGCTGTGTTTAGAGCAATTTTGAGCAGGTACAAAGAAGCGATTGTCACTGTTTAGTCTGAGAACAAAAGAAAGACAAAGACATTTCTGACTAGTGAAAACCAGCATGAAATTTTAACCGTGCCCAGGTTCCCCTCTGTCTTTGCAGAACTTTTGGCATCTTCATCAGACATCCATGGTGGTGGGACAAAAAGTCTGACTCACTGTGGTAATCCCTATGAGCTGCAGGACTGTTGTATTTTTCAGATGTGCTTACCAAGACGATTCTCATCTTCCTCACAGTACTTGGTGACTCCAGAGGAGCTCCAGACTCCCCTATCTTCATATCTGTCACCTGGTCCCTTATGTATTACCCAAGGCACACACCCACCTTCCCACGTTGGTACTATGATAAAGACAAAAGACTTCACTACCAGTAGTGCTTTTGTGGGCACTTTTATCCCCAGTAGGATACATATTGATTTTGAACCAGTTGTGTTTGCCTGAACACTGGAGCTGGCAGGCTGTGGACATCATTTCAATCTATTCAGCACTCCCAGGCGTAGGGTGCCCTCTTTTTATTTTTAAGGCATGTAATAAAGCACAAAATTAATTCCATGCCTGATTTATGCCCAAAGCCACCGTTCTGTGTTTTTCCAGCTGAGATTTGATTGGATTTCATTAGATTCTTTCCCATAGAGGCAGATAATTTTCTCCAGGTTTAAGTTGGAGTGTTTCTGGGTTTGTCTGAGGTTTGGGGGTGTTTTGTTGTTGTTGTTAAATAGTTGAAAAATGCATTCCTATATTTGACTGTATGGAACTATTCAAACAAAAACAAAGAACATGCCTTTTTAAAGCCAAAGCACAATTTTTACATAGATAAAGGGGTTCTAGAATGTTTTTCCTTTACTCTTGCTATTTATGAACTACCCTGTGCCGATAAAAGGTATTGTCATGAGATGCTTTGGCATCTTTGTAACAGAACTAGCAAATTCTTTAACTAGATTCTGGCAGGCCTGCATTTACTAACAACTGCAGTTCAACAGCTATGACCTTTTTTTAAAAAATAAACCAGACATGCCTAGGTGGGCTGGCAAATACCTATCCTACCTGATGCTTCCAGCAGGAAAGAAAATATCGCCCCCCTGCTCTGTTGATCCTACCTTTGAGAACAGATAGGCTTAATGATATGACTGGGAGTTAGCAAACCCAGGTTCTGTGAGGCCAGATAATAAGCACCATAATAACACATGGCATGTTGTCAAAGCAATAGCCCATATTAAATGTGCACGGTCTGACTCCTACTGCCTCTATGCAGGAGTGAGTCCTCGCTGCTCTTGATCCTGCTACTCCAGATCAAAAGGAGTGTGGCTCTGACAAGGTAAAACAGAAGAAAAGGGAAGCCAAGAAAAAAAAAAAAAAGGAAAAAAAGAAGAATCACTGAGATCAGAAGAGGACAAGATGGGGAAATAACCAGGGGAGGAATAAAGTGATGGGGAAAAAGCAGCACAAGGTGATAACAGAGCTGAATTTAACTCAGACTTGAATGTTTTCCTGCATAACAAGACTGAACTGTTCTTGATGTTCATATGGGCTCCACCAGCTAGAGAGAAGCACCTGAAACATTTTTTTTAACACACTGCAGTTCTTTAAGGAGCCAAAAGCCCAGATGGGTCTGTCCTAACCAGCAAGCTGCTGTAGCCCAGCCCGTGCAGTCCATGCTTCCACCCTGCCCGATGAGAGAAGAAATTTCATAGGAATCAACAATTTCTTTAAGGTCTGAGATCACAGCTTGCAACTAATTATAGAAATAAATAACTAGTGACTGGAGCCATCTGTTCTTTATTTGGCAATGCCTTCCTTCTTCATGGAATTAGCACACCTGTGACCCATGCGTCTTCCTGAGGATGGGTCACTCTGCCCTCCAAACTGCAGACGAATTGCTGGAGCGCAGGCAACCCTCTGGAGATGCTGCTGCTTATCCTCCTTCTCCTCACCCCTGGGGAAAATAATTAATATGCTCAATTGAGTTTCATTAGTTATTCAGGTTGAGGAAAAGCGGTGACTAGGGGGTACAGTATAAATAGTTATTTATCACCACAGTTTGAACCTCATTATCGGTGCGTGCGGTGGAGGGTTTGGTTCCATGGTGCTCCATCCTTGCCAGCAGAGCTGGAGCCTCAGCAGGTGTTTGCAGAAGCCATGGGACACACATGCAGTGAGGGATGGGGAGCCCAAGGTGGGAAGTGGGGTGGCAGGAGGTTACCCAAATATATCCCCATGCTGCTGCAGCTTCCCATGGCACTTCTGCCTGCAAGAGTTTCTCATCTCACGTCAGAAGGGTGTGGGATGAACATAACCCAAATCCAGACAATTAAAGAAGAGTTTTCCCATGTCCTCAGTGGGGTTAAAATCTAGGTTTAACGTGAGAAATTCCATTTTTCTCTCTTTTTTTCTTCCCCGCTCTCACATTTCCCTTGTTTTAATCTTTCACATTGAGGTGTTCTGTACAACAATGATCATGGGAATGAATTTTAAAAGGATTATTAATTTTGCTTTTTTTTTTTTCCTGGAGTTTGACTTTTAGCTTAAGTCAAAAATATTTCAGGTCTTTAGAGCCATAATTAGACATATTGTCCTTAACCAAATGCCAGATAATTTGTACGCACTTGAGGTAAATCTTTTGCTGGAAAGGTAGGCAAATATTGAAATACGTAATGAAAATGAAAGGAGGCATGAATATAAAAAAAATCCCACACAACTATTTTAAATCTTTTAAATTACTTTCTCTCCTCTTCTCTCTCTCATTAGTAAATATTTTAGTTATTCTTGCATTGAACAAATCCTCCTTTCAAGGCCTCTGTGTGTCTTTCTCTCTCATTAGCATTCTTTTTTTTTTATTCTAGCAAGTCATAAAGACCTAGTTATTTTTACAATTCACATCCTATACAAGATTCAGATGCAGGGACTGAAGAGAGAGAAATAGCAACGTGTTAATTCATTCTGGACAAGGATTTTTTTTCTTCCTACCTTTAGATGAGAAGGAGTTTTCTTTTGGTTGAAAACATTCAAAGTAAGTGCAGCACTTTGGGAAATAGCACATAAAGGGACTTTAGCAAGAGGGAGAAATGAAAAAGGATGGAAAAGTCGAGCAGTGACAGAGGTAATCAGAGAATTTACAAATTATTTTTTCTGACAATATAGACAGCTCGAGGAGGCTGCCTTCTCTTTCAAGATAAAGTCACTTGTCATTCTGTTAGAAAAAGACAAGGGATGTGTCAGGAGTTATTTGAAATGTAAAGTATTGTTTTTAGCTTCTTTTTCTCTCATTATTGTAGTAGCAAAGTACTGTCTCTGTGCTGATGGAGAGGCTGAAATTGCAGCAGATAAGTAAGGCTGCAGGATCAAGGGGGCTCAGAAATTCCCAGGGCTGGTATAGACCAGAAAAGAGGAGTTTGGGAACCCACAATATTGAAGACATGGAGCAAAGGAGTAGATATGTAACAGGAATGAGGGGAAAGGGGAATAATCAATGGCTCTGTAATGCTGATCAACTCAAGAAGTCCTGCGGGCTATAGGGCAGCAGGGAGAGAAGGGACACAGCTGAGCATCAGGGATCCCCTAAGGACAGGGAGGCTGCACAGATAAGGAGCCATCAGAAGATGCTCAAATGAAGGGTATCAGTGCAACAAGTGTTTGCCTTTCACAAGGCCCCAGATACTCCCTTCTGTCTGAGTCCTGCCTTCTCCCCCAGGCTTGGGTTCTCCTCTCCTCAGCAGCATTGGTTTGGAAGCATCACATGAATGCAAACTGCAGGGCAGCCACAAACCCCAGCACTGCTCTCTGGAGCTGTTTGTACTCCCCATGTGTAATCCTACTATCTGTGTAAAAAATCCCCAAATTTTTACTTTCGACACCTCATTCATTCCACCTGCCTTCTCTTCCCCATCCCTGTCCCCCCTGCTCCCAAAGCAAAGGAAGTTTCAAACCAAGTTTATAGTCAGTGCCAGCCTGCTGCAGGGAAGCGCTGCTCACAGCCACTGGAGCTCAATGGCACAAGAAACTCCAAACTCCGGAAAAGCTGGTTTCCAGCTCCCTCTGGGGAACACACTGCCTGCTATTCCGTGGATGGCAGCAAGGGTTATCCAGGCAGGTAGTGCTCTGATGTTTACAGCTATCCCAGCTTTCCTTTAGCCTCTCCCTGTAATGGCTGCAGTTAGGAAAATAACACCGGTGGCAGATAAGCATCTGGTAACCCATGGCAACCAAGTTCCTTTAGAAAATGGTCTTCTGGTAATTTCATAAATGAATAGGCTTGGGTTTGGGGTTTTTGGAGTTGTTTTGGGGTTTTTTTAGTTGGAAAGGACAAGATAATAGGGAAAGGCACCAGGTGTGTTTGTGTGAGTGTGGATGGGTGCTGTGGGCACCCCTGCTTGTTGCAGAGAGGGATGCTCACCTGCATCCTCCAGTCAGACAACATGGGTTTGCACATCTGTGGCTGCTTTTCTTTTTCCACCCCATCACTCCACCCGGGTCCAGGGGTTTGGATACCTGGCCAGCAATTTCTTCTAAATCTCACCACAGCAATGACAGGCAACTGCTAAAACCCCAGTTACAAGCCCAGACCGACAGATGAGATTAGATAGATGTATAGACAGGATGGCAGACAGTGAGACAGATATTTGTGCAAGTTACTGTTACAAAATGAGCCTGATTATATTCCATTTTGGATTTGATTAGATTGCATAAGCAGACAGACCAGCAGAAATGAGCTGCCTGGTAGAGCAGGACATTTAACTAAAGGTCAGACAAAATTGCCCTGGAAACTAGTAGATACAGCAAAGTGTAGAGGTGGAGCTGTTAGGGCTGGTTTCTGTTAGAGAGACAGGAAGAGAGTGTAATTGCTAGAATTTTTTAAAGCTTTGTACATGCCTCGCCTACACAAGCACACCCCTCCTGCAGCCTGCCCACCGCAGTGCTCACCTCACAGCCCAGGGATCCACGCCAGCACCCCAAATCCTCAACAGCCACAGCCACCCAAAGCCTCCCTGTATGGCCACGGGCATCCCCTGCCGACCATCTCTTGATGTGTCCAGCTGACCTGAGGCACGGAGGAGGGAAAGCACAGTCTTCCACTCCTGCCCTCCACTGCTGGGATGGCAAATCCACCCAACAACCTCAGGACAGGGAAATACTCTCAAGCAATCAACAAAGCCAGAACTGCAGGGAAGCTGACACTCACAGGCTGTGTTGACAGCATCTGTATTATTTTTTCATATATACTTTTCCCCCTCTAAATTAACTTTTCCTTTAAATACATTTTTCCAGCAGGCCAAATAATTGAATTTTTCTTTGTTAAAAGAAGGGAACATAAATTACTCCTGTTGGGTGCAGATTAAGTTACGGGATTTCTTTTCTTCTGTCACCATCAATGCCCCAGTGTCAGAGAGCTTTAATATTTAATGCATTCCTAATTAGTCTCCATTGGCCCAGGGCACTTAACAAAACCTGACACCAACCATCAAGTCAAGTTCATTTAGAGAGCACAATTACCCAACCATCATTTCCATACTGCAGCTGGATTACCCATGAAATTCCCTTCCCAACCCCCATCCCTGCTTCCACCTTCCCACAGCCGCAAGTTAATTACAAAGAAAAAAAAGGGGGATTTGATTCCAATGACAGAAGATACAAATTATCTCATTTGGTCAGGGCAATGACATTTCCAAGACTCCTTTAATCGCTGGGAAGCTCTGCTCTGTCGAGCAGCATTTACGGAAGGATATTGCTGCTTGTGTCACTCTGCTGCCTTGTTGCTTTGCAGGCTCCAAAGATCTGAAGCTCATGTTTTCCCAATGCACAGGCTGATCATCTTGGAAAGGAAGAGAAAAAGCATCCAGAAAGGAAAATAAAATATAACTTTAAATAACAATTATTTGCCCAGGGAGGGTTAGGCTTCAATCAACAGGCACGATAAGGCACATGTAGGGATTAGTTGGTGATGAGAGACAGTGCAGAGACAGCAACAACGATCAGGAGAATGAGCTTTACAAAGAAACCCAGGGATGAAGGGAAAGCCCAGCTTCACCACGCTGGAAGCTGAGCCAAAGCACGGGATATTCACACTCTCCAGCTTTAGGGACTTAACCCTGGTGTCATCCAGGTGCAGTTCTTGATAATTCCAAGAGAAACAAGCTATGAAGCACTGTCTGGAAGCACCGACCTTTTGCTGTCGACTCCGGGGACACCAGCAATGCAAAGTTCAGCTTCATGAATTCCCACCTAGAGAAAGACTTTGGCTTTTTGCCCCAAAGAGCCCTGGGTATAACTGAGCCAGGCAGAAAAGGGAAGCAAAGAAATGCACCAGCCTTCACTATTCTGGAAAGTAATAACCCAAACTCCACCAGCCAAACACTGACTTTCTCCGGTGCCAGCTCTTGTTGCCACCACAAATGTCTCTGTGTAGCAGATTTGGGCTAAAAATTGTCATTTAAGTGACAAAACTGCTATGAACTGAACCTTTTTTCGATGTTAATAACACTGAAACCAAACTGCTTTGTGGGGATGCATTGGCTTGACCGTCATTTTCAAAGCATAAACCGCAGGAGCCTTTTCATGGATAATGTCAACAATTACAGAAAAGATAATATCTATAAAATCTGTCACCCTGTGACTAATTTCAATGCCAACAACAAATGCAAAATGTACGTCGCGTGCTGAAGAATAATTTAATTTGAAACCTTAAAAATGGTCAGTTAAAAAAAAAACACGTAATATGAATTAATTAAAAATTGACATCAGTTTCCTCCTCATAACTCCCACACTGCTCATTGAGGATGAAACCCACCAAATAGCACACTTTGCTAAATAAACAGCTGTATGTTTCACCGTGCTGGATTTTAAACTGCACAGTCAATGGCAACATTTGCAGCTGAACCTGTGCTCACAAATCACACAGTGCTGTTGCTCCTCGTTAGATGGGTTGTCTGAGATTGCGACTGGTGCAATTTGAAATGTTTGATCCAAGCCCATTGACTTCAATGGAAATTTCTTCTCACCAGTGCCATGCAAATATTATTAATTTTTTTTTTCTTAGAAAATCACCCAGCTCTGCTATCTTTCTGTATCTGTTCAATATACAGGAACTAAATCCCTCCACAGCTTCTAAAACTTCTTAAACCAAGCACTAAGAAAGCTTATTCCATGAAATGATGGTATTTCTCTTCAGTGAGTGAGAAATAACTACTTGTTGTTGATCCTGTGTATACATCTTCATCCTCCTCATGCAAAGAGGCAGCAACTGAAGGGTTAATCTGGAATATTAACTTGTTAGACTGTTGATCTGCCCTGGGGCCATCGGGAGCTTAAATAGCTAACAGTTAATTAAAAATAAACTGACACTTTACTTTAAGGATAGTTTTAATAACCATTTATAAATGTTACATTAAAAATTCATGCACTGTTATCAACTCCTGCTAAGGATTTACAGCACAATGGAGGTGTTATGAATGTTTTATAGCTTCTGTGGAAAACCTCTTCCTGAACAGATATTTGCAGAGGTCTATACGTCTTCTCAGGGCTGCATCATACACACCCGAGATGACAGCAGCACAAATTCAAACACCTTTCCAAGATGCTAGGGCTTAAGTTTAGGCTTTGCTCTGCAACATATGTGGCTGACGCATCAGAGGCTTCGAGTATCTCAAGGAAGAGTTAAAAATACCCCTCCTGATTTCTACTTGCACGCAGCCCGTTCAGCCATGGGCTGGAGGAGCTACACAGGCTGGAGGAGCTACACAGGCTGGAGGAGCTACACAGGCTTCCCCCTGCGATGCACAGGTCGGATCTGTTTTCTCTGTCAGTACATCACAACCCCCAGGAGGGTCACGATAAACAGTCGGGGGCCTCTGAAAGTGTGGAAAATATGATTACAATCTAGAGCAGAGAAAACAACCTAATGCTCCAGAGTAATCTTCATCAGCCTCTCCAAATGCATACACACACCAGCAAACAGGCTCACAAACACCTCCTCCTGAACACAAACACAGACTTGCTGTGCATGTATATAAGCTTATCACGGGTAAATTTTTTACTCCTCTTCTCATCTGAGGAGAGGCAGCAAAACTGTTGTGCTTTGAATAAGCAGGCTTTGACCTGGAACTCCAAGCCATGCTGTTGAGTCAGGACTCCTGGGTCTTCCCTTCCTGCCTGGCTGTGGTTGCAATGTCTGATCTTCCCTTCCCTCCCCATCTGTCAGGAGGGATGATAATCCTTCCCATTCACAGGGGTCTTGTATGGATAAACCCATCAATGTGTGGGAGGTGGCAAGATAGTACAATGATAACTGCTACCGAGAAGATTATAGATAAATTGAAAGTCTTATTGTCATTATTAGCCATTTCAAAATGAGCTTCCTTTGACAATGTTGCTGCCCCTTTTGTTTCAACTCCCTGCAAACACTGGTGTGATTGAAGCTGGCTGTCTACAGGCTTATGGAAAACAAATCTAAGCTTATGCTTACTTGCTTATCTGTGCTACTCCCAGCTCGTTGTGTGCATCACACTGACAGTGCCATGGAGCAGGTGAGATGCTGCGTGCTGAAAGGAGGGAATCAGGCTGCCAAGGCCCTGCCTGGCACCCGGGAACAGAAGTGATTAAATCCACAAGGTGAGGGCCTGACCACGTCCTTTGTACTTAATACCATCCATGTGAGCACAGGTCCTCACTGTGTATGCACTGAGGGAGAGCAACCTTCAGACTCTGCCGCCAGCCACCAATCAAACTGGCATTAACCTTGCTTGCTTTTTCCTTTTTTTTTTCCCCCTGTTTTGCTGTGTTTTAGAGGAAAGATTCTGTGAGCATGGACTGTAAGGCCTGGCAAGAAAACAGTTAAAAATGAATGAAAAATGCTTAGTGTCAGGCAGGTGCCAACCTCTAATTAGGGTAATTGATAATACAATGTTCTCAGGTAGCAGAAGCCCTCAGGCTGCCATGCAAACAGCCCTGAAAAGCAGATAAAGATGAAATAGGCATTTGCCCAGGCTCATCTCATCAAATTTGCACCCTTAAGAGCAGCCAAACCAATGCTGGATTTTATCCTCCTGCCTATAGCTGGGGCATATTCCTGGCAGGATCTCCCAAGCACCCTCTTCTCCTCTCATCCCTTGGCAGAAAGGGTAGGATGGAGGGCAGCACCCTCAGAGGCCAAAGCTCCACAAGCGTAAAACCTCTCTGAGCTGCAGGAAAAGACGTGTGACCCACAGAGGCATTGATCAGGTTAAGGCATGGCCTCATGGTCACAGCCAGCCCAGCACTCACCCAGGTCCCTGGAGCTCGCAGGGCCACACAGCCAGCACCCCATGCAGGGCACGGGGCCAGATCCAACACCCCTCAAAAGAGAGAAGAAAACTTGGGCTGATTTTAGCAGGTGTGGTGACAGAGATCCTTTAAAATGTTGTCCTCTCCATCCTGCATCCCAACTGGTTCTTCCTCTGCCCTGTTCTCTGAATTATTTTCATTCAGGGCAACTTCTCCTCTTTTCCCTCCAGTGACGACAGTTTTGTTCTGATGGAGTCATGAGGTTCACTAAATATAGTGAAGGGCTGTTTCTGCAAAGACTTCAAAAAGCTCGTTTCATTTGCTTGGTTCCTTTCATCCTTTGTTGTCCCTGGTTGTGTTGGGCTCCCAGCTGCTACCCTGCCTTATCTGCTCACATTTCTGCTGAGGACGTGGAGGCAACACAGTCAAAATCAACACGCGATACCCAAGCTGAAAGCTGCTACTCCCCCAGCTCACAGGGATGAACAGGAGCTCAAAGGGACTTCACATACACACACACACACGTGCAGCTGCCTGTGGGTACCACTGGCACATGCTCTGAAAGAGTCTCCACTGAAGACAGAGGAGGATGATGTGTGCATGGATGTGGAGAAGAGGATGCACATCCCACGTGCGTTGCCCTCAGGGGCTTCCAGCTGCTCGTGGCCACCCTAACCAACACTCAGAGAAGGCTCTTTTGGGCACTAACAGCCAACTCTGTGTCCCCCTAACATGCAGAGCGTGCTCAGACGTGCTGCAAAGCACCTTCTCTCTGCAAGCCCCAGTTTCAGCCTGCATGCATGGGACTTGCATGGGACTCACTGTCGGTCTGTCCTTGCAGACCAGTCCCTCCCTTCACTGCAAAAGCCACGCAATGCCCATTCACCCAACGCTGTGCATTCCTCTCCCCCACACCACCCTCCACTTCTTTTGGAGCACAGAAAAGGGAAAAAAAGGGAAAAAACCCCTACATAGCTTTGGACTGAAACTGGGCCAGGACATCCCATCCCTTCCCAGGGTTATCCCCAGCCTTGCTCAGCTCCTGGCAGTTTTATTGCAGGAATGTGCCCCTTCATAGAATCTGGAATCATAGAATCATTCTGGTTGGAAGGGACCTCCAGGGTCATCAAGTCCAACCTTTATCCCATCATATTCCTATCCCATCATATTCACAGCACCCCATTCTTGCTCTGACTGTTCTATAGCTGCTGTGAGACAAGAAAAACTGCTGGTTTACAGATCTGATTCGCTGCTTTACACCAGAGAAACTTGGTGCCTTGCATCTGCCATCAGACCAAGACTTCTGGTACACGAATGGGAGCAGTGATGAAGAGGCTTTCTCATACAGGGAAACGCACACTCCGCTGCTCTCAGAGCCCCTACCTGGGCCAATTTGCTCCTTGTATTATTGCCACAGGAGGATTGTTACCATGTGTTCACTCATCCAAATCTCCCTGCAGCATTTTTAATCTAATCTTCTCTGTAACTGCAAGGTGAGGGTCATTTATAGCTATTTTTCATAAAAACAATATTTCAACCCAAATAATAATAATGCAGAAGAGGGTGGGAAAAAGAAAAGAAAAAAAAAAAAGGAAAAGAGAACCTGGTAACTTGTTGGAGAGGAGAAAACACGCATGGTTGAAGCTCAGAGGCTTGTCTCCCTCTACTGGCTCCCAGACAAGGCAGACATGAGTCAAACTCCTTTCTAAGGAGGAAAACAGCACCGAGCGCAGCCGCCATCCCGTCTGGTTTTTGCACTTTCTCTCTAGTCGTTCACACACCTCAGAGAGAAGCAAGGACAACCTGCAGGGTTTTTTAGAGCAAATGTCTCCTGTTCACCAAGGATTGATTATTGCACGTGCAACGTAGGAACCAGCACCAGAATATACCTAGATCTTTTTTTCCTTCTCTTTTTTTCCCAAGGTAAGGTGGTTCACTACTGAGTATTTCTTAGTGATCCTCCTGATCTAATTTTCAAAGTCCCAGCTGCAGATTTCCCTCTAAGCTGATTAATCTGTAGTCTGCCCCATTGCTTTCCTGCAGACTGACTTCAACCCAGCCTGCAGCATCGCTGCCGTGCTCCCCTCCAAAGCCCTAACCCAGGCTCCAGGCTCCCAGGGAGATGCACTTCTGCTGCCCAGGACCAGCAGGAAAAGCTCTGCTGAGCTTTCCTTGGGTGCTTTTGGTATGAGGGGGAGGAAAGGAGATGCAAAGGGCAGTCACATAGGTGGATCTCAGTTCAGGATGGAGCCTTAGAGGCATAGACACCACCTCTCTCTGCAATAGCTGATTCCCTAAGGAATTCTATGTCTTGTGTCTT